>PYAF01005582.1:203463-238611 GCA_007407185.1 Glycine tomentella
ATGATAATTTTCTTAATACAAAATAAAAACTAAAAATAAAAAATAGATGTATTAAATATTGTAAAATGAAAAAAAAAAAACCTCCATGTTTGCTTTAATTTTAGTAATTAAAAAAACTATTAAGAAAAAGAGATAAGATGATTTAGAATTATATTTATTAATATAAAATCATAATTAATTTTTTAAGGAGTATCAAATACATTTTTAAATGCTTCTAATTACTTAAAAGGGTCCTATACAAATAATGTTTAAAATATAAAAAGTTGAGCTAAATATAAAAACCAAATGATTAATTAAGGTTGTAAACAATATAACATGCTACTATATATAGGCTTGTTTGGAGGTTTTATCCAGCAGCAAAAGTCAGACCAATTTTGATTGGGCAAATAGTAGGTAGCACCAAGCATCATATATACAAAAGTATGACAATAATTCATAGAATCACACAATCAAAATTCATAAAAAAAATGAAAATGTTCCAGCTAGTAACTATCAAGTTAAGGGTACATTTAGTTAAGCTTTGACAACAACAAAAAAAACACTTTTATGATATCACTTTTCTTTTTACCTTCTAAGAATAGTACTAAAAAAAATTTCCTCGGAATTTTAGCTTATATTAAACCAAATGATTAATTAAACTTTTTATCACTGTACACATGTTTAATCTAGTCCTTGCACAAAAAGAAAAGGTTTCCAAATTAATCCTTGTATATTAAGGCTACCAAAACAGATTAGTAGCTATAACTCTGCAGTTCTCTGCTGCACCATCACAAATGCTGAACTATAAATTTGAGCACAAGAAAGACAAAATAAACCAGAACTAGATTGTACCTTCATTATTGTTAAATCATCCAAAGGACCATCAGTAGCAGAAAGCAAGAACACCAGACAAATAATATTATAATAAATTATAAAAAAGGAACATAAATATAAAGGCTGAACTATGACATGGCATTATTATTCTGCAGGTCTCCCTTTCCAAGCAAAAATGTCCATACCAATGATTATTAAAACACACTGCTCAAAAGAGTTAGAAAATTGTGAAGGATTGCAGTCATGACTCATGACTTATGAATCCTTAATAATTTGAAACATGACAAAGTAAACAAAGTTTTGTAAGGAACTAAAACATAAATGATAAAACTCAGAGCAAATGCATTCATACATTTAGGTTCAAGCATGCAGTATCTCATTTGCAAGCTACACCTTTATACATTTTTGAAATACAAAGGGATTATAACATTCATACTAATACATTCAACAATATAAAATAAAATAAAAGATAACATTATATTTCATGGAACTTGGACCATAGGGGCAAGGGAGCAGAAAGTGTGGGATTATAGAACTTACTATAACATTGACAACCACGCTCTAGCTGCGCCAGGAGTCTCGGCACAGAGGAAGTAATCCTTTTTCTGTGGTGTCCAAATATCTCAAGAAGGCTTCATCAACGGATGTTGCTTCCCAAATAGGATAAAAGTGCAAACCTATAGCCGCAGAAGTAGGAATAATGGCACCAGAAATGATATTGTTTAAGGTAACAAGCAGAGTGACTTTCATCAATTTGCTACCAACTGATGAGTGATGATTCATAAGTACTAAATGTGATAAAAATGACAAAAAGGATACAGAATTAGCACCCATCATACTTTGGAAGCCCACTGTAATACACAAAAGTAAATAAACATCCATGCCACGCATAAAAAAATTCATCCAACAAAACTTCAAAAAACATTTATGGAAACTAGGCAAAATAGGCTTGTGTTAAACACAAAGAAAACAGAAAATACAGATATCACATTCTCCTAAATACATAGAAATATTTTGCACATCTTTGATGTAACATTGACGGGTGAAAATTCATATAATCGTGTGAGCCAAGACCAGCCCACAAATCCTATAAAAGTTCATTATAAAATAAATAAATTGGCCTTGCCCATTCAATGGGCAGATTGGTAGAAAGATATACCCCTTTTTTATGATTCATTGCTATCTGAATTCTAAATAAAAGTTTGTTTGATCCTAAGTATTTATGGCTTTCTATCATTCTCTTTGAAGCATTCCTGTTGCACAAAAGCAGATTTCTCCTCAAACACACATTTATCAATTACCTCCCTAATTTCTTCTTCTTGCATCATTTTTTTCACATTATGTGAGAATTTGTAATTAATTATAAGTAAAATGTAAAAAATGTAAATTTAATTAAAGAATTTTTAGGAGAAAATTTCTACAGTTTTTATTAACACCTTAAGGAAATATTCTCGAATAAATCCCTAAATATTTAGTTTATTTTTTCTTTCTAATTTTCTATAAGTCTTTGAATATATATAAAAAAACATTTATTTTATTTCTTATTATCAGTAAAAAAGACAAAGAAAACTAAAATATATGAATTTTATTAAATAAAATAAAAATTAAGAAAATAAAAGAGTTAAAGTGCCCATGATTTACAATGTAGATTGATATGAGAGTTTCCTCAATTATATGATCAGTGTATTAAATGTGAAAGAAAGAAGAAGCAGCTAATGGAAGCAAACCTTTTGCTACTCTGTGTGTGTGTATTAATTCCTCTGCTCCAAGCCAACTATATGATCAGTGTATTAAATGTGAAACTCAACCTTCACTTTACCTCTTCTATTCTCCCTGCACACAAAGGAATAATATTGTTACTGCAGGCTTTCAATTAAGGGATAAATACATGCAAAAACTGCAGCTAGCTAGTCTACAATTAATATATGGCTAGGCACCTTAAATGTTGAAACACTAGAGTGGCTACATGCACTAATAGAGGTTTTGTTTTTTGTTTTTATATGAGGTACTACTATTACTACTACTAGTTTATCATGGTAAATCTTTACAGTAAAAGCTTGCTCTATCTAACTACCTCTTTTATATACTAATTAAGCTGAATAATCTCTTATTTCATTTTATCTATGTAGTCGATGCTATTAGTCGAGAAATTTAAATGAAAATAAATTTAACTCATTGAGTGGAATTGTCATCCATATCATGTTGTAATTAAGTCAGATAAATAGAGAGAACTTGACAAGTGAATCCATGCAAGTTATGTATGCAAATGAGGTTAACATTCATTTTATTTTGAAGTAAAGAAAGCTCAAGAGACAGACTGATAGCCCGCTGGTGGGGGATAGGTCACAGGTCACCCTCCATACATAGAACACTTGTCCTTAATTGCTATATCACTAAAGGAAAAAAGTAAGAAAAAGGGTATGAATCCCCCTATTTTATTTTCAAACGTCTTCACCAATTGTCTAATTAACTTTCCTTCTAAACTTATTAATCCAAATACCCCAACAAATAGTATATTTTATCCAATCACTTATTATTGTTAATTTATTTTTTTCTTCTTTTTTGCCCCTTCCAATTTATCTCTACCAAAAATAGGATGAACTCCCACATGTACAGATTTCTGTCGTTCCTTCTTGCAATCCCATAAGCTTTTGCAAAAAAATGTTTTGCATTCTTAATGCCAAATGTCTTTTTTTCTAGAGTTTTGCAAGCTTTTTTATTCCTTGGTTTCTATGGTACGTACACATGAGTGTCTCTAGAGGACAGGAACAGTTCAGCTAATACCTGAACACAATTAGCATATGAGAGAACCCAAAGCCTAGTAGGCCCCATCACCACTCTTAATTGACAAGTCGTAATATCTTGTTTATAATTGCTTCAATGCATCTATTCCACGGTATAGACAATCCATATATTAAGCTCACACAATAGTCACAATCTAATAAACAACTTTTTCTTGATATAAAAAAAATTAAACAACTAATTTTCTGCGTGCTAATTGCAAAGAATAGATCATCTAATTAATCCTCACTTTTTCATTACGTCAAGTCCTTATGATAAGAGACAAAGTAAAGTAGAAAAATCGAATGGAAATGGGGGGAACCTGGGGGTGAGCTTTCTTCTTGAGGATTGTGTCGTCGACGGAGGGAATTTGTTGGTCGGCGCCGGCGTCAATAACAGTGAAGCCCCAATGATAGATAAAAATGTTGCAGATACGATAGAGTCGCTTTTTCTGCTATTCATTCGTTCCCTTCTCCTCGTCTCAAGGGTTTTTGGATTCCTAGGCCCATCATTTTCTTGGGCCTTTTTTGACATCCTTGAAGTCCGATGGCTTTGATTCCCGCTGAACATACACACAACCAAGGCACTTGCTGTCGTAACAAACACACTGGAAACAAATTGAATAACTGGAAAGTGAGAAGCGAAAAAGACAAAGCAAATTAAATAAGACTTAAGAGGCATACATACCATTAAAAACTTAGGCAAAGGCAATTAAGACAGTCAGCGCATCCTTCTTCCCTCTGCTCGAACCGTTCACGAGTAAAGAAACCAGCGGCGATATCGCACCGGAAGCCTCGATCGAGCTCTTCTTCTCTTCCACCAAAGTGTTCCTTGAGCAGCTTCATCCCCGCATCTTTGAGCTTCTCTGTGACGAGCATCATGGGCTTCGCGTCAAGCCTGATGGAGACGACCAGCACGAGAGGGAGGGAACTGTGGTGGCGCGAGGGAAGCGAGACGGAGAACACGGAGAAGAGCTAGGGCTTCGAGGAGAGAGAGTGAAGAAGATTGGAAATGAAGGGTTTGAGGAGAGAGAGTGACGAAGACAAATGATTTCATTTTGTAGGGCCGAGATAGCTAAATGACTACGATTATCTTATTGAAACCGTATTTGAAATAGTTAAATGACTACGGTCCAATACCAATCGACTTCGAATAATTAAACAACTACGGTCTCATAAATAACCGTGTTTGAATTGTTTAGCGTATTTTTTGGAGAAAACAAAATGGATTAAAATGCTATCATTTTGGTAATTAAAAGCACATTTCAAAGACGGTTTCATCACCAACAGACTTCGAATAATTAAACAACTACGGTCTCATAAATAATCGTGTTTGAATTGTTTGTTTTATTTACCAAAATGCCACCATACCCATTTCAACTACGGTTTTTGGGAAACCGACTTCAAAAAGGCGTCATAAAAGCTAGGTTTTCTAGTAGTGATATTATTTGGATGCAATGTTTAATTGAACACGTACACATGTGACCTGATGTACTCGAGTTTTGGGTGTTCTGAATTTCACACTTTATGATTAAAATAAAACCGAGAGAACATTTTTTATTCATTATGTGAGAGATCATGGGTATTCTTTAACTCAATCACTGAGTTAGAGATTAATTTCACTAGTGTGTGACTCCTGATGGTTCAAGAAAATCAAAATCCAGCCCTTGTCATCCTTGAGTTGATGTGCTTCTTCATACTTGTCTAAGTTAGCTTGGACGTGATCTTGAAGTGCTTCTTGAGTTCCGGCTCTTGTCATTGGTCCTTTAAAGCTCACTAAAGGAAGTGCTTCAAGCTCTCCTTCTAGACCTTTAGTTTGCCATGGATCTCCATCATCCCCTCCTTCTTGAAAAGAACTTGTCCTCAAGTTTGCTCCCTCATGTGTACCTACTTCATACAAAGAAAGATCACAAACATTGAAAGTATTACTTGCACCATACTAGGCAACTCAAGTTTGTAAGCATTGTTGTTGATCCTGTCTAATACCTTGAAAGGTCCATCTCCTCTTGGTTGGAGCTTGGATTTTCTTTCATGAGGAAATCTATCATTCCTCAAATGAAGCCACACCAAATCTCCTTCATTAAATATCACTTGATTCTTGTGCTTATTGGCTTGCTTTGCATATTGTTCCATCTTTTACTCCACATGTGCCTTCACTTGTTCATGCATTATCCTAACATAAGAAGCTTTAGACAAAGCATCATGATTAATCATAGAAGAAGTATTAGGTAAAGGCAATATTGTACGTTGAGGGAAAGTCGACCACAACAAATTTAACTCTTTTCGACTTGAATGCATCTTTGGTTCCTAACGTCATCCACAGGTCAATGAAACCTTTAGGACTGGTATTTCCTCCGTTGAAGCCTATCAACATTGTCTTACATGGCTTCAAGTCCTCTTCGTCCAAATTCATCTTTTGAACGCACTCCATAAAATAATATCCGCAGAACTGTCATTGTCTACGAACATCCTTTAACTCGATAATTGGCCAGTGTTCTAGTAATTACTAGGCCATCTTCATGATCTGGCACTACATCTTTCATATCATCCTCCGTAAAATATAGAATAGGAGACTCTGGCTTGCAGGTTTTCCCTTTGAACTTGGGATCCTCTCTCATTGAACGAACTTCTTTCAAGTACTTCTGCTTTGATTGGCAGTGTCTCCTCCTCCTCCTCCCAAGGCTCCAGAAATGACGTTACACTCAAATTCTGGTTCTAGAAATTCATCATCGTCATTATTCTTTTTCTTTCCTGGGTTGAGCTTCTTCACCTTTGTGCTTATTCTTGCGGTCCTGGGTCTTTATCACATACTGCCTCAACCTTCCCTATTTAACAAATTTTTCAATAGCGTCGCGGAGATCCCAACACTAGTCCGTGGTATGTCCTGATCCGTTGTGAAATTCACAAATCGGGATTGATCTACCCCGACTTTGTTATACAATGGACGAGGTCGCTCCACCTTCTTCATGTCAATCAACGCTACCTCCCTCCAAACTTGTGACCGGGATACATTTAATGGCGTGTATCTTTCATATTTTGTTTCATATTCCCCTGCCTGAATTTATTATCAGGCTTTCTGCTTTGACTAGGAATCCCCTGATGTTGTTGGCCCCTTAATAGTGGACTCTTCCTTTTGGGACTCCTTTCCCTTTCTCTGCCCATTGCATTCGTGATTTCCATCTGTTCCAACTCCAAATACTTTTTCGATCGGGCTCAAAACTCCATCAACGATTTCATCGGGTCTTTATATATTGACTTCGCCAATCGGGATGATCCATGCAACCCGTTCGAGATGAGGTGCACATGCACTTTTTCCTCCAATCCCTGTACTTGCAGTGTTGCATCTTTGAAAGGATCCAAATAATTCTGTAACATTTTGTCGGGTTGTTTTAGTATTTTGCTGAGTGCGAACTCAGATTTCGGTTGTTTTTTGCTGGTTGCAAAGTTCAGCAAAAACTTTTGATCGAAATCTTCAAAATTACGGATTAACCATGGTGGCAACGTATGGAACCATGACTGGGTTGCTCCGGATAAGGTGGTAACAAAGATACAGGATATTATTGGTTCATCAATTTCTCGCACACACATCTGCATATTGAATTCATCAATATGTACTTGTGGGTCCTGACTTCCGTCATATTTTGACAGAAAAGAACCGTCAAAATCCTCCAAGTATTGGGCGTTGACAATCTCATCAGTAAAAGCATTATTGTTATGTTGTCCTCTACTGTATTTCCTCGATACACTCCCCCTTCCAACCTTATCCGAGGTGCAACTTCAATAGCAGGATTCAACAGCCGGGTTATCATCTGAGCTTGTCCTATCTGGTTCATCCCGGCGTTGGCAGGTTAGATTAGAACTGCCGGTTGTGGATGCATCATATTTTCACCATCTTGATGCACCGGGTTATCATTTCAAACATTCTCTCAAGATGAATCCCCGATTTCAAATCGACTAACCGATCATACCGATTTACCGGGAATTGCATGATTTCCGAACTCTGCAAGACGATTTGTTGGAAAAACTGGGACCTGACTGGTTTAGTAATTTGTCTCGTTCTTGGCAATGGCTGCATGGCTGTCTTGCTGTCCGTGATCCTCATGATGGACTGGGTTCTCCATATTTCTGAGACGCTGTTCCATGCGTTGTTCTTCTTCACGTTTCCACTCCGCATTACGTTCCTCTATCTGGAGTGTGATATTTCTGATATCCTCCTACCTTTGAAGAGCATATCTTCTCTCCATACTCTCCATTCGATCTAGGATCGCACTTAGAGAATTATTCACTAAAGGTTCCGGTGCAAGGGTCGCCATGACCACTGGAACCGGGTTTGCTGATGAGTGTCAGGAATTGCCTGTCTCGCATGAGCAAGAGACGAAGCTGAATCTGAAACCGCATCGCTCACATGTACAACTTCGTGATGTACCACGTTTTGGTTACCAGATTCTCCTCTTTCACCTCCATCGGAACGTGGGTGTGGAGTCTGGTTATTTCTAGTGTTTACCATCATGGATCGTGGGATTTGAACTTTACAGTCCCTACATACGGCGCCAATGTTCTGTTTTCTTACGAACAGATATGTCCAACAAGGATGCTGGTTATTTTTATAATGGATCAAGCTTTCTCTCAAGGTATTTATAGAAGAGAAATACCTCCGAAAATATGATCACTATGCACGAAGCAATACTCAGCCAGTGGGGTGAGGTGTGTGCACAATGTTAATAGAAAGAGAAGAGAGAACGAGTGGGTGTATACCTTTTTCTCTGAAAGCATTCTTTATTTATACTGAACTTACCTCTAGCTCAGTTGAAAATTCTTTCCGATAATCCCGACCGAGATCTGTAACTGCTTGGTATCACGATCTTTGCTGTTATTATCTTCAACATTCACCAGTTCATTTACGGTTATGGTCAACAATCCAAGATGACGAATTCTCAATGGGCTTTTTCATTAAGCCTATATATAGAATCCGTAACACCTAGGTATCATCTCTTCTACATACGTTACCTGCTTTGGTCCTTCCTGTGTCTGAGCACAAGGAGTTCGAAACCGCTTCCCTTCTTCCTTTTTAGCGGCATCTCTGTTGTGCATCATGGAGGACAAGATAGAGACTGCAAACAAAAAGGTAACTTCCTTGAATTTATTTTTGCCATCTCTTTTTGCATCTCTGTATTGATCTCACAATTTCGTAAAGGCTTAAGCCTCCCATCTTAAGTGTTCCGATAAGGTTCAATTTTTGCCATCTCTTTCATTGTTTTCTCTTTCTGGGTCTCTTGAATTTCCTCTCTTTCTTCGCTTTTCAATGCTCTTGTTCATCTGGGTCGTTTTTGTTGTTTGTGTTGCTTTACGTTTTGTTTTTGTCTTGTGTTTGGGTTACACGTGCTTCGAATTAGTAGTAATGATAGTGATTTCTTTTTGCTTGGCTTATGTTTATGATGAGTGGAAAATCGTAGTTACTAGATATGACCCGGCTTTGTGTTGAATGAATCCATTGTTGTGCAGATATTCTGGTGAATCATATTCTCAATGAGGGTAAGTAGTGAAAATATAATGAACACTTATGCAAATAACCAAGAGGGGATGAATTGGTTTTACCTCAGAATTTTAAAATTTCCTTTCAAAATTTATAACAGCGGAAGACTTCAAAAGGATCGTATCAATTTAAAACCAATTAAAAATCACTTTACTTCATCAATCAAATCACGTTTATATGATGAACAAATTCTATACTTCAAGAATTTAATGAAATATAAACTGAAATCTAATGAACACAAGATTTATACTGGTTTACCTCTTAACCCTGGAGGCTACATTTAGTTTTCTTCCAACCAAATCTTGGTTAGAGTTCCACTATAACAAATATCTGTTCTTTACAAGCTTACAAAATGATCTCTCTTACCCTCCCTAGGTAAAATTCAAAATCTATTCCCTATGGACTTTTCAAAAGACCAATAACCAGAGATCTTTTCTATGTTCTTCCCTCTAGAAACCCTTTATAGAAAAAGCTTTAAAGAATACAAATGTTATATGGAAATACAACACAATTATACAACAAATATTAACAAAACAAAAGCTTTAGGTACAAGAAAGATATCACCGTATATTCCTCAGCAATTACAATGATATGAATAATTCAATCAACCTGAGATTATATGCAAAAGATGACTACCAATCTTTCTTGATAACTTTCTTTAAGCTCTAGCTTGAATAAGTCTTCAATCAATGAGAATCAAGACCAAAAACTCATGTAAATCACAATGACACTCATCATATTTGATTATCTCACTAATTTCAGCCTTGGGTACACTTGAAAATTTTAGAATATGTATATCACAAAGTTTGTACGAATATCTCTTTCTTTCTTACGAGCTTTCTTAGACCCAGCTTCTCTATTTATAAAAAAAACTATTTTAACTAACTGTAATCGATTAATTCGTCAACTTAATCGATTATTTTAACTATTGTAATCGATTATTTTATCTATATAATTGATTAAATTGTTCATTAGAAATCTGGAAATCTGTTATGAACAGAATAATCAATTAAATCATCTTGTAATCGATTAATCCAGACAAACTAAGTTTTACAATGCATACAAATAATCGATTAAGTACCCATTTAATCGATTAACACAGACCATGCCTAAAACTTAACAATGCATATTTAATCGATTACTAAAATCTGGTAATCGATTAAACCAAATGAACATGCTGTGTAAAATTGTGTAGAAGCTTATGTAATCGATTATTTCCCAAGATAATCGATTATCACAGGAAGTTTCCAATTCTGTGTAAAGTTAATTTAATCGATTACGAGCCATTGGTAATCGATTAAAATGTTCATAATGCATTTTCCAGAAAACATCCATACGCCTGTAATCGATTATTTCACCTAAATAATCGATTAAAGCAGTGAAAAAATGTTTTATACAATTCCTAATAGCCTTTATGAAATTCTATAAGTTTGCTTATTACCACATGATTAATTCCTAATAAATGAATGCATGAATTATCAATTGCTAATAAGGATTATAAAGCTTAATGAACCAAACTTAAACTCAATTACATATGCCATCAAATTGATTGGGCATGTAAAATATCAAAACTCATTTACTTCAATCATCTTTGAATCCTTTGCTTCAGCTTCTTTAATTCTAACAAGTAGATGATTTAGGTTAACCATTGTTTTAGATGTAATATTAGTATGTTTTGAATTGTGGTTGCAAATTTGTTTTCAAATGTGGCTGCAATTGTGGTAGTGGCGAGTTTTAGATTAACACAAATACATATTAATCGTGTTTGTTTTGTTCTTTTTACCAACAATATATTCTGGTTTAAGTGGAAAGGATTATTGTTTCCCTTAATTAAGCTCTTAATTTTGGATGTTGTAAATGGAGCAAATAGGCACTTGGTAGAGTTATGCCAGTGGGAGTGGGTTCACCTGAGTCCTAACTTGACTTGGAAGAGTTGAGGCCTAGATGCTAGGTTTTCAACAGAGTGAATGGGGATTGAATAGTTGTGATATACACACTCTCTTTAGCTATATTACAGCTTAGAAAGAATTACCTTGCATCTACTCTTAGTTTAGTTAGTTGTTCCCTATCATAGTTTCAATGGCAACCGGAAAACTCAATCATCGTTGAACTAAATGCCTATGCTTTAATATTTATTCCATGTATGAAAGACTACAATTCACAGAGAATTACAGATTAGTTTTAGATTCATATGTTTGCATAACTTCTTTAGAACTTCTTTGTTTGTGGGTGGTGATGAGGAAACTAGTGGTGTAATCAGTAGCCATATAGATCAATCTCATGAGGGTTTAGTATTTTGTTTTCCGTTTCCTTCTTTCTCCTCTGTCCCTATCAGATAACTAGTGCTTTCCATGTGGGTAGGTGCTGGTTGATATTGTAAAATTAGCACAAAAAAGTGGCCTAAAGGGTAATCTGGGAGGCTGGAAAGAATTCTTGAACAGTCATGACAAAAAGTTTGGGGTAGTTTAGTGATCCAACAAAGAGATCCCATGAGGTATTGGCTGCATTTCTAAAGACCTTTTCAAAGGAGGAAGATTTGAAGGTAAATGACTTTTCCGTGCCCTATATACACATTCATACACAAAAAGATGCTAGTCTCATCATTTCTCCCCTGTGCTCAGTTTTTTGATAACGTCATGTGACAGCATTCAAATCAATACATGTTGGAGCGACTGAAAGATAAATCTCATGCTTCCCCTGAGCAGGTATGTTTTAATGGTGATTGTTCTGCTATTTTGCCTTGTTTTTTAAATTACTATTTACATATTTCTCAACTTATAATTTTATGAATTCTTGTTTTCCTGATATATATTATCTGAACCATCATGCTGAATAATTGAAGAGACTGCAACTGATAATGGTGTAATACATAATCTCTATGATCTAGCAAAGACTACTTCCTGTTAATTGTTGTTTTTCTTCTTACTTGGTTTTGTGATTGATAATGGAGTGCACTTGAATTTCAAAGTAATTAGTAAAAACCTGCTGATGTTGGCAGCGCAGAGGCTAGTCCAAGCAACTCTGCAGCATCCATTATATCCATTGGATTATTCATTTCCATCAGTTGATGAGGTTTGTTGCGACCATCCGTAATTGAATTTAAATGGGTGGATAGATATACTGATTCATTATCTATGTTGTTTTTATGGTGTGGATTTGAAGGGGTGGATAGTTGTAAACTTCAAAAACAAACCCAAGGTGATGAAGTCTACTGAAATGGTTGCTGTTGACTGCAAAATGGTTCTCTGTGAAGATGGGACTGAAGCGGTAGTTAAAGTCTGTGTGGTAGACCGTAATTTAGAGGTAATTTATGCATACTCTTTCTTTTGCATATCCCTCCCCCCCCCCCCCCCCCCCCCCCCCCCCACAAAAAAAAAAAAAAAAAGAGGTTTAAACTGCTGTCCTTTTGGCATTGTAGATAGATAATTTTCAAAACCTTTCAGGTCAAACTAGATGAATTTGTAAAACCAGACAAAGAAATTGCAGACTACAGAACAGAGATTACTGGTGTCTCTTCTCAAGATCTAGACGCAGTGACTTGCTCCTTGGCTGATATACAGGTATTTTGTGGTTTCCTTTGTTTTCCTATATCATCCTTTCAAGTGCATAATGAAGATGTGTTGTACTTTCATAGAAATACATGAAGTTGTTATCAAGTGGAATCATATAGTGGGGCACAGTTTGCATAATGATCTGCGTGGTAAGTTTGATATACATATTACTCTATTTTGCGGTGTCCTTATATATACTGTTAGTTTTTGAGTATATGGAGAGGACTACTGTTGAACTATTTTTTGTGGTTCCATTTTATTTACTAATTTCGATTGTTTGCAGTGCTAAAGCTTGATCATGTTAGAGTGATTGACACTTCATATATGTTCCAATCCTTGGACGGATCTATTCATAAGAGACCTTCTTTGAATAGTTTGTCAGGCAAGTAACAAAATATTTACATGCAAAAATTAAGGTTCTCCGTTGCATGCCATCTAGTTTATGAAGCATTATTATGAGAAATTACCACTTAGCCACCACTACTTTGGAGGAATCTTGTTGTCTTGAATGCAAAGTCTCTTTGTTGTGCACTTATGCTTGTCTATTATTGAAATTTAAATTTAAGATATTTCATCATACAAACTTGCGCAAGCAAATTGTGGCAAGATAGAAGAAAAACAAATGGAAAATATTGATATTATATTTATAATTTATCACCAATTGTTTTGACAGGCTGTGTTGCACCATGAAATTAGGGAAAAGGGTGCTCCGCATAATTGTCTAGATGATGCAAAAGCATCTATGGACCTTGTTCCTGCGAAGATTAAACATGGACTTGATAAGGTATTTCCAATTGCATTAGTTCAAGAGCATGTAAGCCGATATATACATCTTCAGTTCTAGATTTTAGTTGTACTCATGGTGGTTGGTAACTAAAGATGAATATTATTACTGTTATCTCGTTTTAGGTTCCAGAAAGTGAGCTGGCAAAGCTTCTTCTTCACAAGATACCAAACAGTGTAAACATTGAAACATTGCATAAAATTCTTCCTGGAAATTTCAAAATTGAACTGAAGGTAGTGTATCATAAGAGTATCTCAATATTTTGAGAAGAGTTTTGTTGGTAATTATTGAATAGATTAAATGTCTTTAATTTGAGGACATTTAGGTTTGTCTTATGGGCACTCTTGTTGGCAGTCTGCCTTGGGTTACATTTTTTTGTTTGTTCTGAATCTAATGCATTGTGAAATCTGCTGCAGCCTTCCAGGAAAGGTCAAGGAGCAAATTATTCTGCCTTTGCAATTTTTAAAAGTCCACCAGAGGCAGATGGGGCCTATGAAAATGTCCAAGGAAGTCGATTAAAGGTACATATATTGTATATCAATGTCCAATGATTCTTCCACCTGATATCACTAAAACTGCTTGTTGATTAGATGAGCTAATGAAACACATAAATGTGGATCATATATTTGAACCTAATTGTTCCAATAAAAATGTTTTAAAGCTAGACATGTATTTGATTCCCCTGCCAAAATCTGATGGACTCAATGACTTCTCACACTTGTGATGTACATTACTTTATGTTAGGATACATATGAACATCCCCAGAAGCTTGTAACATTTCGCCTAAGTACAGGCTTATCTGTCAATCTCTTTGTTCGGAAAATGGTAACTGAAGAACCCAATGACCAGACTCCATCTAAGAGGGCTTTACATATTAATGAGACAGTTGATGTTTCAAAGAAAGCAAAGATGGATCCAAAAATTGAAGAGGATGCCTCTGCAGGCTTTGGCAAGCGTGACACTGGTGCCCATTCGAATGAAATTGAAGTAATGAGTCAACAATTGAAGCAAAGTGAATTGGAGATTGAATCATTGAGGAAACAGTTGACACAAAAAGATTTTGAAATATCCATGCTACATAAAATGGTATCCTCCTTAAAAAAGCAAAAGAAGCAAACAGTGTAGTTGTGGCATGGAATGGTGGATGGTCAAATGAATTCGAAGGCATGCTCCTCGGCTTAGTCCTTATGAAGTTGTGGTAATTTCTTAAAAACAGGTTGGGGGAACCCCGAACTTTTGATACATCCATATATAGTTGTCATGTTAACTGCCTAGGTTCCAAAACTTGCAATCTGAAATTCCAAATCTGGAATTAAAGTTTTGTCCCCAAATATTGTAGGTGGACTGATGAATTTTTTGTCCACAACGAGCGTTTTAGTCATTACTTAAATTATATGTTCTATTGACATTCCCTCGTGTTAAACCATGTCATTGTTTTAAACATTTCTTTTAATACTAAATTCTATCTTTTGGTTTGGACCCAATTTAGTTGTGAAAGTTATAAATTAGTGTTTGTATTTTTTGGATGATGTTAAAGTCTTTTTTGGATAATTTTTGGATTATCTTGTGGTTAGTTTATGGGTAAACAATTTTCGTATAGTTAAATTTAATGTTTTTTTAATCAACGACTGAGATCTTTGACTGGTAACCTGCTGAAGCAAAAGACTTTATTTGCAACTAATCAGTTTAAAAATTTAACAATTGATCCTCAGATTTTTTTGAAATTGTGGATTCACAATTTCATGAATCTGGAAATTGATTGTTCAGTGGTTCTTCTCTTTGCCTTGCAAACATCCTATCTATGTTTCCAACATTACCCTTTCAATTTCTTTTTAGTTGTGTCAATGTCTACTTAATTGTTGATGTCCTGTTGATTTTGATCCGGTTGTCAAACCTGATGAAATCATCTTTTGCTATCTCTTTCCTGTCCGCAAGATTGGCAGCGTTGTCGGACGCGGCGGTCAAGCAACTCCTTGTCGAGAAGAGAGCCAAAATTGGCAAACACAACTCACTCCCTGGCTGTGACGTGCATCATCACTGTCCACAACACTGACAATTTGTCTCGCCTACGCAAAATGCTCTTTAGGGTTCACAATTGACCAACCATTGCATATCAATTATCAAAAATATAAAAAAAAAAAAGTTAGGGACTTGAAAATAAATACAAAACTGTTGCAAACATGTCAAATTGATCTCCTATTATAGGTCATTTAAGTTGTTTACCATAAATCACCCACAAGATAGTTCACCCCAGCTGGAACCTTCAAGGTGTTGGGAATGCCTTATCAAATTTCACATTATTGTAAAAGATGTATGTGACGTGTTTAAATATAAAAATCTTATCGTTGATGAGAAATTCAGTAAAATTTGATAAATACGTACATGCATGTAATGACAAAAAGTGATTTTATTATTATTAGGTGTGATTTTTAACTTTTATATGTTTAGAAATGAATCACTTTTTTTTTTATAACTAATGAACCATTCATCTTGAAATAGTCAAATCCATAAAATATGTATCTAATATCATTATCAAATTTATTCAAATGAAGGTATATAAGGATTGCATGTGTGATTAAATGTATTTTTGGGGAAAATTTCTGGTACAGGCATATCTCGGATTCTCGGATAATTAGGTATACGTTCACTTGTTGGCAACGTGTTTTAGTTGCTAGGATGGGTACCCGTCGGGGCTGATTTGTGCTAGTCTGTTACATTATTAAAGTACACAATTTAGAGAGTGAATTTTTTTTAATTAAAATATAAATATAAATTTTATATTAAAACTGGACATGATTAATATTTTTTATATAATTAAAATTAATAATAAATAATATATTTAACCATATAGAGTATAATAGTATTTTATATTTACTATAAATAATTTAAATTGGAATGTAATGTAAAAAGTTCAATTTTCATTTTTGTTCACAATTTTTTTAACTCATTAACATATATTTTTTTAATTTACATCATTTTTGTAATTATATTTTATTTATTATTATTGATTATTGATGATGAAATATAATTTGAATCTTAATAATAAAGAAGTGAAAATAGCAAATTCACATATTTTTTTGTTTAGTTTTTCCCACCTGGCCTAAGATAGCACGGCCACTTAAGGCATTAGTCAAAACCTTGAAAATAGAATGAACACTTATGCAAATAACCAAGAGGGGATGAATTGGTTTTACCTCAGAGTTTTAAAATTTCCTTTCAAAATATGTAACAGTGCAAGACTTTACAAAGATCGTATCTATTTAAAATCAACTGGAAATCAAATCACTTCATCAATCAAATTACTCTTGTGCAGCAACCAAGTTTATATGATGAACAAATTCTATACTTCAAGAATTTAAATGAAATATAAACTGAAATCATATGCACACAAGTTTTATATTGGTTCACCTCTCAACCCTGGAGGCTACGTCCAGTTTTCTTCCAACTAAATCTTGGTTAGAGTTCCACTATAACAAATATCTTATGTTCTTTACAAGCTTACAAATGATCTCTTTTACCCTCCCTAGGTAAAATTCAAAATCTACTTCCTATAGACTTTTCAAAAGACCAAGAATCAGAGATCCCCTCTCTGTTCTTCCCTCTAGAAACCCTTTCTAGAACAAGCTTTAAAGACTACAAATGTTATATGGAAATACAGAACAATCAAACAACAAATATTAACCAAACTCAAACTTTGGGTACAAGAAATATATCACCTTATAATCCTCAGCAATTACAATGATATGAATGATTCAATCAACCTGAGATTATATGTAAATGATGACTACCAATCTTTCTTGATCACTTCTTTAAGCACTAGCTTGAGAAACTCTTCAAATCTTGAGTATCAAGACTAAAAACTCTAGTAAATCTTCATGACACTCAACACAATTGATTATCTCACTAATTTCAGCCTTGGGTACACTTGAGAGTTTTAGAATATGTATTTCACAAAGTATGCACGAGTGAATTTTCTTTTCAAACTTACTCTCACTCAGACTCAGCTTTTCTATTTATAAAAAGACTGTTTTAACTAACTGCAATCGATTATTTCGTAAATGTAATCGATTATTTTATCCATATAGTCAATTAAAGTGTTCATCAGAAATCTGGAAATCTATCACGAACAAAATAATCGATTAAATCGCCTTGTAATCGATTAAGCCAGATAAACTAAGTTTTTCAATGCACATTAGTAATCGATGAAGTACCCATTTAATCGATTAACATAGACCATGCCTAAAACTTAACAAAGCATATTTAATCGATTACGAATATCTGGTAATCGATTAAATCAGATGAACATGCTGTGTAAAATTATGCATAGGCTTATGTAATCGATTATTTCCCAAGATAATCGATTATCACAGGAAGTTCCTTATCCTGTGTAAAGCTTATTTAATCGATTATGAACCAGTGGTAATCGATTAAAATGTTCATAAGGAATTTTTCAGAAAACATCAACATGACTGTAATCGATTATATTACAAGATAATCTATTATCATAGTGGAAAAATGTTTTATATAAATCCTAATAGCCTTTATGAATTTCTATGGATTTACTAATTATCATATGATTAATTCCTATCAAATGAATGTATGAATGCATGAATTATCAATAGCCAATGAGGATTATAAAGCTTTATCTAATGAACCAAGCTTAGACACAATTACATATGTCATCAAATTGATTGGGCATGTAAAATATCAAAACTCATTAACTTCAATGATCTTTGAATCCTTTGTTTCAGCTTCTTTGATTCTAACAATCTCCTCCATTTTGATTTTGAGCTTACCAAATACTTTATTAATGAAACATACTCTTTGACAATGAAGAGATGTATGATCTGAAAATTTCTCAGCTTTTTGCAAGGATCAAGCATTATCATATCTTGATTGAAACTGTAACACTCTGAAATTTCAATAACTGCAAATATATATTGTATGAATTATTCTTGTGCAACTGTTGATATGAGTGTTAGGTTATGTGAGATTTGATTGGTCAATATTTAAATTATTTGGGTGAAATATTAATTAGATATTGAAGAGAAATGACCATATAACCCTTCCTTTGAAGTGGAAATTACGGAAATGCCCTTGAGGTGAAAATGACGATAATGCCCTTGGATATTTTTGGTTAGATATTTTAAAGTGGAAGTTACAAAAATACCCTTGAGCTAGAATTACACAAATACCCTTGGATATTTTGAAAATTACAATCATACCCAAGGGTGAATGACAAATTACCATAGTACCCTTGAGGCTGAAAATTACCAAGATATCCTTTGATATTTTGTGAAAGCTTGATGAAATTACAGAGTGCCCTTAGAAGACAAATTACCAAAATACTTTGTGACAAGAAGCCTCAGAATAGGATTTCTATGAATTCCATACGGTCATAACTTTGAAATTTTATTAAGGAGAATTCAAGCATCAGAAAAAAATGGAAAAATGATAAATAGAACCTGTGAAATTTTCTCTTAATTGTAGACGAATAGACTTATTTAATAAGATGATTTAGTAATTTTGATGGTTAGAAGCAGAACGGACCAATCAAAATTAAGATAAGAGCAGTCTTGTATGTAAGGTCTGTGTAGCACTCTGTATAGGCTGCTTGTGAGTAATTCATACTGTAATTGAAGTCGATTTCTGGAAAACTCTAGAGTTCTATTATTTAATATTATCCTTTAGGTAGAAGAGTTCAAATTGAACTTTACTTCTTCCTATAAAAGGCCATGTGTGAAGAGAATTCGAATTGAAATTTACTTCCTTCCAATGAAGGCCATGTGTGAAGCTATCTTTAAATTGAATTCTTCTTCTTCATAAAAGGTGACATGTGGATACAAGGAAAACCACATAATTTTCTTCTCTTTAAGAAAATGAAAACATGATAAATAGAAAAATATCTTAAGCTTCATAAATTAAAAATGATAAGATACAGACTTAAGAAACATCTAGTCACTTGTAAGCCACCATTGATGAAGGGATAAGAAGCCATCATGCTTTGGGAATTATTTATACAAAGTATCATGAAAGAAAGTAAATTTTCTCCTCCTTCTTTGTTGTCCACGTGAATAAGCTAGAAGAAGAGAGAAACTTCATGAACATGCCAAGTAAGAGGACATTTGGAAGAAAGGTGTCATGCCTTGAAGGACATGTTTACAAGATGACATGAAGAAAAGAAAAATCTTCTCCTATTTATTGGATGGTCACATGAAAGATGGAGAACCATGGAGAAGCTTCATGATTTGCCAAGTGGAGGGACACTTGGAAGAAAGAAGGAAGAAGCTTCAAGACCATGACAAGTGGTGGGACATTTGTAAAGGTCATGACATGTGTAGGGACAATTGTAATGGAAGCATCATGACTTAGGAGATTTTCGTAAATATTATATTATTTTCCAAACTCTATATAAAGGGTGGGGAGGTCTTATGTGGAACTCATTCTCAAGACTTCATCCTCCTACACCTTCACGTGAATCTCTCTCCCATCTCTTTTATTTCATTTTCATCCTTTCCTTTCCAAAGCATAAAGAGACTCCATTTTCCCTTGAAGATCACGTGTAGAAGCTAGTACCATTAGGAAGAGATAGGCAAGCTTCATAAGAGGTTATAAGGTATGTATAGGGAAGCTTTATGATAAAGATAGTTTAAGTGTTGTTTGTGTTTGAATAAGTGTTTGAAGTTCATGTGTTGCTGAGTGTTTCTATGAATTTCTCTAAATTCTATGTGTTCTTGAGTGTTTCTATGAATCTCTGTATATGAATGATATGTTGAGTTTCTGTACATGAGTAACAAGCTGAGTTCTGTACTTGATTTATATTGAATCTCTGAGTAAATTATGTGAGACACTGATTGGAGATTGATGTGGAAAATACATATAAGTTGATAAAATGAATGAGTCATGCATAAGTGAAACCATATCATGTGTATCATAAGAGTTGCCTCAGAGAGGAGGTGTGTCAGATAGTTACAAGAACTGAGTCTGTGCGTTCAGATAAGAGAAGTCTGAGCTAGGGGGTGACTCTCGCAGTACAGAATCACATCACATTAAGTGTGAGTGAGAACCTAGGAAACACTGGGGTACCCTTACTGGTCGGATAAGTTTTGGACCACTGAGATGGGACTATCTTGACAATTGATACTACATGTTGATGTGTCTCAAAAAAGTTGCCTCAAAGTGGAGGTGTATATAAGAGTTGCCTCAGAGAGGAGGTGTTTCAAATAGTGCAGGAACTGAGTCTGTGCGTTCAGACAAAATGTGTCTGAGCTGGGGGGTGACTCTTGCGGTGGGGAATCACACCATCCATGATGATCACATGAAGTGTGGGTGAGAACTTGTGCAACACCGGGAGACCCTGACTGGTCGGATAAGTTCTGTGCCACAGGAATGGGGCTATCTTGACAATTTGTAACAAATATTGAAAGAGTTTAAGAGAATCATGCATCATGATAAGAGTCTAAGAGAATCATGCATATTTGAGGATGTTGTTATGAATACCTGCATATTAAATATATTCTGTTGCTTAAATTATGTTTATCATAAACTTACCTTATACTTTGTGTCTGTGGTTGACACCTGCTATGACCTCGATTTTATTCGGGCGAGCAGATGAACAGCAAGGAGAGACTATTATTTGTCTACAAGAAGAAAATTATGTTTGAAGATGTATTTCTTTGTTACGGAGTGTTTTAGTTGTTTGTACTATGTAATAGAATTGATACCAGTCTGTATTTTATTGTACATCAGATTTATAAATATCAATCAGTGAGGAAAAATCTTTTGTACTCTTATTATATGTTACTTCAGAATTATAAATATTACTCAATAATGAAATTTTCTTGAAGTAACAGTTATTGGCAAAATTTTGTTATATTCAGTTGAGTGTTTTTAAGAAAATTGAAAAGAATTTTTCATTAAAAATCAATAAAAACAAATTGTAAGTTGAGGCGTTACAATAGTGGTATCAGAGCATGATTGTTCCTTAGGATTGTGTATTATGTGTTTGCTGGGTTTCTCTGCAATATGTTATGTGTTAAATGTTCTATGTGTTTGTTGGAATATTAATGATGTTGGAGTTACATTTGATGATCTTTGGAGAGTGGTTTTGATGACATTTGGGATGTTTTGTCATATTTTATGGGACTATTTTCCATTAAATTTTAGAAGTAGAATGATATGTAGATAAATGGTTCAAATACTAGAGAGATTCAATTTTGAAGATTAAGTAGTGAGGTAGTAGGTAAAAGAAGAATTAAGATGTATACTAGGTTTTAATCTTTTCTTGTGAAAGTTTAAAGGGACTAGAAATTATTTGAAAGATAAATTGTGGATTATTAGTTAGATTATTAATATGATTTTTTGTTGGTTGAGGATATTCTATGGTCATGCCTAAGTTGGTAATGATATTACTTGAATAAGGTATGGTGGTTTAACCTTATTTGTGGTACGTTTGATGTTGTGATGCATAAGTCATGGAGATTTCTTTGGGTGGTCATAACATGTTTGTAATTCTGATGTCTGTTATACCATAAGTTTCAATTCATATTCATGATTTAGCAGACTGGCCACCTGGATAATTTGTGAATTGCAAAGGAACATTATGGCAAGCAGCTAGAAATACAAATAAGTGAATGATAGGTGATTTTCCAGGTATCAACTCTCTATAGTGATTAAGTGGGTGTAGAATTATATTGTGTGTTGGGTGTATGTTTTTCACTTGGTGTGTGTAAGGAGTGATAACTAGTAAGAATGACTGTACAATAGCTGATGTTTTCCAAGCTTTGAGGCTAAAGGACAAGTTGTGACTTGGGAAGCCTTTAAGAGGGCATTTTTGGAGAAATATTTTCCTGAGAATGTTAGAAATAAGAAAGTGATGGAATTCTTAGAGCATAAGCAAGGGATTATGATTATGGCTAAGTTTGAAAAGTTGGTCAAGGGAAATATAGTATTATGTTTCTGTGCTATTCGACTCCGGTGTGACCCATTCGTTTATATTTTATTCGTGAGTAAAGAAACTTAAACTTTTTATGTCTTCTTTGAATGATGAGCTTGTGGTTGAGACCCCAACTAGTGGGTATGTTTTGATTTCTAATGTTTGTTTGAATTGTTTTGTGGAGATTTCTGATAGAAAATTTTTGTGTTGATCTGATCTGTTTGCCTCTTAGCCAAATTGATGTTATTCTAGGTATGGACTGGTTATCTTCCAACCATGTTCTGTTGAATTGTTTTAAATGTTGGTGTTTTGTAATCCTGAGATGAGTGATAATAAGATATCTATCTCTGTTAACCAAATTTTGTCATTTTTGAAAGAAAAGATCAAGTATACATGATATTGTCCAATTTGAAAGTGGAGACCAAGGTTCCCTTAGGTGACCTTCTTGTTGTTAGAAAGTTCCTAGAGGTATTTCCTGAGGATGTGTCTAGTTTACTGCCTGAGAGAGAGACAAATTTTTTTATAGATTTAGTACCTGGTGCTGGACCCATATCTGTAGCTTCTTATAGAATGTCTCCTATAGGACTAGATGAGCTTAAGAAACAGTTGGAGGAATTGTTAGATAAACAGTTCGTGAGACCTAGTATATCACTTTGGGGAGCTCTAGTGTTGCTAGTAAAGAAGAAAGATGAGGTTGTGTGTAGACTATCATTAGGTGACGATTAAAAATAAGTATCTTTTTCCTAGAATAGATGACCATAGGATTAGTTGGTAGGAGCATGTGTGTTTAGCAAGATAGACCTTAGGTCAGGTTGCCATCAGATCCATGTGAAGTCTGAGGATATTTCGAAGACTCCCTTTAGGACCCGTTATGGTCACTACGAGTATTTGGTTATGCCCTTCAACGTGACTAATGCCCTTGGCGTGTTTATGGATTATATGAGTAGGATCTTTCACCCCTATCTTGATAGTTTTGTAAAAGTATTCATAGATGATATTTTGGTATATTCTAAGACTAGAGAAGAGAATGAGGAGCATTTGAGGATTGTGCTACAGTCTCTTAAGTATTGACAATTTTATGTTAAGTTGTCCAAGTGTGAGTTTTGGTTAGAGAAATTGAGTTTCTTAGGACATGTGATATTCCAAGGTTGTATAGCTGTAGATCCTTCTAAGATAAAAGTTGTTCTAAAGTGGGAAAGTCCTAAGTCTGTGTTTGAGATTAGAATTTTTCTGGGTTTAGCAAGATATTAACAGAAATGTTAGTATATGGATGTCCTAGAGACAATCTTTTCATTAGATTAGGACATACATGTACTTTTCATATTGTCATGAATAAATTATAAGCGCTCTTTATCTTGTTTCATATTTTGTCTTGATATTATTATTAATATATGAGTAACTGGATAAAACCCTTGGAATAGAATAGGTATCTCTTGAATATCAGTGATGGGATCACGATCATGAGGATTCATGGATACCAGATGTCTACTCCTAAATTTAAGTTCCTAGTCTAGAGACATTGAGAATGGGGATCAGCGATCTCGGGTAAGACTAGCACGACTTATCTACTTATATGCAGATATAAGGTAAAGACCTCATGAGCTACAGACATGGAGATGTCTTAGCTAAAGTCGTGGGTGGACCTATAAGGGTATAGCTCGCACTGAACGGACCCATAAAGAGACTCTATGAGGAAATCTCATAGATAGTATCATTAGAGAAGTCTCTTATTATTTGGGTGTGTCTTTTCTTAGACCAGAAGTTTTCACCTAGACTGTGTTCTAGAAGACATGCTTTGATTGTATACCTCGTCTGCCTAAAACATGGAGACACATAAGTATACCTTTGGGCACGTCCTGAAAGAACACGAGTCTAGGGTGACTAGCTGAAGGAATTCGTCAAATCTCTGTGAGAGATTAGGTTATCTGTAAATTGGAGAAATTGGGATGACATTTACAGGACTTGGGAATCTATGCATAGTAAAAGAATTCATGAGATGATTTTCCCTTAGAGTCAGTAAAATTGGAGACTTCCTATTTCGTATTAAAGCTTACCCTAGACCGCAAGGGCTGATACGTTTCCTTACCCTAGGTTTTATGAGAAGGTAACCGAAAACGAAAGGAAATACATACGGAAACCAAATAGATTTAATTGGATGATCTTGTCATTTACCTAACTAGTTTTGGGGCAACAAAGCATTGCTAGTGCTCTGTGTTGTCATTAAATGGGTAGAGGCCTTATTGGGCCCAAACTCATTTATGACAGTAGCTATGTTGGGCCTAATGGGTCACACACTAACACTTTATTGTCATGACATTATAGCATTAAAGGTTTTGGGCCTAATAATGGTTGTTGGTCCAAGAAAGAGTTTAGAAACTTATCTTAAAAAGAAAGGGGCGCATGAATGGAGTTAATGGGCTTGGATAGTCCAAGACATTATTAATTAATTTAAATAGTTAAATTAATTACCTGATATTTAAATTTGATAATTTAAATTTTGAATTTAAATATTTGAATTTAAATATGAATTAACTATAGTAGATAATTTCATATTAAAAGGAGAAGATAAGAGCTAGATTTGAATTTGAATTCAACTAGCATCTTATCATGATCATATCCTAAATTTTAGGAAGAAGTTTGAGGGCTGATTAGAGGCTTATCATATGGCTGGATATTTGATTATTATTTGGCAAAATCAATTCCAAGTAATTGACTTGGTCTTAAAAAGATAAGATAGGAGGTTGTTGGCAATTTTTGAAATACAACAACTCTATCTTTTCTTCACGTGTGAGATGCTTAATGATCAGAATTTTATGGTTAAAAATCTGACCTAAAACTCTTCTATAAATATACTCTTGTGATCATAGTTCTCAAATAATGATTTTTGAGAAAAACTCCATCTATCTTCCTCCTTTTCATGTACCCCTTTGTGTGAGTTTTGGCTGAAAATTCAGCCACCGATATCATCTATTGGTGAGTCTCTTAGATAAGTAAAACACTTTAAAACCTAACCTTCTTCCTCTCCATTGGTGCGCCTAGCTTGCCTCCTTTGGTGTTTGCTGGTGGCATTCAAGAAGTGTTCTTGAGTCTTGACAAGAAGTGGTGTGGATCAACATTAGAGGGCTTGTATCTTCAAGCCTATTCTTGATCATTAATTTCGAATATAAACAAGGTAACATCTATGTCCTAAAGAATGATTCTTGAATGGTATGTGTGTTTCCGCTTTGAAAAAATTTTGTTTTTCTTCTCACATACCTTCGGGCTTCAAGGCCCTATCTTTCAAGAAAATCATAGAAGATTTCTCCGAGTTAGCATTACCTTTGACCAAGCTGACTCGTAAGAGTCAAGTTTTTGTGTGGGATGCTCAGTGTAAGCATAGTTTCCAAACCCTCAAGGAAAAGCTAACGACCGCGCCTGTGTTAGTTTTGCCTAACCCCTTTGAGGTGTACTGTGATGCATCAAAAATGGGTTTGGGAGAAATGTTGATGTATAGAATGGCCAAGTAGTGGCCTATGTTTTTACGCTGAAAATTTGGAGACACTATCTGTATGGTTCTCATTTTGAAGTGTTTAGTGATCATAAGAGCTTAAAGTATTTGTTTAGTCAAAAAGGAATTAAATATGAGGCAGCGGAGATGGATGGAATTTTTGAAAGATTATGACTTTGAGCTTAGTTACCATTCTGGAAAAGCCAATGTGGTGGCAGATGCTTTAAGTAGGAAATCTTTGATGACATCTGCATTGATGATTAGGGAAATGGATCTGTTAAAATAATTTAGGGATCTTAGTTTAATGTGTGAAACTACACCTGTGAGCATAAAGTTAGGAGCTTTGTAAGTTCCTAATGAATTTTTGAAGGAAATAGAAAGTAGGCAAAGATCTAATCCTTTCTTAAGAACCATATTAGAAAATATATCCAATGGAGGGAATAGTGAATTTAAAATAGGAACAAATGGTATATTAAGATTACAAGGAAGAATTTGTGTGCCTAATGAACCTAGACTTAAGAAAATAATTTTAGAAGAAGGACACAAAAGTAAGTTGAGTATGCATCAAGATCTAAAAGTTTTATTCTGGTAGCCAAGGATGAAGAAGGAAATAAGTGAATATGTATATTCTTGTTTAGTTTGCCATAAATCTAAGATAGAACATCAGAAACCTTCTGGTATGTTACAATCTTTAGAGACACCTCATTAAAATGGGATAGCATATCCATGGACTTTGTTACCACTTTACCCAAGAGTTCAAAGGGTTTTGATTCCATATGGGTTATAGTAGATCAGCTAATTAAGTATGCTCATTTTATTCCCATTAACATCAGGTATTCTTTAGAAAAGCTGACAAGTTTGTACATAAGTGAGTTGTGAGATTGCATGGAGTTCCTTCTAGTATTGTATCCGACAGAGATCCTAGATTTACATCCAGATTTTTGGGAAAGTTTACATAGAGCTCTAAGAACCAAGTTGAAACTAAGTTCAGCTTACCATCCTCAAACTGATGGACAAACTAAACGAACCATTCAGTCTTTAGAAAACTTGTTGAGAGCTTGTGTTTTAGAACACAAAGGTAATCTGGGGAAAAGGTGCAAATGGTGATGCTACTTGGGAACTGGAAAATGAAATGCGAAAGAGCTATCCGACACTTTTTGAATCAGGTAAATTTCGAGGACGAAATTTTTTTGTAGGAGGGGAGAATTGTAACACCCTGAAATTTCAATAACTACAAATATATATTGTATGAATTATTCTTGTGCAACTGTTGATATGAGTGTTAGGTTATGTGAGATTTGATTGGTCTATATTTAAATTATTTGGGTGAAATATTAATTAGAGATATTACAAAAATGTTTGACGAGAAATGACCACTCTTCCTTTGAAGCAGAAATTACAAAAATGCCCTTGAGGTAAAAAATGACGATAATGCCCTTGAATATTTTTGGTTAGATATTTTAAAGTAAAAGTTACAAAAATACCCTTGAGCTAGAATTACACAAATACCCTTGTATATTTTGAAAATTACAATCATACCCAAGGGTGAATGACAAATTACCATAGTACCCTTGAGGCTAAAAATTACCAAGATATCCTTTGATATTTTGTGAAAGCTTGATGAAATTACAGAGTGTCCTTGGATGACAAATTACCAAAATACTTTGTGACAAGAAGCCTCAGAATAGGATTTCTATGAATTCCATACGGTCATAACTTTGAAATTTTATTCAGGAGAATTCAAGTATCAGAAAAATATGGAAAAATGATAAATAGAACCTGTGAAATTTTCTCTTAACTGTAGGACGAATAGACTTATTTAATAAGATGATTTAGTAATTTTGATGGTTAGAAGCAGAACGGACCAATCAAAATTAAGATAAGAGCAGTCTTGTATGTAAGGTCTGTGTAGCACTCTGTATAGGCTGCTTGTGAGCAATTTATACTGTAATTGAAGTCGGTTTCTGTAAAACTCTAGAGTTCTATTATTTAATATTATCCTTTAGGTAGAAGAGTTCAAATTGAACTTTACTTCTTCCTATAAAAGGTCACGTGTGAAGATGAATTCGAATTGAAATTTACTTCCTTCCAATGAAGGCCATGTGTGAAGCTATCTTTAAATTGAATTCTTCTTCTTCATAAAAGGTGACATGTGGATACAAGGAAAACCACATAATTTTCTTCTCTTTAAGAAAATGAAAACATGATAAATAGAAAAATATCTTAAGCTTCATAAATTAAAAATGATAAGATACAGGCTTAAGAAACATCTAGTCACTTGTAAGCCACCATTGATGAAGGGATAAGAAGTCATCATGCTTTGGGAATTATTTATAAAAAGTATCATGAAAGAAAGTAAATTTTCTCCTCCTTCTTTGTTGTCCACGTGAATAAGCTAGAAGAAGAGAGAAACATCATGAACATGCCAAGTAAGAGGACATTTGGAAGAAAGGTGTCATGCCTTGAAGGACATGTTTACAAGATGACATGAAGAAAAGAAAAATCTTCTCCTATTTATTGGATGGTCACATGAAAGATGGAGAACCGTGGAGAAGCTTCATGATTTGCCAAGTGGAGGGACACTTGGAAGAAAGAAGGAAGAAGCTTCAAGACCATGACAAGTGGTGGGACACTTGTAAAGGTCATGACAAGTGTAGGGACACTTGTAATGGAAGCATCATGAATTAGGAGATTTTTGTAAATATTCTATTATTTTCCAAACTCTATATAAAGGGGGGGAGGCCTTAAGTGGAAGTCATTCTCAAGACTTCATCCTACTACACCTTCACATGAATCTCTCTCCCATCTCTTTCATTTCATTTTCATCCTTTCCTTTCCAAAGCATAAAGAGACTCCACTTTCCCTTGAAGATCACGTGTAGAAGCTAGTACCATTAGCAAGAGATAGACAAGCTTCATAAGAGGTTATAAGGTATGTATAGGGAAGCTTTATGATAAAGATAGTTTAAGTGTTGTTTGTGTTTGAATAAGTGTTTGAAGTTCATGTGTTGCTGAGTGTTTCTATGAATTTCTCTAAATTCCATGTGTTCTTGAGTGTTTCTATGAATCTCTGTATATGAATGATATGTTGAGTTTCTGTACGTGAGTAACAAGCTGAGTTCTGTACTTGATTTATATTGAATCTCTGAGTAAATTATGTGAGACAATGATTGGAGATTGATGTGGAAAATACATATAAGTTGATAAAATGAATGAGTCATGCATAAGTGAAACCATATCATGTGTATCATAAGAGTTGCCTCAGAGAGGAGGTGTGTCAGATAGTTACAAGAATTGAGTCTGTTCGTTCAGATAAGAGAAGTCTGAGCTAGGGGGTGACTCTTGCAGTACAGAATCACATCACATGAAGTGTGAGTGAGAACCTAGGAAACACTGGGGTACCCTGACTGGTCGGATAAGTTTTGGACCACTGAGATAGGACTATCTTGACAATTGATACTACATATTGATGTGTCTCATAAGAGTTGCCTCAAAATGGAGGTGTATATAAGAGTTGCCTCAGAGAGGAGGTATGTCAAATAGTTGCAGGAACTGAGTCCGTGCGTTCAGCAAAAGGTGTCTGAGCTGGGGGGGTGACTCTTGCGGTGGGGAATCACACCATCCATGATGATCACATGAAGTGTGGGTGAGAACCTGTGCAACACCGGGAGACCCTGACTGGTCGGATAAGTTCTGTGCCACAGGGATAGGGCTATCTTGACAATTGGTACCCAATATTGAAAGAGTTTAAGAGAATCATGCATCATGATAAGAGTCTAAGAGAATCATGCATCTTTGAGGATGTTGTTATGAATACCTGCATATTGAATATATTTTATTGCTTAAATTATGTTTATCATAAACTTACCCTGTACTTTGTGTCTGTGGTTGACACCTGCCATGACCTCGATTTTATTCGGGCGAGCAGATGAACAGCAAAGAGAGACTATTAGCTGTCTACAAGAAGAAAATTATGTTTGAAGATGTATTTCTTTATTACGGAGTGTTTTAGTTGTTTGTACTATGTAATGGAATTGATACCAGTCTATTTTTTACTGTACATTTGATCGATAAATATCAATCAGTGAGAAAAAATCTTTTGTGCTCTTATTATGTGTTACTTCAAAATTATAAATATTACTCAATAATGAAATTTCTTGAAGTAACAGTTATTGGCAAAATTTTGTTATATTCAGTTGAGTGCTTTTAAGAAAATTGAAAAGAATTTTTCATTAAAAATCAATAAAAACAAATTATAAGTTGAGGCGTTACAGAAACACATTCAAACATTCATTAGGCATTTTATATTAACTCCCCTTGAGTTGAATAATCATTATCAGAGCATATGTTTATTTGATATTTCAATTCTACTACTTGCCCTATTTGGCAAACCATATTCAAAAATTGAAATAAAAGCATACAAATAGAAAGGGAAATTGAAAGTAGTTCATTAATCATTGAAATAAAACAATTACAAACATAAAGTAAAAATTTAAGCCAAGCTGAAACACACAAACTCAAAACATAATACAAACTTAAACTAAGACTAGAACAAAGAGATTAATCTAGATCCCTAGATTCATCCCTAAACATTTTGGGTTCCATGTTCTTCACCCTAGTCTTAAGTTCCTCTAATGAATAATTAACTTTATCTCTATGTTCATGATGTAGTGAGAATAAAGCATCCATCTTTTGGACCATTAAAGATTCAAATTGAGAATATTGAGGCTCAGATGGTGTAGCTTCTTCATGTTCTGTACCAACATCTCCAACTAGATTTCCTTCATCATCTCCCTCTTCACCTTCCTCTTAGCCAAAGGAACAGGTTGATCTGCCATTTGCCAGCCATATGTTGTCTTCACCATTCCAAGCTTAGTGAGGTGCTTCTCCTTGATTTAACTGTTGCCAGCATTGGTGTGATCCATGACTTCATTAGATACATCCACTTGAAAGTAGTCAATGAATCTTGAAACTAATATAGCATAGGGAATGGGGCTATTTACCAATCTCTTGGATTTTTGCATGATCTCTTGAAGAAGAATCCAATTTAGCTTGATTCCATTCTTTAATCCATAAACAACTTGGAGATCATCATCTATGGCTTGTGCATGGTTGGTGGATCTTGGAGTGAGGATATAGGTGATGATGTAGTGTAGGAGCCTATCTTCATGTGTCATAGGTCCAGTGCTTAATCTTAGCCTAAGATTCATATGAGGGTCAATGAGCATACCTCTATAGGTTTCCATTTTGTTGTATCCCTCAGCTTCTTCATCAAACATTCTTTCTCTATCAAAGGAGATCCCAACAACTTCCTGCCAAATTTTTGGAGTGATCTCCATAGCTACTCCACTCATTGGGTGAGGATAGTTCCATGCATAGAGATTTTGACACAAGTATAAAAGACTTTTACCAAGTCTGGGTAAAAAGTCCCATGCATTTCAACAAATTTAGTTAGACCTTGCTGTTCTAACATATGAGAGAAATGAAATCCTTGTTCAATGAACTATCCAAGGTTCAAGAACTTTGGAGGGCATAGTAACTTGGTAGCATTGAACTGGAGATAGTTCATTTTGTCAGCTTCCTTGGTGAACCAATAATCAAGTCTGTCGATCACAGGGTTTGAGGATTGAGCTTGAGCTTTCCTCTTTGAGGTTTTAGCTCTTTTCTAGGTAGACATTTTGAGAGAATAATAGAGCACGAAATAGAGAAATAGGAAGAGAAGAGAAGTTTTATTCAGAACTTATGAAGCAAAATGGTGTCAAAACAAAAATATAAAGACAGAGGATTGCAGATGCAAGTCTTGAAGGTGTGAATTTTCAAGTCTCAAAGGTCTCTATTTATAGGCAATTTGAATATAATGAGCAATTGTAATTTCGAAAAATATAGCAGTTGTGACCTACCACTAACATTAAGGCTTAGATTCTATCAGATCATGGTTTACTGCAGTTGGCCAGTTTCAAAACTGTCATATTTTTGCAATAACCACTTAAATAATTGATTATATTGTTATGTAATCGATTATTTCATTCAAAATTTCAATTCTGAGAAATGAGACAATCGGTTACAATACAAGGGTAATCGATTATTTCAGCACGGGTTGCTTATAGAAGAAGAAGTTTAATCGATTATAACTGGAGATAATCGATTAAAGCAGAGTGAGGCAGATTTCTCAGAAATACATGACTCAAATAATCGATTAATTCGATCAAGTAATCGATTATTCCAGACAAGTTTAAATTTTGGAAACCATTCTGAACCACATGTAATCAATTATGTCATCATTTTAATCGATTATTCCAGAGGGAACTTGATTTTTCAGAAACTCAAGTAGAGAATAATCGATTATTTCGATGGTTTAATCGATTACTACAGCTTTTATTCAATTATATAGAAGCATTACATGATCAAATAATCGATTAAGGTTTTGTTGTAATCGATTATATCAGCCTTTTAATCAACAACAGATCAGATTTAGCAGCATCTAGCATGTAATTCAATTTCTAATTGAGTTCATATCTTTCAAGAAATATTTAAGCCAATTATTTACAGAGTAACAATCACAGGAACGTCAATCAACATATACTAGATTCATCTAATATACCAAGCATGTTTCTCAAAGTAAAAAATCTATCTCTATCTAAGGGTTTGGTAAATATATCAGCCAATTGTTTGTTACTTTCAACAAATTCAATTTTTATATTACCTTTTTGCACTGGTCTTTGATGAAATGATGTCTAGTTTCTATGTGTTTTGTTCTGGAATGCATGATTGGATTCTTGGAGATATTTATAGCACTTGTATTATCACATAAAAGTGGAATGTATTGAAGTTCCACACCAAAATCTTGGAATTGTTGCTTTAACCATAAGCTTTGAGGACAACAACTTTCAGCTGATATGTACTCAGCTTCAGCTGTTGACAAGGCTATACATGATTGCTTTTTGCATTGCCAAGAGATTAAAGAACTTCCTAATAAATGACAAGTACCACTTGTGCTCTTTCTATCCAATTTGCATCCTGCAAAATCAGAGTCAGAGAATCCTATTAAGCTGATAGTTGTACCTTTTGGATACCAAAGCCCCACTTTTGGTGTAGACTTTAGATACTTTAAGATCCTTTTTACTGCAGTTAGATGAGACTCTTTAGGATTGGCTTGATATCTAGCATACAAGCAAACACTTAAGATAATGTCAGGTCTACTTGCTGTAAGATAAAGCAATGATCCTATCATTCCTCTATATCTTGACTCATCAACTTTTTTCCCTTTTTCATCTGAATCTAGATAGGTAGAAGTTGCCATAGGTGTTGTTGCAACTTTGCAATTCTCCATGTCAAACTTCTTTAACATTTCCATGCAATATTTTGATTGGCTAAGAAAAGTTCCATTCTTCATTTGCTTGACTTGTAGTCCTAGGAAGAATGTGAGCTCTCCCATCATTGACATTTCAAACTCTTTCTGCATGCTAGCTGAAAATTCTTTACACAAAGAGTGATTAGTGGAACCAAAAATAATATCATCAACATAAATTTGTACCAAGAGTATGTCTTTTCCTCTTCTTTTGATGAACAATGTTTTATCCACTTCTCCTCTTGTGAATGATTGATCAAGCAAGAACTTGCTTAATCTCTCATACCAAGATCTTGGAGCTTGTTTCAAACCATATAATGCTTTTCTTAATCTGTAAACATGATTAGGATATTGATAATCTACAAAACCAGGAGGCTGCTCAACATATATCTCTTCATCAATATAACCATTAAGGAATACACTTTTCACATCCATTTGAAACAATCTGAAATTCATCATACATGCATATGCAAGAAGTAACCTTATGGCCTCTAATCTAGCAACTGGAGCATAAGTTTCATCATAATCAATGCATTCCTCTTGGTTGTAACCCTTTGCAACCAATCTAGCTTTGTTTCTTATTATGATGCCACTTTCATCCAGCTTGTTTCTAAAAACCCACTTAGTGCCAATAGGTGTGTGAGTGGAAGGTCTAGAGACAAGTTCCCAAACATTATTTCTTTTAAATTGATTTAACTCATCATGCATAGCAATTAACCGATGCTCATCTAGTAAGGCTTGTTCAATATTATTTGGTTCAATTTGTGATACAAAAGCCATAGTACAACAAAGATTTCTCAGAGAAGATCTAGTAGATACTTCCTTAGATACTTCACCAATTATGTTGTCTAATGATAAATCTCTTGTGGTCCTCCAATCTTTGTGTTTAGGTGTGGCTGCTTCTTGATTGGACTCTAGTTAAGCTTCATCTTCTTCTTGTTTACTAATTTCAATAGTCTGCTGTTTTTCCTCTTTAGTTTCTGCGTCATTGTCACTTAAAACTTCTTCTAGAGAAGGGTTAGATTCATCATATACAATATGTATTGATTCTTCAACACACAAGGTTCTCTTGTTAAAGATTCTATAGGCCTTACTTTACAAGGAATATCCAAGAAAGATGGCTTCATCAACTTTTGAATCAAACTTGCCAAGATTATCTTTACCATTGTTTAAACCAAAACATTTATAGCCAAATACTCTAAGGCAAGAAATGTTTGATTTCCTTCCTTTATAGATTTCATAAGGGATTTTCTTCAAACAAGACCTTATGAGAATCCTATTCAAGGTGTAGCAAACAATGCTCACAACATCAACCCAAAAATGCTTAGGTAATTTTGTTTCATTTAGAAGAATCCTTGCTCCTTCTTCAAGTGTAATTTGTTTCATTTAGAAGAATCCTTGCTCCTTCTTCAAGTGATCTATTTTTCCTCTCCACAACACCATTTTGTTGAGGTGTTCTTGGAGCTGAAAAATTGTGGTTAATTCCAGAATCTTCACAAAACTTTTCAAAATGTTCATTTTGGAATTCACTACCATGGTCACTTCTAATTGAAACAGTATTACAGCCCTTTTCATTTTGAATTAATTTGGCTAGTTTCTTAAAAGCTATGAATGCTTGGCTTTTAGATCTTATGAACAATGTCCAAGTGTATCTAGAATAGTTATCTACAATAACAAAGCCATAATAATTTCCTCCTATGCTCATAGTTCTTGAAGGACCTGATAAGTGCCACATTTCAGTAAAAATAAGATTCAAATATGGCACTTATCCGGTATTTTAATTGACTTATTTACAAGATAACCCTAGAAACCTAGATAATTGATGATTATGTGAAGGTAAGGCGTGCTTTCATGATTCGGAAAGTTTTTCATTCAATCTAATGTTTTAATTTTGTTAGGTTTGAAGGTTACGGAAGAA
>PYAF01005583.1:0-21189 GCA_007407185.1 Glycine tomentella
TAATTTCTGTTTTTATTCAACCAATCATCCAACATCAACAATTATCTCTTTGTTATTTCTGTTTTTACTTCCAATCATTTAGAATTAATATTATTGTAAAAATTACCCCAATCCCTGTGGAGACGATAACTCACTTACCTACTTTATTACTTGTTAACGATCGGTGCACTTGCCGTATCAATCGCGTTAGCGCGCAACACCCACCAATTTCTAAGGTCATCTGATCCTTATTTGACCTAAAGGGTATTTTGGTAATTTTACCCCTCACCCTAGGGGTAAAATCGTCATTTCCAAAAATGTTCAGGGAAACTCTGTAATTGTCACCCTAAGGGTGTTCTGATCATTTTTCAAGCATCCCAGAGTGTTTATAGAATTTCCTTCTTACAATATCTTGTTAAAATGCCTAGGGACAATTTTGTTATTTCTAAAATGTCAAAAGGTATTTTCGTCATTTTCCCCAATTCCTTCTGTACTGCCTCTAATTAATACTTTCCCTAGGAATTGACTGTAATTCAAAATTTTGGGGTGTTACAGAGATCACCATGATACTAGGAGAGCTGATTCTGAGCTGAGACCAGGTAAGCTCAGCGTTCTTGGGGAATGTTTCCCTGCTTGTGTTCATTACACCTTACATGGGTGGTTGTTTGATGTATCGTGCATGCAGATGTTGTATAATGCTGTAATATTGAATATGTATGAGTTGATAATGAAATGCATTGATGGATGGCTAGCAATTGTATGCTTGATAAACCCTGAGATAGGGTATGCTTGTGCTGACTACACAAGTATAGTGTATACTTGTATGGATTTTGGTCATGAAATAATTGTGATGATGCTGTGTGACTTGCATGCATGAGAATTTTACTGGCCAGTAGAATAGAGAACTATGGACCCTCGGTAATGTGCCCTTAAGTGGATGATCTCCCTTGGGATAATCCATATGCGTCCATGTAAACCCTGAGTAGATGTGCCTTTAAGTAGATGATCCTATTCAGGTATTGGGCGGCAAGTCCTGAAGGAATGTGCCCTTAAGTGGATGATCTTCCTCAGGCATGGATTGAGCAAGCCCTGAATAGATGTGCCTTTCAGTAGATGATCCTATTTAGGTACTCAGGTAAAAGTCCTGAGAGAATGTGCCCTTCAGTGGATGATCTCTCTCAGGCAATGTATGTTGGTCATATATGTTTGCACTGTGATGCTATATGTATGCAGCAGGTTTCTATGAGTCGTGAAGGCTGTTTATATGATAAAGGATTACTTGATGTGATTTCTGTTATTTTATGCTATATATATATATATATTGATATGATGGGAAGTGAACTAGGGGGAGGGAAACCTCTGAGAACCCTGAGTTTACTGGGATGATTATCTCACCCCTGTTTGGGGCTCATGTTGCAGGAACTGAGACAGAGGTCGCTTAGAGATCCAAAGGCAAGAGGCCTAAGCTGGGATAGCGTGATAGATTACCCTAGGTTTAGAAGGTTGAGCTTGTTAGCTCACATTTTGATTATTTTGTCTGTATTCTTGGAAATCTAGGGATGTCTGTATAGTTGAGAACTATGTACTATGTAAATGACAAATATTCACCATATATGTATATAAAGTGTATTTATATTGGTTTCAGGATTCCTTTATTGTTTATTTCCATGCTTGCTGCGTTACTCTGATATTATTAACATAATAATGTTAATACGCCGGGTGCACACGGGGTGTTACATTTTATGGTATCAGAGCAGTGTTTAAGGAAGCAATATATGGTGAATTGCATGTTTTCCCTGTGTGTTTGGGTGTACACCATGATTATTGCATGTATGATGTTAAGTGTGAGCCTGATCAACTCATCCTGTTATGTTATATATGCAGTATCATGGTGAGGACCCGGAATACCAGTGAGAGGGCGGGTGCAGAGGAACAACCCGACCCGATTGTAGCTACTTTGGCAGCTGTGCAACAGGAGCTTGCTGCAAGTAGGCAGGCTAATGAAGCCTTGCTCAAGACGAATGAGGAGCTCATGGCTGAGTTGAGAGCTCGAAGTAGGGAAGATAGAGTATCCCTTACACAGCAGACTCCTGAAGGCGAGGGTAGTCGCCATCAGGGTAGAGGTAGCCATCACTCTGATGGGCCTCAGCACCAGAGAGGGGACAAGTCATCCCAGGCTGATACAGAGGAGGACACAGCTGCTAGAGGAAGGATGCTTATTGCCTTCAGGAAGCATGATCCTCCATCCTTTCATGGGGAGTATGACCCCATAGCTGCGGCTAAGTGGTTACAGGCATTGGAGAAGATTTTTACAATGATGGAATGCTCAGACCATCAGAAGCTTCTCTATGCTACCTATCTGCTTCAGGGGGACCCTCATGAGTGGTGGGTCACCACTTCAGAGTTACTGAAGGGCCAGGGTGAGGTCATTACCTGGCGGGTGTTCGAGGCACAGTTCTTGGACCGCTACTTCCCCAGAGATGCCAGAGAACAGAAACAGGCTGAGTTTGAGAGCCTGGTGCAGGGGAAGATGACAGTAGATGAGTACCTGGCCAAATTCAATGAGTTGGCTAAGTATGCACATTTCAGGAGGGCTCTACCTGAAGCAGAGATCTTGGCTGCTAAGTTCCAAAGGGAACTTAGAGAGAACATTGAAGAGAAGATAGCAGGCAGTGGATCCAGAGATCTGGCCAGCCTGGTGAGACAGTGCCGCCAGGTGGAGGACATGATCAGGAGGCACAGTGGAAGCCATTCCACCCATGCTGAGAGGCAGGAGGCCAGGAGACCCGGTGGATCAGGCCCTCCTGGAAAGGGCAAAGGCAGAGACCTGGGAGTTTCTTCTCCAGTAGGTAGATTCAAGAAGGGCTCCAGACAGATAGGAGCGCCCCAGAGAACTAGTTTACCTTCCAAGTGTAGTACTTGTGGGAGGAACCACTGGGGAGTGTGCCCCACCGTCCAGTTGATCTATTACAGATGTGGCAAGCAGGGCCACTATTCCAGAGAGTGCCCATAGGCAGCCAGTCAGGCTACAGCTGCTCCAGTGATATTAGCAGCACCTACCACAGGTCGGGTCTACACCGTGGATGCTGGAGAGGCCACCAGAGCTCCTGATCTGATCAGAGGTATGATTTTGATTGATGCATATGATGTGAGAGCCTTGTTCGACTCTGGAGCCACTCATTCTTTTATTAGTGACCACACTGCACGAGGACTGAACTTGCCTATGTTCAGACTCCCTGTTCCTATGGAGGTCACTACTGCCTCTAAGGAGCATTGCATGGTGGACATGTGTTGTAAAGATGTCCATTTCCAGTTTGAGGGCAGAGAGTATATAGTTGATCTGCATTGTTTGGTGATGCCTACCCTTGAGGTTATCTTGGGTATGGATTGGTTAGCCAAGTATGGCATTATGTTAGACTGCTGTCACAAGAAGGTTGTAGTGCCTTCAGATGGAGCCAGCTCGAGTTCTATTTTGTTTCTCTCAGTCTTGCAAGTCCGCAAGGAAATACACAGAGGGGCACAGGGATATTTCTTGTTGAGTACAGCAGTTGAGAAACCGGGGTTGGATATGTCAAAGATTCTGGTGGTGAGCGAGTTTGTTGATGTTTTCCCTGAGGAGATTACACAGCTTCCATCGGATAGGGGAATTGAATTCTCCATTGATCTGGTTCCAGGAGTGGGACCTATATCTATAGCTCCTTACCGCATGTCTCCTTTAGAGTTAAAGGAGCTGAAGGTTCAACTTGAGGACTTGTTGTCCAAGGGTTTTATCAGACCAAGTGTGTCATCGTGGGGAGCTGTTGCGATAACGGCAAGTGCACCGCTTGTTTCAAGTAATAAAGTGAGTAAGTAAAGTATCGTCTCCACAGGCATTGGTATGAAATTCACAGTAATTTGCAGTCTAAGCGATTGGAAGTAAAAAGAAGAATTTGTTTGTAAAGAATTGTTGTGTGTGTTGAGTGTTGAAAATAAGACAGAAATTAAAGGATTAAAATGCAGTAAATTGGATGGAGTTGTTACCAATGGAATGAATAATTGTGGTCAGGCACAATCCTCTTTGATCCCTACCTTTTTCACTTAACTGATTATCAAGTTTGATTGTTTCCGATTGCTCAGAGAATAAATCTTTTCTAATTTAGCTAATCCCTAATTCCTTAGCGAATTAACCCTTTAATCTAAATCGAAAACCGAATCCCTTAGTGAATTCTATCAGTTTAAGCATTTAAAAGACTATATTATAAGTTCTGCAGCCACGCATCCCTATCCCTAGGTAATGAACAACTGTTACTTTACTAAGGTCAGAAATTAGAATCCCAACGTCCCCATTGCGAATCCTAACCCTCAATACCTAAATAGAATGAGTAAAATAAAACAATCAAGAAAATCTCATTCAATACCAGTCAAGTTATATAGGAGTTCACATCAGTTCATGGCCTAACCACAATACAAGATTTAGCCTGCCATAGGCCTCAAGAACACAAAAGTTGTCATGGAATACATAATTCTGCTGCAACCTTAGCCTTGATTCTTGATTTCCAGAGGTTTAGAATGATTTTCTCTGAGGTGGAGAGCCCCCCTCTTCAGTCCAGAGGCCTTGTATTTATAGAATGGTTTAATTAGAGTAACAAAACCTCTTTCTGTGCAAATTTTCGAGCTAAATAAGTATAAATTAGGAAACAGGATCTTTATGGCGCTGATAGCGCGAATGAATTGCTGCTTCCAGACCCTATGGCGCGGATCACGCGAGTTGCGGCGCGGATAGCGCGAGCTTCGCGGCAGAATGGCGCTGGTAGCGTGGAGTCTTCGAAACTGAAGCTTGATATTTGCCTTGTGGCGCGACTAGCGCGGGAGCTGGCGCGACCCGCAAGAGACCCTTGGCTTGGTTTTCTTCTTTCTTTGCTTGAATCTCCTCTTTTTATCCTGAAATCACACATTTAGTAATGAAATGAGATTAAATTAAATATAAACAACAACTAGCCTATTATTAGTCTAATTCCTAATGATTTAATTGAAATATATCCTAAGACTAGCCTAAAACTAAGATGTGTTTGCAACACATCAGGAGCACCGGTCCTGTTTGTGAAAAAGAAAGATGGGAATATATGGTTGTGTGTAGATTACAGGCAGTTGAATAAGGTTACTATAAAGAATAAGTACCTTATACCTAGTATTGATGATCTTCTGGATCAATTGAGGGGAGCCTGTGTGTTCTCCAAGATAGACCCGAGATCCGGGTATCATCAGATCCCGATTAAGCCAGAGGACATACCGAAGACTGCATTCAGGTCAAGATATGGTCATTATGAGTATCAGCTCATTCCTTTTGGTCTGACAAATTCCCCTGTAGTGTTCATGGATTATATGAACAGGGTATTCAGACCATTTCTAGATCAGTTTGTGGTAGTATTCATTGATGATATACTGATCTATTCCAAGATAGAGGTGGAGCATGCTGAGCACCTCAGGGTCGTTCTGCAGATCTTAAGAGATAACCAGCTATATGCTAAGTTATCTAAGTGTGAGTTTTGGCTTTCAGAGGTGAGATTCCTGGGCCATGTTATTTCTACAGCTGGGGTAGCAGTGGATCCCAGTAAGATTGAGGCTGTGATGTCTTGGGAAAGGCCCAAGAACGTTTCAGAGTTTCGTAGTTTCCTTGGATTAGCAGGTTACTATCGGAGGTTTATTCGGGGATTTTCACAAATGGTGCTACCTTTGACTCGTCTTACTAGGAAGGGTAGCCCATTTGTTTGGACCCATGAATGTGAAGAATGTTTCCTGAGACTGAAAGAAAAGTTGACCACAGCCCCAATCCTGACTCTTCCTGATCCTAAGGGTTGCTTTGAGGTCTATTGTGATGCATCTAAGCAAGGACTTGGATGTGTATTGATGCAGGAGAAGAGAGTGGTTGCCTACGCATCCAGGCAGTTGAAACCACATGAAGAGAATTATCCCACACATGATTTGGAGTTAGCAGCGATTGTGTTTGCTCTAAAAGTGTGGAGGCATTATCTGTATGGTGCGAGATTGGTGGTGTTCAGCGATCACAAGAGCCTCAAGTATCTGTTTGAGCAGAAAGAGTTGAATATGAGGCAGAGACGATGGATGGAGTTCCTCAAGGATTATGACTTTGAGTTGAAAGACCATCCAAGAAAAGCAAATGTGGTGGCTGATGCTTTGAGCAGGAAGCATGTAGGTGTTGCCTGTATGATGATCTCTGATTGCAGATTAGTTGAGAAATTCAGAGATATGCACCTGTTAGTTATAGAGGGTGCTAGTGGTCTGGAGCTGAGAAAGACCCAGATTGAGAATGAGCTAATTCAGAGGATTCGGGAGGCCCAGAGACATGATGGTGATGTGAGGACCATGATTGGTCGGCAGGATGTTTCCGAGGATGATCATGGTTTGGTATTATACCAGGGCCGGATCGTAGTGCCTAAAGGCGAGCTAGTTGATGCAGTTCTACCAGAGGCTCATAAGGGCCAGTTTAGTATTCATCTAGGTGCCACCAAGATGTATCAGGATCTCAAGAAGAAGTTCTGGTGGCCAGGGATGAAGAAAGATATAGCTGAGTATGTGACTAGATGCCTGGTATGTCAGAAGGTGAAGATTGAGCATCAGAGACCGTCAAGCCTATTACAGCCGTTGTAGATCCCAGAGTGGAAATGGGATAGCATTTCCATGGACTTTGTGGTGGGATTACCAAGGACTCAGATTGGATGTGATTCCATTTGGGTCATTGTGGATAGGCTAACTAAGTCTGCTCACTTCTTGCCTGTGTGGATTGACTATACTGCAGAGAGATTGGCTTAGCTATATGTCAAGGAAATTGTCAGACTGCATGGCGTTCCAGAGAGTATTATCAGTGACAGAGACCCGAAGTTCACTTCCAGATTCTGGAGTGCACTTCAGGAAGCTTTTCTACTCAGCTGAGGCTCACACAGACTACCATCCTTAGACAGATGGTCAGATAGAAAGGACCATCCAGACCTTGGAGGATATGTTGAGGGCTTGTGCATTAGAGCAGGGTGCCAGCTGGGACAAGTACCTACCTCTAGTAGAGTTCTCATACAATAATAGTTTTCATGCCAGTCTGGGCATGGCACCTTATGAGGCACTGTATGGTCGGAGGTGCAGAACTCTTGTATGCTGGACTGAGGTGGGTGAGAGACAGCTTCTTGGACCTGAGATGGTTCGGGAGACCTCTGAGCATATCAGAATGATTAGAGACAAGTTAATGAAGGCTCAGAGTCAACATAAAAGCTATTATGACCATAAACACAGACCCCTGCAGTTTGATGAGGGTGATCATGTGTTTCTAAGGCTGTCTCCGGTCACGGGTGTAGGACGAGCTTTAGGTGTGAGGAAGTTGAGCCCTAGATTCATTGGTCCCTATCAGATACTTCAAAGGGTTGGACCAGTGGCATATAGGCTAGCTCTACCTCCCCAGTTGTCAGGACTACACGTTGTCTTCCACGTGTCACAGCTGAGGAAGTATGTGTCAGATCCATCACATGTGGTAGAACCTGATGCTATTCAGATTAGAGAAAACCTGACGAGTCCTACATGACCAATGCGGATTTTGGACCGGACGGAGAAAAAGATCCGCAACAAGACCATTCCCCTAGTCAAAGTCCAATGGGAAGGAAGATCACCTAAAGAAGCGACTTGGGAACGAGAACAAGAGCTAGTACAGCTATATCCCGAGTTGTTCACCAGGTATGAATCTAAATTTTGCGGACAAAATTCCTAAAACGGGGGGGAGAAATATAATAACCATGGCTAAAAAAAAAAGTTACTGTAGCAGTTACTGTAGCTTGGCGCTCCGAGCGTGGCACTGTAGCAGAAGACTATTTTTCGTGATTTTTGGCGCCATCAGCGCCAAAGTGGTGCCAGAAGCGCCACAGATGCTGGAAATTGGCGCCAGGAACGCCAAAGTGGCGCCACGGGCGCTAGATACACTGGATTTTGGCGCCAAGGGCGCTAGAGTGGCGCGATTGGCACGACATGTCGGTTAGGCCACCTATAAAAGGTCATTTTGCATTTTTTTCAGAGGAAACCACTGTTCCTCTTCTTCCCTGAGCCTGGACCGCCATTAATGCACCTTAGAAGCTTCAAACCTTCATCATAAACCATATAAACACCTCCTAATCACCTATAACCTTGATTGGAACCAAATAGAAGCCAAATTTGAGCCTAACCTTTGAGAGAACCCCATTTCCTGAGTTTCTTCAGAGGGCTGAGCTTTGGAGGGGATAAGAAGTTGGTTCAAGGACCCCAAAGCTAGGGGAAAGACTTCTCCAGCCTTCCTCCACCGATTTGAGGTAAGAAACTCAAGTTTTAACCGTTTAATTGTGAAATGGGTAATAGGGTGAATAGTAACCAATGGATGATAGGGCTGGAATTAGGCTTAGGTTCTTTAGAAAAGAGTAATCCGGAGGTTGTTTTGAGAGATATGGAACCTTGAAACTGGAATTCTGATGAAGTTTGAGTTTGGCTCTGGGAAGGAAGAAGTGTGTGTGAATGAGAGGTACTATGGCCTGTATTAACTTAAGTACCTTTACAAACGTTGTTCATAAGGCCAAATGAACTGTGAAAACATGTTAATATGTTTGCTTTGGCTGAGTTGAACCAATGTTGGTTCTTGATACTGGTACCGCTTTGAATTGAGTTTTACATAGTCTTAAAAAGACTCTAAGGCTTTAGTTAGACTGAGGCAGACCATTGAGGGTCAATGGATGGCCTAGTAGAAGCTGGGCTAATATGAACCTTAAGTTAGAAGACATGGACTGATAGAGAAAGGAAGAGCATTTCCTTTCATATAAGCGGTTGAAAACCGTTACTGATGCTTTGATTCATGCCTATTGTAGGGCGTGAAGCGCATATCGCTGGTAGAGATCACCACGAGACTAGGAGAGTTGATTCTGAGCTGAGACCAGGTAAGCTCAGCGTTCTTGGGGAATGTTTCCCTGCTTGTGTTCATTACACCCTACATGGGTGGTTGTTTGATGTACCCTGCATGCAGATGTTGTATAATGTTGTAATATTGAATATGTATGAGTTGATAATGAAATGCATTGATGGATGGCTGGAAATTGTATGCTAGATAAACCCTGAGATAGGGTATGCTTGTGCTGACTACACTAGTATAGTGTATACTTGTATGGATTTTGGTCATGAAATGATTGTGATGATGTTGTGTGACGTGCATGCATGAGAATTTTACTGGCCAGTAGAATAGGGAACTATGGACCATCGGGAATGTCCCCTTAAGTGGATGATCTCCCTTGGGATAATCCATAGGCGTCCATGTAAACCCTGAGTAGATGTGCCTTTAAGTAGATGATCCTAAAGGAATGTGCCCTTAAGTGGATGATCTTCCTCAGGCATGGATTGAGCGAGTCCTGAATAGATGTTCCTTTCAGTAGAGGATCCTATTTAGGTACTCAGGTAAAAGTCCTGAGAGAATGTGCCCTTCAGTGGATGATCTCTCTCAGGCAATGTATGTTGGTCATATATGTTTGCACCGTGATGCTATATGTATGCAGCAGGTTTCTGTGAGCCGTGAAGGCTGTTTATATGATAAAGGATTACTTGATGTGATTTCTGTTATTTTATGCTATATATATATATATTGATATGCTGGGAAGTGAACTAGGGGGAGGGAAACCTCTGAGAACCCTGAGTTTCATGGGATGATTATCTCACCCCTGTTTGGGGCTCATGTTGCAGGAACTGAGACAGAGGTCGCTAAGAGATCCCAAGGCAAGAGGCCTGAGCTGGGATAGCGTGATAGATTACCCTAGGTTTAGAAGGTTGAGCTTGTTAGCTCACATTTTGATTATTTTGTCTGTATTCTTGGAAATCTAGGGGATGTCTGTATAGTTGAGAACTATGTACTATGTAAATGACAAATATTCACCATATATGTATATAAAGTGTATTTATATTGGTTTCAGGCTTCCTTTATTGTTTATTTCCATGCTTGCTGCGTTACTCTGATATTATTAACATAATAATGTTAATATGCCGAGTGCAGACGGGGTGTTACAGAAATGGTTTTACAAAAAGATAAGTTCTCAAGGCTTGTTGTTTAAAAAAACTTTTTCTTACTGCTTTAATCGATTACACAAGAGGAATAATCGATTAAAGACATTCAAACAATTCTGGAAAAGCCTTGAAGAACAGTTTAATCAATTATATGTTCGTTTTAATCGATTACAGTGTTAACAGAAAACCACGCTTTGCTGACTTGATCGATTACTATTTTCTGTAATCGATTACATAGTCTATTTCTGGAAAATAAGTCATATTGTGATAATCGATTACCAGGAATCGTAATCGATTACACAAGTATTTTAAACTTTTATGACTTGCTACATTAATCCATTACAATGTGGTTTAATTGATTATTTTATTCATGAAACATTACCAGAAAGCTGAAGAACAATTTAATCGATTATTTGGTCAGTTTAATCGATTACATATGGCAATTTAATCGATTACACTAGCGAATTAATCGATTAGTGACAGTTACATCTGTTTTTTAAAAGCTTGGTGAGTCTATTTCTTTATAAATAGATTTTGTGCGATTTTCTAATCATAAGTGTGACTTACCCAAAAGTCTCAGAGCTTCTAGAAGTGCTAAAATTCGTGTTTCTCTTTGAAATTAAAACACCATCTTGTGAGATCAAGATTTCTGAATTTTGAAGAAATGTTTTAGAAATAAGAAGGATTTCAAAATTTGATTCTGAGAATTGATTCTTACAACCTGAAGAATGTGGTAACATCATTTCATTCATGAAAGACATCAGGTTATGTTTATCTTGAACCCATCTTTGTTAATTGTTCTAAACATTTTTCTGTTGTATTGATATATCATTGAGTTTCTTTTAGAGCATACTAGATTAGGGTTCTCTAGTGTTTGAGATTCTGAGTAGGATTCTCAGTTTCTTGGTGATTGTAATTCTAATAGGGTTTTAGAATTCATATCTTTATCTAGTGTTTATAGAGAAATCACATGTAAAACTGCTTGTAAAAGAATCTTTGATATAGTAATAACTCTAACCTAGTGTTGGTTGGAAGCAACTGGATGTAGCCTCCAAGGTTGAGAGGTGAACTAGTATAAATTGGTGTGTTCTTTATTCTATTTCTGTTCATATCTCATTGATTCAATTTGGGTGATTACGAATTTGTCAACAAGATTTTGTTTCAAACATTAATTGAATTCCAAGGGTGATTTTGGTTGAAAGAAAGATTTTGTATATCAAAAGTTTTTAAGTGATACGATCCATTTACCAAATTTCACAAGTTGTTTTTGAATAAAAATTTTAATCTGTTGTGATAAACCAATTCACCCCTCCTCTTGGTTTGTTTGATTAGTGCTCATTGTATTTTCAATTATTGCTATCTTAAACTAGCTTATCATTTGGTTAATCTCTTTCAAGATCAACTGAAGTATTTTCTGAAATTTCTTGAAGTGTGGGGTGAATCTTGATTGATTGAAAGTTTCTGTTTTAATAAGGGAAAACTTGTGATACGATCTTTACTCCACTGCTAGTTTTAAAAAATCCCTGTTTTAACCAATTCACCCCCTCTCTTGGTTAATTGTGTGTGTTCATCATTGTTTTCAATAAGATGAGGCTCTTAAACAACTTAACATATTGCAAATGTCTTCAATTGAATGACATGTAAAAAGCTAAAATCTATTTAAAACACATGGCTTCATCCTTGTGTCGATCCTCTTCCAGCTCCCCCTGTATCTAACAAATTAGAGAAAGATTACAAGCGTACTAGGTAAAATATACAAAATCTATAATTTTTGGATGAGTTCCAGGTTCTGTTTAGAAGTGAACAATTATATTTGATTATTTTTGTTGATAGAGTTACAGCTGCTATTTGAAGAATTACAGAATGTGGCATTACTTCAGATTGAAGAGATATTACAATCTAACAAAAAATCATTAAAGGTTATCCAACCATGCATTTTCCAAGAGGTGTAGTGCAACCATATTTTGGTAACAGATATATATATATATATATATATATATATGTTGAACAAAATTATGACAAGGTTCAATTACAATGTGATTTTGAAACATACTTTGCTTCTTTAACAGGTTAGCAATAAATATGTAATATGAATACAATAGAAACAATTAAAATGCACACAGTAAGTAACATGTTATTTTGTGTATTGCAAATGCAGATGACCAAGCAAATATCTTTGATTCAATAATGAATGTTGTGGATAGACAGGCTGGTGAAACTTTTTCTTGTATGGCTATGGAGGTACTGGGAAGACTTTTATGTGGAAGACATTAGCCTCTGCTTTAACTGTTGCTTCAAGTGGTATAGCCTTATTGTTATTACCCAATGGCAAAACTGCACATTCCAAATTTGCTATTCATGTACCTACATTAGAAAACTCCACATGTAATATCCACCAAGGTACTGAACTAGCTGAACTCTTAAAGGCAACACAATTTATAATATGGGATGGGCTCCTATGGCACATAAGTACTATTTTGAAGCATTGGATAAAACATCGAAGGACATTATGTGTATGTCTCATGTGGATAGTGTTTCATTTGGTGGAAAAGTTGTTGTATTTGGAGGTGACTTTCGACAAATCTTACCTGTGATACCTAGAGGCAACAGATCAGACATAGTGCTGTTAGGATTTTTACGGCAAGCGCACCGTATTATCGTTGCAAGTTACAAAATTTATAAAGTTCGTCTCCACAGGGATTTGTGTTTACTTTGGCTAGTTTAAATCTTTACCAGTTTAGTAGAATATGTACAGATGATTAAAGCGAAGGTTCATTTGTTTGATTTTGTATTGTAAGATAAAGATAAAATTGCGGAAGTAGATAAATGAGTTTATGTCAAGGAAAGTGTAGGATTGGATTTCTTATTACTTATCCCTTTGATTTAATTCTACTGTTGCGAACACGGCAAGTGCACCGCTCGTTTCAAGTAATAAAGTGGGTAAGTAGAGTATCGTCTCCACAGGGATTGGAGTGAAATTCACAGTAATATTAAGTCTAAGTGATTGGAAGTAAAAGAATTAATTTGTGAAGAATTGTTGTTGTGTGTTGAGTGTTGAATATAAAGAATAGAAATTAAAAAGAAGTAAATGTAGTGAATAGTTTGGGGTTGTTACCAATGAAATGAATGATTGTGGTTAGGCATAATCCCCTTTGATCCCTACCTCCTTCACTTAACTGATTATTAAATTTAATTAATTATGTTTACTCAGAGAATAAATCTTTCCTAAATTAGTTAATCCCTAATCCCTTAGCGAATTAACCCTTTAACCTGAATCGAAAACCTAATCCCTTAGTGAATTCTATCAAGTTAAGCAATTGAAAGAATTTATTATAAGGTTCAGCAGGCACGCATCCTTGTCCCTAGGTAATGAACAACTATTAATTTATTCATGTCAGAAATTAGAACCCCAACGTCCCCATTGCGAATCCTAACCCTCAGCACTTAGAATGGCCAATTCTAAACAAGAATAAAACAATGAACAACATAATAAATTAAAGCAAACATAATAATCTCATTCAATACCAGTCAAGTTACAGAGGAGTTCACATTGGTTCTTGGCCCAACCACAATTCAAGGTTTAGCCTGACATAGGCCTCAAGAACACAAAAGCTATTGAATAATACATGATTCTGCTGCAACCCTAGCCTTGATTCTTGATTTCCAGAGGTTTAGAATGATGAAATATGATGTGTAAAAGTTTCTCCGGATGATAAAAGGTTCTTTCTTCAGTCCCAGAGCTTTGTATTTATAGATGAGTTTAATTGGAGTAACAAAGCCTAAAACTGTGCCAATCTTCACGGCGCTGATGGCGCGGAGTCCCGCGCTGATCGGGCGAGCCTTTCGAATGGACGGTTCTGATAGCGTGAAACTCCACGCTGATAGCGTGGAGTCTTCGAGTTAGAAGCCTGTCTTGAGCAATTGGCGCGACCCGCACGAATTATGGTGCGATCCGCGCGAACCTTGCGGCTTGATGGCGCTGGTAGCATGGCCCTTCATGCTAATAGCGTGACCTGTTCGAGATGAATGGCTGGCCTTCAAACCTATGGCGCTACTGGCGTGAATCACGGCACGACTCGCGCGGCTTATTCGTACTGAAGCTTGTTATTTTGCATCTGGCGCGACTCGCGGGGGATCTAGCGCGATCCGTGCGAGTCCTTGAACTTAGTTTTCTTCTTTCTTTTTGCTTAATTCTCCTCTTTTTGCCCTGAAATCACAAATTGGTAATGAGATGAAATCAAATGGAATATAAACAACAATTTAACTTATTCTATTCTATTTTCCTAAATATTTAATTAAATTATAGCTTAAAACTGGCCTAAAACTAAGATGTGTTTGCAACACATCATCTACCTATGCATTATTTTTCTATTCTTATTGACGCACACGTTTAAGTAACTTTAATTCGATTCCTTGCAATTAAGTCCTAAGGATATTTTACTAAATATCGATCCCTCACATATTTAATCAAATACCCAAGCATTAAGATCATATTCACGTGTTTAATGCAATCAAAATGTTATGCCCTATTCCTAGCAACGTAACGTAATGAGTAAATTCATTCAGTTCAAACCCTAAGATTACTTTCCAGTCTCACTTAGGATTTAAGTTCGTGATACTAGTGATCAAGTAGAATCAAGCATTAAGCGCCGAATGAAATTACCAACAAGAAATAAAAAGATGCATAAATAGAAATTAAAAGAGCATAGGGATAAGAAGAGTATGTCCAATCCTTAGAGAGTTTAGGCGTTCATCGGAAGAACCTCCTCAAGAGAATGTCTGACGAAGTAGCTTGACATCGATCCTCTTTTCGGCAGAGTCTCCACTACAAACCTCACTTTCTCACTTCCCTAACTCTCTACTATAACCTAAGAAGTAAAATAAGCATAAACTATGAACAAGGAGCTCAAGATGAGGGAGAAGAATGATCCATGCTCCAAAATCCGTCTGCTATTTATAGATTTGGGGTCCTGCGTGCTTTGGTCACCCAGGTGATCCTTTCCTTCATATTCTGGTCGCCTAGGCGAGCTAATTGTATCTTTTCGTAACTTGTAGCTCGCCTGGGCGAGTGAAATGTGCGGCCGCCTGGGCGAGCTTATATCTTAATGTTGAAGGAATCTTTGGGCCTTAGTGGATTCTAGGCCTGAAATGCTTTTGGAACTCTAGTTATTGCTTTGATCACTCCCTTTTCTTGGTTTTTGCATGCTTGATACTTCCGTAATCTTCCAACCTATCAAAATTGAATCGTTTGATTGGATGAATCTTCTCAAAATATGAGAGCATGACTTACCTTTATATAACCATCATTTAACTAGGTTTCTAGGGTTAACTTGTGGATAAATTTAATCAAAATAACAGATAAGTGCCATCTTTTAAGTCCTATTTTTACTAAAATGTGGCACTTATCAACTCCCCCTAACCTAGAATCTTGCTTGTCCTCAAGCAAAGTAACTAACACTAAAATTAATAGGAGTATAAAAGATGAACATGCTTTGTAAAGAATCAACTTTCTAGAGTGATCAGAACAAAAATAGTTAACCTTGAGAATTGAAACAAAAGATAGAGTTCACAAAATCAAATGAGATTTAAGATCAATTTACATTTCATTTTTAAAGAACATCATAGGAAACATGTGATTGATTCAAACAGAGGAAAACCTCTCAAAAGTGTTTAGTTCTCCCAGGTAAATGTTTATTCTCAATTCCCTCACTGATATATCATAGATTAATTTTGCAGTTCATTTCCCATCAACTCAAAATACATACTTATCATGGATCATTAGGGCTTTTAGGGTTGGACCTGGCTAGAAAGGAATCTTGGTTTTTCTGGATATTCAAAAAAATAACTTGAGAATAGGAGAGCAAATAAAGATAAAACATTTAAATCATCACTTCCTATTTTTCTTTTCCAAGATATCTGATGTGTTGCAAACACATCCTAGTTTTAGGGTAGTTTTAGGTTATATTTTAGTTAAATAATTAGGAAAATAGTTTAGAATTAGTTAGATTTATCATATTATTGCCTTTAAACTCATGTCAATACCAATTGAGCATTTTCAGGCCAAAAAGAGGAAGTTCAAGGCAGAAAGGAGAAGAAAACTGAGTTCAAGTGCCGCGCGGATCGCGCCAGAAGAGAAATAGAAGGCCTCAGTCTTGAAGGTCCCACGCGACCAGCGTGGGAGTCCACGCGGTTAGCGTGAAAAGGCCGGAAGCATGGCGCCATCAGCGCCACAGCCACGCGATCAGCGCTATGAACATGAAGCTAGGCCAATTAACTCGAACAACTCGTGCGGATCGCGCCAGGGCTGCGCAATCAGCGCCACAGAAGACCAGAATCAGCCAAATTGATTGGAACACTCCACGCAGTTAGCGTGGAGTGTCACGCAATCAGCGCCAAACATTCGAACAAGCCGCATGGTTAGCGCGGGTTCGCGCGCGGATCACGCCATGAAGATTTTGTTTCCTGAATTAACTTATATGTTTCGAATTTGGCACAGGTTTTAGGCTTTTTTACTGTAATTACATGATTCCTATAAATAAGAAGTCTCGGAACTGAGTCTGGGCATCCATTAGCATCAGAGAATACACTTTCATACCATATTTTACATTAAAAACCTTTGGAATTCAAGGATCAAGGCTAGGTTTCTGCACAGAGATGAATTATTCCACTGCTTTGATGTTCTTGAGGCCTATGGCAGGCTAATTCTTGTATTGTGGGAAGGCCATGAACCGATGAGAACTCCTCTGTAATTTGACTGGTATTGAATAATAATGTTGTTTTGATTGTTTGATTCTTCTCTGCTCTTATCTTTTATTCTTATTTGGAATTGATCACTCTGAGTAAGTATTGAGGGTTAGGGTTCACAATGGGGACGTTGGGATTCTAACTTCTGACTTGTTTAGAATAACAGTTGTTCATCACCTAGGAATAGGGATGCGGGGTTGTAGAAATTATGCTATGTTCTTTTAAATGCTTAAACTGATAGATTTCACTAAGGAATTAGGTTTTTGATTCAGGTTAAAGGGTTAATTCACTAAGGAATTAGGGATTAACTAATCTAGAAAAGACTTATGCTCTGAACAATCATTACAAGAACATTTATGATTTATTCTCTAATTGCTTAATTTGACAGTATCGCTAAGGGTTTAGGATTCTGAATCGAATTAAAGGGTTAAGTCGCTAGTTATCTAGGATTTACGAATCTAGGAGAGATTTATTATTTGTGTAACTTAAAACCACTAAACCAGTCAAGTGAAAGAGGTAGGACTCAAAAGGGACTGTGCCTAGCCACAATTATTCTTCCATTGATAATCGTTAATTTCAATTCACTGTTTGTTTATTTTCTGTTTTCACACAATCAATCAACAACACTCCTCTTGCATAATTTTCTGTTTTACTTTCAATCACAATTGTTAGCATTGCTGTGAAATCACCCCAATCCCTGTGGAGAACGATACTCACTTACCTAATCTTTATTACTTGAAAACGATCGGTGCACTTGCCGTATTGTGCAATAATCGCAACAAGTTTTTGGCGCTGTTGCCGGGGATTGACAAACGGATTTTACAGTAAGTTTAAATTTGTGATTGAAATTTTGTTACTAATCGCTTCTTCAAGTTTTTATGCGAGGTTCAGTTAGTTCTGAGGATTTGGAATTTGACACAGAAATAGAGAGAACAATCTGAGGGAGACTAGCTAGACAAAGAAGGAGAGAAGCTGAAAAATTTGACTTTGATTCACTTCCTGAATTAGAGTCAGAAGAAGAAATGGCTGAAGAACAACTTAATCAGCCAAGACGAAGACCAGAAGATGAACTAATGGAGGATATTCTGGCTCCCATGTTCACACGACCTAACTCCAGTATTGTGAGGCCACCAATACAAGCTAATGACTTTGATATAAATCCTTCATTAATAGCATTGGTGGAACGCAATCAATTTGGAGGAGAGGACTTTGAAGACCCACATGATTTCATAGACAGATTTCTGAGAATCTGTGATACTATAAGACACCAAGGGGTCTCAGACGATGCAGTGAGATTAAGCTTATTCCCTTTTGCTGTTAAAGGAAATGCATTGAGATGGCTAAACCGTCAAACATCAAATAGCATCTCAACCTGGGAAGACTTAGTCTCAAGGTTCTTTGCTGAATATTTTTCCATGGATAAGTATAACCGGTTGGTGAATGAAATCACCAATTTCACTCAGAATGGAAGAGAATCCCTTTGTGCTGCATGGAATAGATTCCAAGAATTGATCCGGAGATGCCCACAATATGACATGCCTGTGGGTAAGCAGGTACGTATTTTCTTTAACGGTATGACTCCTGAAACTCGTATGATTGTTAATGTTGCAGCAGGAGGCACTATAAAATCAAAAACTGCAGCTCAAACCTATGAGCTGATTAGATCTCTTGCTTGTACTGAGAATGAAAGCATAGCACATCAGCCAAAGAAGGAACCAATTCAGCTGTCCACGAATGATGCAATGCTTGCGGAACAGAAACTTTTGGCACAACAACTAGCAAAGCTGACTGAAAAGATTGATAGATTGCAAGTTTCTGCAGCACAAGTGGTAGCTAGCCAACCACAAGTGGTCTGTGAGTATTGTCAAGGTGAGCATGAATCTAATGTTTGCCCTATTCTTGTTGGTGCTGACCCTGTGCAGGTGAATGGAGTTTGGAATGATCAAAGGCAGTAACTACCTTACCAGCAGCAGTCCTATCAGAGGAACAACAATTTTTCTGCTGGAAATAACTATCAAAGAAGATTCCAAGGAGGTGGTCTGGACTACAAATCCAACAACTACTTGCAACCCCCTCCTCTTCCCAATAAGGAGCCCTCTGAACTTGAAAAGGTAGTGTTGCAGCTGTCCAAGACAACAACAGAGCACATTCAAGCAACCAACGCCTTTATAGCTGAAACAGGAGCTCACAGAACTAACCAAGATGCTTCCATTAGAAATCTGGAAAACCAGATTGGTCAACTTGCAAAGCAGTTGGCTGAGAGACCCCAGGGCCAGTTTCCAAGTGACACAATTGTGAACCCAAGGGAACATGCCAAGGCCATCACAACCAGAAGTGGTAAAGTGTTAACTGCACCAGAAAGGCCTGAGGTGAGTAGAAGGGAAGCAGAGGAAAATTCTGCAGAAGCTAAAACATCGAAGGAAAAAGCTGCAGAAAAAATTGAAGAACAAAATTCTGCACCACACACAAAGAAGTGGGATTTTTCTCGCTTTGAAAAGCCTCCATATCCGGTGCAAACCAAGCAACAATTGCAGAAGCAACAATTTGCCAGGTTCTTAGATATGTTTAAGTTGCATATCAATATAGCCTTTGCTGAGACATTAGCTAATATGCCCAATTATGCAAAATTCATGAAAGAAATCTTATCTAAGAAACATAAGCTGCAAGATTGTGAGACTATAGCACTCACTGAGAAGTGTAGTGCAATAATTCAACGAAAGCTTCCTCCTAAATTGAAAGACCCTGGAAGTTTTAACATCCCTATAGCCATAGGTAATATTAATGTAGGGAGAGCATTATGTGACTTAGGGGCTAGTATAAATCTCATGCCATTATCTATGTGTAAGTCCCTAGGCATATCTGAACTTAAACCAACTAGAGTGTCTTTGCAATTAGCAGATAGATCCATAAGAACGCCCTCCGGAGTGATTGAGGATGTTTTAGTAAAAGTAGACAAGTTTATATTCCCTGCAGATTTTATTGTGTTGGACATGGAGGGTGAAAGTGAAATCCCTATGCTGTTAGGAAGGTCTTTCTTAGCCACTGCTAGGGTCTTAATAGATGTAGAGCAGGGAAAGCTTGAATTAAGATTGAATGATGAATCTGTTGTATTTAGTGTATTTGATGCCATGAAACATCCAGCTGATGAACATGATTGTTTTAGGCTAGATGTGTTGGATAATGTTATTTGTGCAGGTATTACAGCAGGTTTAAAGGCAACTGAAAATGAGAACTTAGAAATTGCTGCAGCAACCAATTATGCAGAAAAATATGCAGCAGAAAAATCAGTTGCAACAGCAGAAAAATCAGTTGCAGCAGCAGAAGATGCAGGAAGCAGTACAGAAGAAACTTCAGCAGATGCAGGGAATTATGTAGCAGAAGTATCAGTACTACAAAATACAACTGCAGTATTTTCTGCAGATTCCAACATAGCCACTGCAAAAACATCAAGTGAACCGGTGCTAGAGGAACTAGAGATGAAGGAAGATGATATCCCAACTGGAGCACCTAACGTAGAACTGAAGGAACTGCTTGAACACTTGAAATATGTGTTCCTAGGTGAGAATGAAACATATCCAGTCATAATCAACAGAGGGCTGGATTGGCATGAAGAGGTAAAATTGCTAAAGGTACTTAAGGAGCATAAGTCAGCTATTGGTTGGTCTATTTCAGACCTCAAAGGTATAAATCCCTCCTTTTGTACTCACAAAATTTTAATGGAAACTGACGTTAAACCTGTAAGACAGCCACAAAGAAGGCTCAATCCCGTAATGAAAGAAGTGGTAAGAAAAGAAGTTGTTAAGCTTTTGGATGCAGGAATGATATATCCAATCTCAGACACACCTTGGGTAAGTCCAATACAAACTATACCAAAGAAGGGAGGCATGACGGTCATTCAAAATGACAACAATGACTTGATTCCCTCAAGAACCATCACGGGCTGGAGAATGTGTGTTGATTACTGAAGGCTTAACAATGCAACTTGAAAGGACCACTTCCCACTTCCGTTTATGGACCAAATGCTTGAAAGGCTTGCCGGTCATGATTACTATTGTTTCCTTGACGGTTATTCTGGGTACAACCAAATCCCAGTGGCACCGGAGGATCAAGAGAAGACCGCTTTTACTTGTCCGTTCGGGGTGTTCGCCTATAGAAGAATGCCATTTGGGTTGTGTAATGCACCTGCAACCTTCCAGAGATGCATGCTTTCTATTTTCTCAGACATGGTAGAAAGAGGGCTTGAGGTATTTATGGATGACTTTTCTGTTTTTGGCCCTTGTTTCAATTCATGTTTAACTAATTTAGCCAAAGTTTTGAAAAGATGTCAAGAAACTAATTTGGTTTTAAACTGGGAAAAATGCCATTTCATGGTAAGAGAAGGCATAGTGCTAGGACATAAAATTTCTGAAATGGGAATTG
>PYAF01005584.1:39445-51991 GCA_007407185.1 Glycine tomentella
GCGTGATGCTCCAGATCTTGTTTCCTTTGTTATTTGCCTTTAAATCCCTCTTTTTGACCTGCAAACGCTTAAATGGTATTAGAATGCCCTATATAATACAAAATACTAAATATGACTAATTCTAGAGCTATTTTCTAACTATTCAATATAAATATGACCTAAAACTAAGCTATAATTAAGATGTGTTTGCAACACATCAGACATGAAGAAACCCAGTTGCGCGCAACATATCACAAACGACATCGGGTATATCGTCGGGATCTGGTCCACCCGTCACCTTACCACGTCGAGTCTTCAATACGCGGGGTGGTGTGCCCTCGTTCCACACAACTTGTGAAACGTGCGTGCGCTGAATACGCCTACGCAAAACGCCCCACTTGTATGAGGTAGGGACAACATAGGCTGTAGGATCCATGAGCTCACCCTCATGATCGGATGCAGATCGCGATGAAGCAGTGGAGGATGAATCAGCCATCTAATCAGTATCTTCATATACAAAGATTCAAAACCATGGTAAACAAAATATTAACGATTAAGAAATCATTCAAACAAAGTTTTCTTATGTATGAAAAACATTAAACCATAAACGCTAACACAAACATCATTTTGATTACTTTTCCTAATTTCTATACTAATTCAATAGCAGGTCCTTGTAAGTATTAAGTAATGGTGCTACTTTTTTGGCTATGGACCACAGTCATAATAATTTATACTTGTATTCATGCCACAAACCTTCAAGATAGAGACTCATCTTCGTGATGTGAAAAGGAATATATTGGACACTGATGCAAAGTTGAAGGAAAGAGTTGAGCAAACAGAAGTGGCAACGAAGCAAAGCGAATAGAGAAAAGCAAAGAAAATTGCAGCCAACGAAGCGCTTGCTAAGGAAAAACTTGAATTGGAAAACTAATTACTCAATATTAGTTAGTGAAGTGTATGTATTACAGTTTTTGTGAATTGTGTATATGCAAGCTTCCTCTGTATGTATTATAGCAATGGTTTATGTACAACATCCTCTGGGATTCCTAATATTATTCTTTTGTTTTGTTTGCATCTCTGTAGAAAGATATACACTTTGTCATTTCAACAAATTAATTAAATGATAGCTGATAAATTGTCATTAATTTATGGTGAATTTAATTAGTTAATGAAAGCTTTGCAGATATCCGTCGAGATAAAAAGGTTTAGGTTCTTCACTGCCATAAACCCTAAACCGTAACCCATAAACCCTTATTCTATAACCGAAGAACTAAACCCTAATCACAACACAAGACATAAACCCTAAACCGGAATCCATAAACCCTCAATCTGTATCCCAAGCCCTAAACCCTAATCACAACATCAACCCCAAACCCTAAACCGGAATCCATAAACCCTAAGTCTGTAACCGAAGCCCTAAGCCCTAATCACGACATCAACGCCAAACTCTAAATCGGAATCCATAAACCCTGAAGATGTGAATAAGTGGTGCAATGAACCAACTGTTGAGAGAGATTTTCATCCTCCACCTTTCAAGTATCCTCATTGTGTGTGTTCTGCCGGAGTGTGTAAAAGGGTTAAGGGTAGATACTCTAAGTACTATTTTATTTGCCCTATTAAGCAAGTCCGATTACAACCTTCCGTTTGTAATTACTATTATAGTTTGAGTTGTTATTGAAGTTCTTTTTTCTTTCTTTCTTTTTGAGATGTTGATTTTCTTGGAAAACATCTATGTTTAGTACCAAAAGAGGGATCATTTTGGTGCCTCTAAGCTGCATGATGTATATAGGAAGTATCTTTTTTCGCATATCTTGAATTATATGGATCATGGATGGATGTAATTTTTTCCAAACAGGGTCAGCGATCTAGTGGATACATTGTGTCAAAAGATGACGTTAAATTGCTTAGTAGATAAAACATTGTTCCTGTCCAGCAAAATAGCCTGAATTATGAGATGGGTGATGAATTGGGTAAGGTAGATGCTTTCATGTACAGATCAAAAGGATGAGAATCGCAGACAGTATTGTGCGTCCATCGCCGGAGAATGTATTCGAGACTCTGGAAAAAAAAGATGCAGGTGCAGCACTAAATGCAGCCAATCCAAAACTTGATAGTTTTTCGGATTTGGTTTTTGATGATGAACTCACGATATGGCAAGGACTACTATGGTTGTCCCATCAACCTAACAACATCAACAGTAAATCATTAACCATGAACCTGAACCCCCCAAACCCTAAAGCATAAACCTCGACATACATTGTTTCGACTTGTGCCAACTCCATCATCATATACACAGATAAGAAGCAAAACACAACAAGAATAAATCATGCTGACCCTGTTATCGAAGAATTAGGGACTTGACTGACATCGGGAGTGGAATAAAGTCACGGGTTAAAATGAGTTTTTCATTAGTTGTTTCCATTGTGGCAAGTCCATCATCATATACACAGCACCAATCACGCTCTTCGCTCTTCACTCTTCACTCTGCATTGAGAAGAAGCAAAACACAACAAGAAAGAAAACGTCTGATCATGTCTTTCTCCCATTCACGTTCTTCATCAGCTCATGCTCTTAGTCATCAGAGTAACCCTTTAATCCCCGCAAACTACTCTCAACAACTTGGCAAAACGAATGCAGCAAAGCACTTGTCACAACTGTCATCAGTGACGACGTTGATCTTAGTGTTGTCCTTCGAAATCCCCCAAAACCAAACCTTTCTCACCTAGAAAAGATTCCACTATTCCCTCCAACAGGAACATGCAGTTCCCTTGTGGCCATGACACTTGCAGAATCAAATCACGCTATGCCAAGGACTATAATAATAATAATAATAATAATAATAATAATAATAATAATAATAATAATAATAATAATAATAATAATAATAATAACTTACCATGATAAACAAATAAGCGGACACTATATGTTTACTGTACAACAACTATGACGGCACTATTACTGGTTACAGGGAGATGTAGCATGTGATAAAAGAAGGAAAGTACACAAGCAGAGCGTGTCTTTACAGATGCAGTTTTTCATGTGACTACACAATAGACATGCATTCCCTATATATACATATATAAAGTAGAGATTTATTTATTTTTGAATTCATAAACCCTAGGTCTGTAACCCAATCCCTAAACCCTAATCACAACATCAACCCCAAACCCTAAACCGGAATCCATAAACCCTAAGTCTATAACGCAAGACCTAAACCCTAATCACAACATAAGACCTAAACCCTAATCCGGAATCCATAAACCCTAAGTCTGTAACCCAAGACCTAAACCCTAATCACAACATCAACCTCAAACCCTAAATCGAAATCCATAAACCTAAGTCTGTCGCCCAAGCCCTAAACCCTAATCATGGCATAAGACAATAACCCTAAATCGGAATCCATAAACCCTAAGTCTGTCACCCAAGCCCTAAACCATAATCACGACATGAATCACAAACCCTAAACCGGAATCCATAAACCCTAAGTCTGTAACCCAAGACCTAAACCCTAATCACGACATAAGACCTAAACCCTAATCACCACATCAACCCCAAAACCTAAACCAGAATACATAAACTCTAAGTCTGTAACCCAAGACCTAAACCCTAATCACAACATCAACCCCAAACCCTAAACCGGAATCCATAAACCTAAGTCTGTCGCCCAAGCCCTAAACCCTAATCACAGCATAAGACAACAACCCTAAACCAGAATCCATAAACCCTAAGTCTGTCACCCAAGCCCTAAACCATAATCACGACATCAATCCCAAACCCTAAACCGGAATCCATAAACCCTACATCTCAACCCAAGCCCTAAAACATGAACACAACACATTAAACCAAGCCTTAAACCACATTAAGCCTAACATATATGTTGCTAACAAGTTCCTATGGCCCTAACAAATTTCTAATTACAAAATATAACAGATTAAATAATATGCACAATCGTTAAATCCACTTACTTGTTGGCAGGGTTTCACTATCGACAGGGCTTCGCTTCAGAGAAAATCCACGCCTCAGCTCTAGAGAGAAGGCAGGCCAATTTTAGAGAGAAGGTGAAATGGTAAAAAGTGAAAATTTTGGGGCTATATATAGGCAACAGGTGACCCAAACAAGCCTGACTAGGACCTATTTAAACACGCCTAGCTTGGGCATGTTTAAACACGCCTAGTCTGAGCGTGTTGGGTTACACCAAATTGCCAATTTGTTTCAAGCTTGCACCATTTGCCTAATTTTTTATTTTATTTGTATTATTTATCATTTTTTGCCCAACTACCATTGATTGATATTTATGCAGTAGGTTGAAACAGTGTAGTTGTTAAATAGATGGATTGTTTAGAAAATACTCTCAACTTTAAATACAAACTGGTATTGATGAAAAGAGAATTTAATATGAGATTGACAGTTGAATGTATTTTGTTTCAGCTTCTTATGTTATAGGTCCAGTGGGGCTTGATTTTCTGTTGTACAACCACGGTTATGATCTAGAAACCAAGGCTGCTAAAACAGAGGAAATACTTAGAATTGAGTCTAATTTGTGATAAAACTTTTATTGATCGTCTTGGACTTAAACCTGAAATGTGCATCATATTCATAACCAACGTGCATTTGCTTTCTATCAAACCAAACACGGTTGAAGTCCTACATGCGTTGCTCAATTTCTATTAATAATAGTAGATGCTGCTAGAATATTAAATTATGCTTAAACTCTTGATTGTGATGCCGAAGAACACCAACAAATCAACCTGAGGTATGTGATGACAATGTCTTGAGGACTTATCCACGTGATACGTGCAAGTCCCCAGGATTCAGTTACAATATAAACAATCTGGACTCTGAGAAAAGCATTGACATCATCTAATGGAAAATAACTTAAATTTGGAAGCCGCATGTTCACACCAAGTCATAGATATTCATGCAGATAATAGCAAGCGATACGTCAAAGCGTTTATTGTTTCTACTTTCTGGCCATTTAAAACGTGGTTAACACTTCAGCAGATCACAAAAATTAACCCAAGATATCAATTACAAATTTACAATTCAAATATAATCAAATGGGTGAAAGTAGATTAAAAGAGAATTATAGATGACCAATCTGAAGGGCAATTAGAAGTTCATGCCTTCAAAACGACAGCTTAACAAAAAGAATGGCGACATCCAAAGCAAGCTTGATCAATAACTTGACAATGACTGTAAAGTGCATATAAATATACTAGTGTAAGTATACAAGTGTGTTGGTGGTATGTATGTTTCTAAGTTTCATGTGCTATGATGCAGAGTCTAGTCAATGATTTCACTCCCTTTCTTATCTAGTTCCTAGCGGGGTCCCACATAGTTTTTGTTTGTCTGTGAAGAAACAAGATAACACTACTTTTGACCATGCATAGGTTTTCGTTTAAAATGAGTTTGGCTTACCCTTGTTTCCTTTTTTTTTTTCTTCCTTAAATAACATACAGTTGTTTATTTTTTTTTTGTTTGTTTTTGAAAATATATGATATTGGTTCCTCTAAAAATGATGTTGTTTAATTTACGCTTAATGGTACTTTTTGATAATTATATTTTGCAAATATTTTATTATGGTATAATAAGTTTTAAAATTTTATTATGATCTTTTATATTTTCAAAACATATCATTTTGGTCATTTTTTCAATTTTTCATTAGAAACGTTAGTGTTTTATTAACTTTTAAATTTTAAAATGGTTTAATGTCACTTTTGATTTATTATGTTTCTCAATTATTTCGCTTTAGTACATTGCATTTTAAAAGTTTCATTCTAGTCCTTTATATTTTTAAAATATATGTCCGTCAGTTTTTAAATTTTAGAATAGTTAAGTTAACATAGTGAAAGCTAAAAATTGTCACTATCTTTTTTATTTAAAAAAACTAAATTACTAAATAAATTTAAGAAAAGATAGATTTAAAACCACGAACAACAACAATCTTCACTCTCATGTTATTATTATTAGTATTCTCTTTATTCAATTAATCATTTAATAATGATAATAATTTCATTTACCAATTATTCTTATTCACAATGGGAAGGGCCTTTTCTCCTTCCGCCACTTCGCCTCTTGTTGTCAACCTAAAAAGATCATTATCTTGCCCCTATTACCGTATCCACCCCAACCTCCCTATGTGACTAGAATTTTTTATGGTTCCAATGAGATTATGTTGATGTTGTTCTATCTATATAGTACTCCATTTTTTATCTTTTCAAATCTAGAAGAGATTGGAAGAAATATTTTAAAATAAAATAAAGATAGTAATGGTTTTTAGTTATCACTATGTAAAATTAATTATTTTAGAAGACTTAATGTCACTTTTGTTCCATTATGTTTCGCAGTTATTTCGCTTTGATACATTAAGTTTTAAAATTTGCATTTTAGTCCTTTTTTAAAATGTAAAAGTTAACATAACATTAATATTTCTAACAGAATATTAAAAAATGATCAAAAAGATATATTTCAAAAACATAAAAGAACATAATAAAACTTTTAAAACTTAATGTATTAAAGAGAAATTTAATGAACCAAAAATGACATTAAACATTCAAAGATCAAAATGGTTTGTTTACCCTTTAATTTATTTGTTTCATAATCATATGAAGTTGTTCTGTATTTGGTGAACAGGAATGTCCAGCAAGAATGCTGGTAATTTAATGTTGGATCAAGCTCTCTCTTAAGGTATTTATAGAAAAGAAATACCTTCAGAAGATGATCATTATGCACGAAATAATATTCGACCAATGGGGTGAGGTGTGTGCACAGTGTTAATTGAAAGAAGAGAGAACGAGAATGTGTGTACCTTTTTCTCTAAAAGCATCCATTATTTATACTGAACTTACCTCTTAATCAGTTGCAGATTCTTTCCGATAATCACGGCCGAGATCTCTAACTGTTTCAATATCACGATCTTTGCGGTTATTATCTTTAAGGTCCATGATCTTATTTTCAGTTGTGGTCAACAACCCACCATTATGAGTTCCCAATGGGCCTCTTCGTTAAGCCTAAATATAGAATCCGTAACAATTGTCCCACAACCCGGTTATCAAGGTTTCTGAACAACCGGGATGTATTAGCCTCACCCTGGCCATCCCTACCCGGTTTCATGCTTCATATTAGTTCATTTTCTTACCCCTATCGGGGTATCATAATGTCCTTTTTTGCTAGATTTACTCTGTCCATCCATTCTTCTCCACACAACTAGAATAGGGAAGGTCCCTATGAAAAATCGTCATTATGTCTTGTCCGTAACTATAGCGTGCAGGTTGCACATTTAAATGCGCCATCGTTTCAGTACACGCCTTAATCATGACGTTTGAATGTACATGTCTCTTTTGCCCCCAACTATTGAATAGATTTTACTCATCTGCCCCTACACAACATTTCATTTCTACTAGTTGTACCCCCATGCCGTTTCGTGCTTCGGGCTATTAATTTTCTTTTTTATCTTTCAAATTCTTTATTTTCAAATTTCCTTTCTTCTTCTACTCATTACCTATCGCAAGCATTTTGCGCTCATTTCCCCTTGTCAGCTTTCTCTGCATTTGCGCGTTCTTCCTCCTATTGTTCATCACCTTCCATCACCCAATTCTTCGAGACTCTCTTCACACCAGGTACCTTCATTACCATAACCTTCCTTTTATAGTTTCATTACAATTTTGTTCTCATCATCGCTTTGATCGTACATCATCTATCACTTTCGTTTGATTTCTTCCTGTTTCTGAGTTTTTATTCTTGAGTTGTTTCCTTCATTCATCATTCTTGCAATTTCTTTGTATCTACCTACATGAAATTCTATTTCACCTTCTTCCAAAATGAAACTCACTCCCAAAGAAGAAGCACATCTACGGAAAACAGTTAGCTGTAAAGTGGATGGTGGTTCTTTGGTCTTCCTCTTTTAGAGGAAGAAAGGGAAAAAGACCTCTTGCATGACTATTCTGGTGGTTCTTCTGCCATAAAGAAAACTAACATTTCTGGTTCTGCTACCAAGGACGCTAACGTTTCTGAACATAACGTTCCTTTAGTACCAAAACGAAATAAACCCAAATCTAGGTTTAAGGATTCTTCTACCACCAAGGAAACTAATATTTCTAAACATAGCGTTCCTTTGATACCAAAACGAAATAAACCCGAATCTAGGTTTAGGGATTCCTCCAGCAATCCTTCACTTTCAACTTTGAACCCCACACTACAAACTCAATCTTCATCTCTAGACCAAAATAGTTCCCTAGATGGCTCCCTTGAAACCTTGAAATATACAATGAACACTTATGCAAATAAACCAAGAGGGGGGGTGAATTGGTTTTACCTCAGAGTTTTAAAATTTCCTTTCAAAAATTTATAACAACGGAAGACTTCAAAAAGATCGTATCTATTCAAAACCAATTAGAAAACAATTTCCTTCACCAATCAAATCACTCTTATGCTATAACCAAGTTTGTATGATGAACAAATTCTATACTTCAAGAATTTAATGAAATATAAATTGAAATCTAATGCACACAAGATTTATACTGGTTCACCTCTCAACCCCAGAGGCTACATCCAGTTTTCTTCCAACCAAATCTTGTTAGAGTTCCACTATAACAAATATTTGTTCATTACAAGCTTACAAAATGATCTCTCTTACCCTCCCAAGGTAAAAATTCAAAATCTATTCCCTATAGACTTTTCTAAAGATCAAGAACCAGAGATCCCCTCTCTATTCTTCCCTCTAGAAATCCTTTCTAGAAAAAGCTTTAAAGAATCCAAATGTTATATGGAAATACAACACAATTATACAACAAATATCAATCAAACTCAAGCTTTAGGTTCAAGTAAGATATCACCTTATAATCCTCAGCAATTACAATGATATGAATAATTCAATCAACCTAAGATTATATGTAACAGATGAATACAACTCTTTCTTGATTGCTTTCTTTAAGCACTAGCTTGAATAAATCTTCAATCCTTGAGAATCAAGACTAAAGCCACAAGTAACTCTTAATGATACTCATCATATTTGATTATCTCACTAATCTCAGCCTTGGGTACTCTTGAGAGCTTTAGAATGTGTATTTCAGAAATCTTGCACGAGTATCTCTGTTTTTCTCACTTATTTTAACACAGACCCAGCTGTTCTATTTATAAAAAAAAACTGTTGTCGATTAATTCATCAATGTAATCGATTATTTTAACCAGATAATCGATTAAAGTGCTCATCAGAAATCTAGAACTTTGTCACGAACAAAATAATCAATTAAATCATCTTGTAATCAATTAATCCAGATGAACTCAGTTTTTCAATGCACACATGTAATCGATTAAGTACCCATTTAATCGATTAACACAGACCATGCCTAACACTAAACAATGCACATTTAATCGATTACTAACATTTGGCAATCGATTAAACCAGATGAATATGTTGTGTAAAATTATGCAGAAGCTTATGTAATCGATTATTTCCCAAGATAATCAATTATCACAGAAAGTTTCTGATTTTGTGTAAAGCTTATTTAATCGATTACGAACTAGTGGTGATCGATTAAAATGTTCATAAGGCATTTTCCAGAAAACCTACACATGGCTGTAATCGATTATTTTACCAAAGTAATCGATTAAAGTAGTGAGAAAATGTTTTACGCAATTCCTAATTGCCTTTATGAATTTCTATAACTTTGATTATTACCACATGATTAATTCTTATCAAATGAATGTATGAATGCATGAATTATCAGTGACTAATGAGGATTATAAAGCTTTATCTAATGAACCAAGCTTAAACACAATTACATATGCCATCAAATTAATTAGGCATGTAAAATATCAAAACTCATTTGCTTCAATCATCTTTGAATCCTTTGCTTCAGCTTCTTCAATTCTAACAAACTCGATTTGATCCATGCTTTGACTGTGTTACTGAGAGTTGTTATCATTTAAATTTCGGGTTTGATTCAATGGCCGATTCAATACTTGGATCTTACCGGCACAACCCGGTTCTTGTTCCCAAACCCAAACTTGCACCCCAAAATGAGGCACTTATGCAGAGAATGCCTCTTTCTTCTAATACAGGCAGTTCGTCCAAAATCATCCATACCCTGGATAGCTCTTTAATCCATTCTTCTACTCATACGACCATCATATTCCCTTCAGGTATGTTTTACTGATTCTTATCTCTTTTACGTAGGTATTTATGGATTCATCATCATCAGAACTAGCTGCTGAATCTCACTCTACTGGGTCACATTCAAACTGTTCCTCCATTCTAGCTACCAAATTTCCATGGGTCACTCATGAGGTGTTAAATACCTTCTCTGACTTACAACTGGGAGTATTGCTGCACTGCCAGTTGGAAATCAGGATGGTTTTTGCGTCCGTGCTCCTAACCCGAACAAACCTATATGTTCTATCCGAGAAGGGACTGAACGTAATTTTTTCTTTTTCTACAAAGATGTAATTACTCATTTAGGAGTCTGTTTCCCCCTTTCAGACTTCCAAATGCAAATTTTGAATCACCTTCATGTAGCTCCCTCACAACTTCATCCAAACAGTTGGGGTTTTATCAAGTTCTTTGAACTTTTTTGTCAGCACTTAGAAATTCCTTGTACAGCTCGTCTCTTCTTTTATTATTTCATTATACATACCAGTAGGACGAGTAGAGAACCTCCTAACAGAAAGGGATGGGTTTCTATCTGTGGTCGTTCGAATTGTAAGATTTTCACGGTTTACACTGAATCCTTCAAAAACTTTAAAAATAATTACTTCAAGGTTATCTTCGAACCTGGTAAACAACCTTTCTTTCTATTCGGACCTGAATCACAGGACGTGGAGTGGAAGTTCCCACTCTATTGAACCCGCACCCATCATGACCTTCCCCCTTCTTTTTATCGTTTCAAGGAAACAGATTTGTCAAATTTTGACGCTTCCTCCGTGATCCGGATCACGGCATATACAGAAGCTTATGGCCCACCAAATGCTGCTTCTTATATTCGCCATCACCAATCCGGGTTTTCTACTGAATCCAGTATGAACGTGTCTGATTTTAATGATTTGTGATATATGACCTGATCTGTTCTAACTGTTTATTTTCATTTTGTAGCTGACGACATAGGACCACAACCGCCATTCTCTGTTGAGTCAAAGCAAGCCGCTTCTACTGCGACCCCGGTAATAGGCTCTCCCACTCCAACAAAGGTCACTTCCACAACCCCTGCTGCTGGGCCGGGAAAGACAACCTCTTCCGCCGCAACGGGAAAGAAAGCTCATTCCGTCGCAGCGATTGAGCGTTCTCGTCCCCCGAAGCGAGCACAACCTTCGGCTTTCCTTAATATTTTAGAGAAAAGGAAAAAACGGGAACTGCTGCTCAGTTGGAAATAGCCCCCACCAACAAAAATAACCCGACATCTTCTCCACCACGAACTGCTGCACTCGAACTGCCCCCTCCATCGTCGATTTCTTCTACCCCTCCTCCTTCTACTGATGCTTTTGAGTCTTCACCGAGATGCCTCTGGGAGAGAGGGATTACAGATGACATGATCCGTATCGCCAAGGCTCCCAAGCGCTTCTCTGATACAAGTCTCCTTTCACATGAGGACCTCGAAGAGCTAGGCCGCATTGAAGAAAATGCCTTTAAATATCATGCTTTAATGTAAAGTCTGGAAACTCTGAAAACCAGGCATAACAAATCAGCGGACGAGCTCCAGGCCTCACGAGAAGAGACCCAAAAAACACACGAGGAGCTCCTTGCGTCCCAGGATTCTAACGCCTCTTTACGCCAAGAACACCAAATTGCCTTGGACATTGCTAGAAGTGCACACTTGGCTTTGGAAACAACTCGAAAGAAAAACTCGATGCTGACTTTGCTCTTCAATGAAATGAAGACTATGTTGGAGAAATCAAAGTTGGAATGCAAAGAGGCCAAATCCAGGTTGCATCGGGCTGAATCTCAGCTACGAGTGGCCAAGGAGGATGTTGTCTTAGCAAGGGAGGCCTTAGCTACAGCGATGGAAGAGTCCTTCAAAAACACCCTTGAACAAATACGTTGTTTGAACCCGGGGATTAATCTTAATACCACCAGTATACACTTCCAGGCCTACGTGGATGATGGCAAATTAGTCCTTCCTTCTCCTCCTGAAGATTCTATGGTCCCAATGGACGAGGATCCGACTCAAGGAGAAGAAGTAACTTCTACCCAACAGGCTGATGTGCAAGTTCAAACCCAGGGAAATAGGTGATTGAAGGACCGGGATGTCGGTTTATCTTGTAACTCGTCATTTATTTCGAGCTTTTTGAACATTGTTGGGTTTGATCCTGGCTTTTTGTGAAACGACCGCTTCTACTTCGTATTTATTTCTTATTTATTTTATAAAATTACGGGTTTTTTTTTTCGAAAAAATACAAGAAGAATGAGGGTTCGAATAATTTCTTCATTAATTTTAAAAACGATAAAAAAAATCATAAAAAAAATATTTGAAAATGATTTATCAATATAAACGTTAACGCGTTATCTAAATTACGTAGTTTAAATCATTCACACATACTTGCCATACAAACCATTATTACCAGTTTATAGCTTGA
>PYAF01005584.1:52091-68330 GCA_007407185.1 Glycine tomentella
CATAGAAATTTTATGGATAACTCCATCCTTCCCCTTCATTTTTGATCATACGGTTTGGCCTAGCTTCAACAATCCATCCTACATTTGTTTTCTTTTTAAATAGCATAATTGTATTACTTGTTGGTTTTAATTTATAGCCTCACTAATCCATCTTAATAAATAAATTTCTTTACCTTATAATTACAAGAAAACTCCTAAGCTTATGTTTATCACTTTTATAAAATTTTCTAATAACTAAAATAGCTCAAGTTGAATTTTATTTTAAAATGTGTATTACCTCTAGATAGTGAATTATAATTTTCTAATCATCCTTAACTATTTCTTTAAATCCATATTCAATAAATAAAATATTGGGGTGTTACATTTTGTAATTGACAACTTATTATTTTTATTTGACATTTGTTCCTTTACTCCAAATACGCATGAATCCGTACTAGTCAGAATTATTATGAAATTATTTGGCCAAAAATGAAAATATCCTTCAAGCGTGGAACAAATATTCGTTTGGTTCCAACGACCAAGTATTTTGTAATGCAGATCATTATTTTCCGTAATACGATCTAGGTTGTGCTTCCCAGACTTGATCCCGACAACGATTAACATGTTATATGTAGACCTTTATGTTATTTAAATGGCCCTAAATTTCAACCTAATCAAGGTTTAAAGAGTACGTCGTTCGTTGCCGAGATATTAATAAATATGATGCATCGTGTACGCCCAAGTTTTTACAAATGTTATAAAGCGATTCTCAACCGAATTATAAATTTCATAAAACGATTCTCAATCAAATTACAAAAATATTCACGATCTCAATGAAAGAGGACAATATGGATTATGGGTTAAAAACTTGTTATACCACGGCTCATATCCTCAATAAAAGAGAAACACATGACTGAAGTCTTACATTGTAAATTCCAACAAAGGAAAACAAATATTTATTATGCCATCATGCAGCTTATTGCTCCTTCCAACAAGCATTAGACCCGGATTTAACTATAATATATTTTCAGTTTGTCCGCGTTCCATGTTCGTTTTATCATTCATCCATCGAGCGTTTCCAATGTATAAGTGCCTTGTCCGAGTACCTGTGAAACCCGGTACGGTTGATAACTCGTTGTCGACACGCACCAAAAAAATTTTACTAAGCTAATTCTGTAGAATAGGATTAACCTAGGTCGACTCAGAGACACTTATCAATATGGTTCTAGCTTCAAATCACTAATAATAGAGAGGGGGATTTTATCAAACAGTTTGTGTGCGTAAGGAAAACTTGCAAAAACGTAAACTAAAATTAAAGAGCAGTGCAGAAATTAACAAGATTATCAACAAGTGAGTAAAACAGATTAAAGAAGCATCAATCCAATTCACCAAACCAAGCAATTCGAATCATCATCATTCTCAAAAATTTATCCTATCATGAAAGTTCATTCAATCTCATTAGAAGTTGTTCAATCGAATTAACCCCTAATTTAATTGAAACCACAACCCTAATTGAAATATCATCCAATTATTCTGTGATTAATATTCGAAATTAGGCATGAATCCATAACCTAATTCGCTTTCAATCCTAAACGCATTCATAATCATGAAAAACAGAATAGCAATTGAAGAAGAAGATGAACATTCAAGTAGAATTCGAAATACTAAACCAGAACTCCAATTCTCCTTGTGCTTAGGTTGGTTCCTTGGATTGATTGGTGATTTAGCCTTCCATGATCATCATCAATGAAAGCCCCATTGATTGAGTGCACGAAAATGGAAGAACAAAAAAATGAAAATGAAGAACAAGGAAGAACAGTAGAGAGAAAATGAGAGCAAGGGTTTTGATCCTAAAAACTAAAGGAATGAAAAATAAAACTTGTTTATTGAAATGTAAAGAGTGGTGCCCAAGTTTCACTAAAGTCACTAATATATGTAGTGACTGAGTTCTGAAAATAAAATGGGCCACACACAAGTCCAACAATCTAATTATTTGCTATTTACAACCAAGAAATGCAAATTCGCAGCCCAGAATTACAAGTGCAGAGGCGCTAACTTCAAAGCTTAAAATAACCCTCTAAATGATAGAATTGGCCTCGGGATATTTCTATCAAACTTGTAGATCTTTTTGTTATCTTTCCAGAGACTCCTAGAACACTCCATTCGGAAATAGGTAGCATCCTATAGGTCCTGCACAAGTCAGATACGTCAAGTGAGCCAAAAATCCGAAAATACGCAACAATTAGCAATTAAGCCCACTTACTTGCCTAGGCCAAAAACTGAATTAGAATAGGAAAATAAAGGTCCAAGAGAGGTCAAATAAGCTAAGAAGGATAGAAAAATACTCAACTAAAAGCACTCCATCAACGGTCCTTTCCAATTAGCTTCTAATTTTCCTTCTCGAGAATTCTTGTTTCCAATGTCCGACCTTCGAAGTACTAACTCGCCTTTCTCAAAACATCTCGGCTTTACTTTCTTGTTATACTTCACAGCTGCTAATTGTTTTGCTAACAGATCCCGGCAGTGTGTAGTAATCCAGACTTCATCTGTCAAATTGAGTTCAATGGCCAAGGCCTCGTTATTCTTCCCTTCACCCTCTTGGAGTACTTGCTTCCTTCGCCAAGATAATTGGCCGATCTCTACTGGTATCATTGTTTCGCAACCATAAGTCATTCTGAACGGGTTTTCTTTGGTAGACGTTTGAATCATAGTGTTGTGTCCCCATAAAACATAATATAGTTGTTCCACCCAACTAAAGCCGGCTTCATGCATTTGCTTTTTCAACCCATCTACAATAACCTTATTTGCTGCTTCTACTTGCCCGTTGGATTGTGGATGTTCCACTGAAGCAAAATGGTGCCTGATCTGGAACCCGGCCATCATTCCTTGCAACCGTTTATCAATGAATTGAGTTCCATTTTCTGTTACCACTTCACCTGGAATCCCGAACCTGGAAATGATGTTACGCTCGAAAAATCTCTGTACTCGAGTCGACGTGATGGTAGCGAGGGGTTCCGCTTCAATCCACTTTGTGAAATAATCAACTGCCACTATCAACCATTTTAGTTGACCTTCCGCGCCTTGAATGGTCCTAATAAATCCATTCCCCACTTGAAAAAGGGCCATGGAGCAGAGATAAACTGCAACTCGACGGGGGAGACCATATCAATTTGGCATGTTTTTGGCAACTTTCACATTTTTTGACATGCCATGCAGAATCTGCCTCCATCGTCGGCCAATAATATCCAGCTCGAAGGGCCTTTCTCGCTAATGCCTTAGCTCCCATGTGTTGGCCATTGATTCCTTCATGTATCTCAGATAACACATAGTCAACTCTATCCGGGTTCAGACAAACCAGCATTAGGGTGTGCAATCCTTTACGATACAATTCATCTTCTATAATTGTATACATGGCTCCATCACGCACCAACTTCTTGGCCTCCACCACGTCATCCGGCAATAAACCCTTGTCTAAGTAATCAATCATAGGACTCCTCCAATCTTCAGCTGCCGAGATCATATTACACAAGTTGGTATAGAAATTTCCTATTAAATAACAGTCCTATGATTACCCAGGCTCTTGGTGCTTGCCAATTTTGATAGGATGTCGGCCTTTGCATTTTCTTCTCTAGGGATATGAATCACCATTACTTCGTCAAACTCAACAATGATCTCCTTCACCTTAATCAAATATTTGGCCAATAATGGCCCCTTCACTTGGTATCGCCCCTCAATCTGGGCTGTGATGAGCTGAAGGTCGGTGAACACCTTTATTTTCTTCACTCCCTGTTCCTTCGCCTGCAATAACCCGGCTATTAATGCTTCATATTCTGCCTGTTTATTCGATGTTGGGAAATTTAATTAAAGAGATTGCTCAATAGCCACCCCTTCCAGATTTTCAATTATGATCCCGACTCCGCTTCCTTTCATAATAGACAATCCGTCAACGTACAACTTCCAAAAATTTTCCATATCTCCATTAACCGGAGTTAGTTCCATAACAAAATCCACCAAAGCTTGAGATTTAATAGTATGTCGGGCTTCATATTTCAAGTTAAACTCGAACAATTGTATCGCCCAATTTATCATCCTTCCGGCCAAATCCGGCTTGTGTATTACTTGCCGAATTGGCTGATTAGTTCTGACAACGATCGTATGGCTTTGGAAATAAGGGTGAAGCTTCTTCGCGGCTACCAACAGGGCAAAGGCCACCTTCTCCAACCTCTGGCACCGTAACTCAGAGTTTCGGAGGGCCCAACTTACGAAATAAACAGGTTTTTGCATTTTTGGTGCTTCCCTGACCAATACCGCACTAACTGCTTCATCTCCCACTGATAAGTATAAAATTAATATCTCCACAGGTTCTGGTTTCGAAAATACAGGTGGGGAAGCCAAACATGTCTTTATCTCCGTGAACGTCGCCTCGCAAGCTGGGTTCCACCCTACATTGGCCTCCTTTTTCAATAACTTGAAGAAAGGGAGCATCTTCTCTGCTGATTTTGGGAGGAAACGTGTCAAAGCAGCCAATGTTCTCGTCAATTGCTGAATCTCTCTCTTCTTTTTTGGAAACTGCATGTCCAGCACGGCTTTGCATTTATCCAGGTTAGCTTCTATTCCTCTATAGGTTGACATGAACCTGAGGAACTTCCCGGCCGAGACACCGAAGACGCATTTAAGCGGATTTAAGCGAATATTATATTCTCTTAACCTGCTAAATGTTTCTTCCAAGTCCTCTATATGATCATTCAGAGTGGTTGTTTTCACAATCATATCATCGATGTAGACCTCGATGTTCCGACCAAGTTGGTGTTCAAAGACCATGTTCATCATCCTTTGATATGTGGCCCTAGCATTTTTTAACCCGGAAGGCATAACATTATAACAGTAGTTTGCCTTATCGCCAATAAAAGCTATTTTTTCTTGATCTGTCGGATACATGGCTATCTGATTATACCCCGAGTAAGAGTCCATAAATGAAAGTATCTGGAACCCGGACGAGTTATCCACAAGCTTATCAATATTTGGCATTGGATAGGCGTCTTAAGGGCACATCTTATTTAAGTCGGTATAATCTATGCAGACCCTCCATTTGCTGTTAGATTTCGGACCATTACTACATTGGATAGCCACGTAGTGTACTAGATCTCTCGTATGAACCCTGCTTCCAATAACTCTTTAATGTGCGTGGACAGAGCTTGTGTTCTTTCGAGACCGAGTTTCTGTTTCTTCTGCTAGACCGGGTTTGATCCGAGGTACATAAATAATTTGTGGCAACAAAATTTTGGATCTATCCCCGGTATTTCTGATGCTTTCCAAGCGAACACATCTTGATTTCTCTTGAGGCATTCCATGAGTTTGACTTTGATGTCTGATTAGACCATTTTCTCGATCTTAGTGATCTTCCAAGATTGATTTCCTATCTGCAATTCTTCCACCTCTCCAGCCGATTCGGGTATCCATTCTTTGGAATCCTCCCTTATGTCGAGTTCTACCATATTTACTGGTTGCCCGAGTCGACGCTCCGTCATCTCCCGACCAATGTGATCTCCTTGACACATCCGGGGTGGTGAAGAGGGACCACCCTCACTTTCCTTAACTGTATTATAATAGCATTGTCGGGATTCTTTTTGGTCACCGCAAATTGTCACCACCACATTCTTATTCCCTACCATTTTTATTTTCTAATGTTTAGTGGATATCAACATATCCCACTTGTGGATCGTTGGTCTTCCCAAAATAACATTGTATGGTGAGGGAAAGTCGGCCATCACAAACTTAACTCTTTCTGACTTGAATGCATCCTTAGTCCCTAGAGTCATCTGTAATTCGATGGAGCCTTTGGGATTTGTATTTTCCCCATTGAAGCCTATCAACATTGTCGTCTTACATGGCTTCAAATCCTCTTCGTCCAAATTCATCTTCTTGAATGCACTCCACAAAATAATATCTGTAGAGCTGTCGTTGTCCACGAACATCTGTTTAACTTGACAATTGACTAATGTTCCAGTAATTATTAGGCCATCTTCATGCCCCGGCACCACGTCCCTCATATCCTCCTCGATAAAGTATAAGAGATGAGGCTCTGGCTTGCTAGTTTTCCCTTTGAACCTAGGCTGCTCTCTTACCGAAAGAATTTCTTTCAAATACTTTCGTCTCTAATTAGCAGTGTCTCCTCCTCCTCCCCAAGCTCTAGAAATGACATTAAACTGAAACTCTGGCTCTTGAAATTCATCGTCATCAATCTGCTTTTTCCTTTTATCTTCTTTTTCTTTTCCGGTTGAACTTCACCTTTGTGCTTATTCTTTTGACCCTAGGTCTTTATCACGTACTGTCGTAACCTTCCCTCTCTAACAAATTTCTCAATAGCATCTCGGAGATCCCAACACTGGTCCGTTGTATGTCCTGGCCCATTGTGGAACTCGCAAATCCGGGATTGATCTACCCCAACCTTGTTGTATACTGGATGGGGACCAGGATACATTTAATGGCGTATATTTTTCGTATTTTGTTTCAAATTTCCCCGGCCTGAACTTCACATCCAGGTTTCTACCTTGATTTGGATTTTCGTGATGTTGTCTGCCCTTTGACAGTGGGCTCCTCCTCTTGGGACTTTTTTCCTTCTCTCTGCCCATCGCGTTCGCTATTTCCATTTGTTCCAACTCCAAATACTTTTTCGACCAGGCTCAAAACTCCATCAATGACTTCACCGGGTCTTTCTTTATGGATTTCGCAAATCAGGATGATCCATTTAACACGGTTGAAATGAGGTGCACATGGACTTGTTCCTCTAATCCTTGTACCTGCAACGCTGCTTCTTTAAAACGGTCCAGATAACTTTGTAACGTTTCACCAGGTTGTTGTCGTATCTTACCAAGTGCGAACTCAAATTTTGATTGTTTTTTGCTTGTCGCAAAATTCAGCAAAAACCTGTGGCCAAAATCTTCAAAGTTACGAATCGACCGCAGAGGCAAGGTATGGAACCATGTCTGGGTGGCTCCAATTAAAGTAGTGACAAGTATCCGAGAGATGATCGACTCATCGATTCCTCGAACACACATCTGCATATGAAATTCATCGATGTGCACCCGCGGATTCTGGGTTCCAGCATATTTTGACAGAAAGGAACCATCAAAATCATCCAAATATCAGGAATTAACTATCTCATTGGTGAAAGGACTATTGTTGTATTGTCCTCTACTGTATTTCCTCTGATACACTCCTCCTTCCATCCTTAGCCGGGGCATAACTTCAATAGCCGGATTCTGGTCTTCCATCTGGGGCTAGTATGCTGGCTGCTTTATCCTGGGATTGATTGGTTGGGTCAGAACTACCGGTTGTACATTCTCCACGTTCTTATTGTCATGACGCATCGGGTTGTCATTCCGAAGGTTCACTCGAGATTAGTCCTCAATTTCAAATCGGCTAACCGGCTCTTCCGAATTATAGGGATAATTTGCGGGAACAACCGGGACCTGATTGGCCTGGAGACTCATCCTGTTCCTAACTGTGTGACTGTCCTGGTGTCCATGATCTTCATTATGGACCGGGGTCTCCATATTCTTGAGACATTGTTCCATGCGTTGTATGCGTTGTTCTTCCTCACGTTTCCATTCCTCATTTCGTTCCTCAATCTGGTGCATGATGTTTCTGATATCCTCCTGCCTTTGAAGGGCCTACCTTTTCTCCATACTTTCTATTCGAGCCAAGATCGAATTTAGAGTGTTACTCATTTGTCGTTTAACCGGCTCCGATTCATAGGCCACCGTAGCCACTGGATGATGAACCGGATTCAGCTGATGAGCGTCAAGGATCACTTGTCCCGCTGGAGTGAGAGCTAAGGGTTGATGAGCATCAGGAATTGCCTGTCCCATTGAAGCAGGAGACGAGACTAAGTCTGAAACTGCATCAGTCACATGCATATCTTCATGATGAACCACGTTCTGATCGTCAGGTGATAATTCTCCTCTTTCTGGCACATCAGAACCTGGTGCCAGAGACTGGTTACTTCTAGTGTTAACCATCATGAATCATGGAATTTGAATTTTACAGTTCCCATAGACGGCGCCAATGTTCTGTATTTGGTGAACATGAATGTCCAGCAAGAATACTGGTAATTTAATGTTGGATCAAGCTCTCTCTTAAGGTATTTATAGAATAGAAATACCTTCAGAAGATGATCACTATGCACGAAATAATACTCAACCAGTGGGGTGAGGTGTGTGCACAGTGTGAATGGAAAGAACAGAGAACGAGAATATGTGTACCTTTTTCTCTTAAAGCATATGTTATTTATACTGAACTTGCCTCTTAATCAGTTGCAGATTCTCTTCGATAATCACGACCAAGATCTCTAACTGTTTCAATATCACGATCTTTGCGGTTATTATCTTTAAGGTCCACGATCTTATTTTCAGTTGTGGTCAACAACCCACCATTATGAGTTTCCAATAGACCTCTTCGTTAAGCCCAAATATAAAATATGTAACAAAAGTGATGTGAATTTAGTGGTTAAATCTAGTATGTTATTAAAAAATTTTACATTATCAATTAATCAGAGATCATAATTGATACAATTTTACAACTTTTATAGAGTATTTGAATTTAAAAAAAAATCGAAGAAATTGAAATGCTTTGCAAAGCATTTCAAATTGAAGAAATTAAATTTGATTCAATTGTGAAATAATTTGTTTGGATTACTAAAACCTGTACCATTTCGTTTATGAAATAATTTATATCCTATTCGCTCTACCCACCCACTTCAAGCTCCTCCGAGAGCAAGCGGATTTCTCACTGAAGGCGCCGGCAACAATGATGTCGCCGGAAAGGGATTGGCACCCAGATCTCAGTAGTTGAAGTTCCATTCTCCGGTCAGCTTCCAGTGTCGATGAGACTCCGATGGGGTTCGAGAAGACGTGAACAGGTTCCACTATATGAGTGTGAAGACGGGGAGAATGAGGAATTTAAAAATTCTCCACCCAGTTTAGTGGAATTTTAAATTCCTGAGTTTAACAATTATGAGTTGTGCATGTTACTGAGGGCATTACTTCAGTTTTGTTGGACCGTTAACTCAAAGTGGTCCAAAATGGATCATGCTTCATAACCGATTATTATAAGTTTGTCTGCTAACTTTATATTTTATATTTTTTGCGCATTGAATTTTATTAAGTATAGAATGGCCTTTTTACCCTTATTTAACAAAGGTTTAACAGTTGGTGAAAGAGAGTTTGTTTGTCCGAGTTCGTGGAAGGTTGTTTTTGTGTGGGCAAGTCCGGCGTGGCCGTGACTGAGAAGAACTCAGATCACGTTTGAGACTATATTTTCGGTGCGTTTATTGTCTTCGTTGCTGTCGTACTTTGTAGGGTTAAAGAAATATTAGGGATTTCAGTTAAGTTGGGTGATTGAAATTTTGTGGTTTTGTGTTCTTTTGGGATGGCAGTTTTTTCAGTTACTGTTGTTAGTCCCCCTTTTATATGCGCTAAGAATGATTGGGCTTCGTGTGAAGATGATTCGAAGAAGTATGGCAGGATGTGTTGTTCTTGTTGGATATTTTGTTCGTTTGTTTTCTTGTTTTTATTTTTTTGTATATAGAACGATATGGTGTGAATGTTTCGCATTCAAATTCCAACTTATGTTTGCGGACCTATAATTAGAATCTGTCAATCACTTCCGTCTCAAGGATAACCCAATACAAATATCACAGCAGAAATCGTGTTTACCTTGTCAATGTGTTCATCAATGCCACGGAAATCCCACCAGAAACACTACAGCACCGGTGGGTTTGCACAAAAATATATCCTCAAATCACTCTTACAAATAATGGCGGCGGTAGCTACTTACGAATTTAACCATAAACACCCAATGTGTAAACGTAATTAAACGACTAATGATATAAAAAAAAAATCCTTTATCTAAAATTACTTTTTCACTTATGAAAACTATTGCCCCGAAGAAATCTGTAATATTTAATATTATATTATTATATTCAAAGTCCTTCATAACTTGATCCAAAATGAATTACTTAACTAAATGGTCCCCGAATCCAAAATGAATCACTTAATTAAATGGTCTCCGAAAGAATTGGCCTTTGATCGTTAAGGTTTAAAATGACAGTTTTATTATTATTTTTTATTGTAACATTAATGTAAAATATTCATTATATTAATTTTATATATGACTAATTTTACCAAAAATTAACTCATAATTTTAATGGAATTTCTCCTAATCACGTTTGGTTTAAAGGTTTGAAAGGAAGTTACATGACATCTATCTATATATAATAAAAATAATAAAAGAAGGTTTTGGTTTGTCACGTGTCACCTCACACTTTTCGCTCAATCCACATTAATTATTCTTCTTGGACACCCTTTGTGTGTTGTTGGCTATAGTACCACAAATTTTTTATCATTTTATTCAACAAAAGTATATTTCTTTTGTATTTTTCTTCTCCTTTTAAAAATGGAAGAAGATGAAGTTTCTAAACTGCAAAAGAAAGAAAAAGATGCTTCGATCTTTCTCTAATGACTCATTATTGTATTTCCTTTCTCGCATCTTCTTCCTAACATTCTTCTTCGCCTTTCCCTTTCCGCTCCTTGATCATCTTCCACTATTTTTTTCTGCATTTTTTATTGAGCACAGACACGGCTTTCATAAAAATAAAAAATAAAAACCAGCAGCCATCCTTCTCTTGTGGCTGTACCGCAACCCCAAGTGGTCCTCCTTCTCTAAAATCACATTCACCAACGAGTAAGTTGGCGGACCAAACACTATCATTGCTACTCAACAACGACTTCCTTCACCACCGTCACCACTAAGTAGTGACGTTCTTCACCACCGCTGTCGTTGAACAGTGAGGTCTTTCACCACCGCATCGGTACTGTTGGTAAGTTTATTTTCTCATCCTTTTTGTAATTTCCCTCATTTTTGTTTAATGAAGTTCTTAATGTTTTATGTTAACCATTCTTTACAAGTGTTTTTCTTTTGTGGTGATAAGGTAAGTGACCTCTGTGAATGATATTGTGTTTTCTTTTAGTTTGGTTGGTCTCATTTGTGGTTTTCAAGTGATGTGTTTGATCAAATGCCTGAATGAACTTTGTATTTCTTTATGACAAGCTTCATTTTAAAAAAATTTGTGGTTTGGTATTTGACAAACATGGACAGTCCTTGTTCTGCTCAACATCAACAATTGCATAATGGTAGGGAATGTAATTTCTGCTTTGTATCTTTCTCATGAGGTAAATGATCTTATTTCCTTTGATTTTTTTTTTTGTTGTTTTTAATGTTTTGTGCGAATCATTCTTTACAAGTTTTTTTTTTGTTTTGATGAGGTAAATGATCCTCGGTGAATGATATTGTGTTTTTTTAGTTTGGTTGGTCTCATTTGTGGTTTGCAAGTGATGTGTTTGATCAAATGCGTGAATGACCTTTGTATTTCTTTATGACAAGCTTCGTTTTCTTTTTGTATTTTGTGGTTTGGTATTTCACAAACATGGACGGTCCTTGCTCTGTTCAACACCACCAATTGCAGAATGGTAGGAAATGTAATTTCTACTATATGAGTTGATCATACCAGAAATTAATCATAGTTTAACTTATGCAAAAAGTTAGCACATGCAATTGCACCTCCTGTCCAGTAAGCTAAGCTTCACTTCAAAGATAGTATTATGAGGTGAATTTTGTTATAACTAAAATGCTCAGCATCCAACATTTATTCATTTTCTTAATGGTATAGAAACTGTTGATAGAGCTCATATCATCCAACATGGATACATTTTATGTTTTCATTAATTAAATATAATTACTAATTAAACTAAATTTTTAAGAAGTTACATGATTTTGTTAACTAATATTTTCTAATAGCTAATTACATTAGTTTATCTATTTATGTTGCATGACCTTTCAAGTAGAAAGATTGTAAAGTTTGTTACAACTATGTCATATTTGTTTTTTAATTTTCTTCATTTTTCATTTTTTGGGTTTAATTAATGGATTTCTTGATGTTTTTCATTTAAGACTATCGTCACATATCCAAATGATGGTTAGTGTCTTCTTTCACTCTCACTTATTGTTGTTTTTTGCATAGTGCTATTCTTGCTCTCTTCTTCATTTCAATGAGTTTTGTTTTGTTTGATTTTCAATTTCATTTATCTGCTTTGAACTTTTCTGACAATCTATGTTTACTTTTTATTCTGAAACAATGAGAAGCTTTGTAGTTGGTCTATTGAGCGGCTCATATCAGTTCTATTACTCTGATTGTTACTGTTTTTAGACAATTTGTTGGTTTTTTCAATGGGGTGCCTCTTACTTTATAAATCCTCTAAAATTTTCCTCTATTCCTACCGATAAAAAAATAATTTTATTATTGATTTGAGAGTTAAAGGTGGTTCATTAACCTTTATCAACACAATATTCTTTTTTTTTCTTCCAATGATCTAAATGTAAATTATTTTTTATTACTATTGGTTATTATTGTCGTAAAGATAATATGAGAGTTACACCTTCCATTCTTATTTAATATATTTTTGGAACATAATTACAAGATATTTTCCTAAAAGTTTGTTGAGCTTCATTATTTTTTGTATTTTGTGGTTTGGTATTTGACAAACATGGACAGTCCTTGCTCTGTTAATCATTATTTACAAGTGTTTTTTTTAGTTTGATGAGATAAATGATCATATGTGAATGATATTGTGTTTTTTTAGTTGGGTTGGTCTCATTTTGATGTATGGCTATTGTAGAGCTATGATGAATAGTTGAACCCATAGCCATTAGTTTCCCAAATATACCTTGCAATGAAACACAAATTTCATGTAAACTTCATAACACAAGCAACTAGCACTTCTTGTGAAATGGGTTTGTTTAGAGGTTTATAATTGCAGAAATGGAAGATGGAAGAAAGGTTAGGGATGAAGGTGAAGACACCATGGAGAAGCTCTCCAATAAGTCTAGGAAGAATCACCAAAATAGCATTGGGAAGCCATTGATAAGACTCAAGAAGTTCTTGAACAAGAACAAGAGAGAAACTCTCACAACAATTTTTAAAATTGTATTAATGAACCAAAGTTAGTTACAATCAGTTTTGACACCTTATAAAAGCCACGAAATTACAAGCTAAATGTCGCTAAATGTAAGGAAATGCAAATTGAAATGAAGCCCAAATGAAGCTTGAAGTGCAAGCTTCTCTAAAGTGACCCTTGGTTGCTTCAACAGGCGCAATGCAGACTCAATGTTGTTGTAATCGATTAATTCACACTTGTAATCGATTAAAACAAAGTTATTTACAAATTTCAAACTGATGTAATCGAATACAAATGTATTGTAATCGATTAAAATAGACAAGTCTTGTTTCTATCTGAAACTAAATTGTTGTAATCGATTACAAACCAAGGTAATCGATTAAAACAGTGGAAAACTGAATTTCTTCTAACAAGTGCTGGAATTTATTGAATTAAATTGGACTTAAGACATCAAAATCCAGTTCTTGTCATCCTTGAGTTGGTGTGCATCCTTATGCTTGTCCAAGTTAGCCTGAATGTAGGCTTGAAGTGTGATCGCGGTCGTACTCGGTCAAATTAATACAATTAAATGCAGTACTAGGAAGTGACTCCTAGGTCGTCTCTCTAGGATCAATTGTCTGTGCTAAGGGATTAAACGTGTAATGGGGGGGTTTTAACAGAATGCAAGAGTATATAAAATGAAAACAGAAATATCAAATAATTGCAGTGATTAAACAAGCCAGACCTTTGAACAGATTGCGCCTCTAATATCCTCGGTTCACGAAAGATAATCTATCCTAACTTAATCCTTGGTAGTCCAGATTAATCTACAAAGCGAAGATTAACCTAAAACTTCCTTACACGAATTAAGCAAACGCAAACCTCGTCAGGCCAAATCTCTCAGGATTAAGCAACCTGAGAATACTGAATCAACCAATTCAGAATCATTAAGCATGACTCTAATTCGAAAAGATATAGAACAGAGACCCAACAGGAAGAACCAAGCAGAACGGAATTACAATCACAGAGAACCTCCATTAAAGGTTTGCAATCTGTCCTAGGGTCCAACCCTAAGATTTAGCCTTCCATTAATTCGAAAATTGCAACAGAAACATGAATTGAATAGCAGCTGAACATTAAACGAAATTAGAAGAGAAACGAAATTCAAATGCAAAAACTAAATTTAACCTAAACGAAAACCAAAATACTGAAAGCAGAAAATGAAATTAAACACTTGAAACAGAAACGAAATAAGCACTAGAATTGACAGAAACGAAAACGAAAATGAAACAGTATTCCCGAAACAGAAAATCCAAACGAAAACGAAAACCCTAAGCAGAAAAACCAACAGAAACGAAAACGAAAGAAACGAAAACCTAAAAACCCTAAAGAGAAACTGAGCGTGAATAATTCTTCTGTTTTGCATGGGCACAGTATTCTATAAATACTAGTGTCTGACCTAAACGAAAATGGGCCTTTCCTAACAATTTTGGCCCAAAAAATCACTAAAACAAAATAAAACGAAAATAAAATGCTGATGTGGAAAATGATGCTGACGTGGCACTCCCATCTTCAAGTCCATGAATTAATTCCCAAGCCCACTTAATTATTAAACTGCCCTGAAAATAAAAATTGGAAAAATTAAACTAAAAAATCCAAATTAGTTAAAATCTGAATTATCGGTCCAATTAAATCCTAATTGAGAAACAGTGCGGAATATAAACAATTAAACACAAATCAGGGATTAAAATGAGTACAGAAAGGTGAGAAAATAAAACTAAATAGTGACTCATCAAAGTGCTTGAGTCCTAGCTCTTGTTGTAACACCCCAAAATTTTGGAATCACAGTCAAATATTGGGGTAAAATGTTAATTAGAGACAGTATAAAAGGATTTAAGGGGAATGACGAAAATACCCTTGGACATTTTGAAAATGACCAAATTGTCCCTAGACATTTTAGTAAGATATATGAAAGAGGAAATTTTATAAACACTCTGGGATGCTTGAAAATTGATCTAAGCACCCTTAGGGTAACAATTACAGAGTTTCCCGGAATATTTGTTAGAAATGACGATTTTGCCCCTAAGGTGAGTGGCAAAACTACCAAAATGCCCCTGGGTCAAAACTGACCAAGATGACTTTAGAAAATTTTGGGAACCTGAGCATAGTATAAAACCCTTTTAGTTAACCAATTCTTAGTAAAGTTGAGAGTAGAGAACCCCAAGATAGAATTTCTACGAATTTTGGAAGTTCGGTTAAAAAGAGCTTAATCTAGACTACCCTAGGTATCAGAAAATTATGAGAAGGGTATGGATATAATCTAGGGAATTTTCTCTTAATTATGGGAAGAAAAGGATTCTTAAAAAAAAAGTTAGTTTGATAATTTTCATAATTAGAAGCAAATTGGACCAATAAGAATTCAAATAAAGCTATTACATGAAATTAAGAAAAACATGAAATTCTAAATTAAATCTTGACTACATGATGCAAGATCAATGGAGGCAAACTTGAAGGAAATCAAGAATGGTCATATGGATGGTTAAGGAGCCTAGCCATATCATTGGTCCAAATGTAAAGTAAGGTAATAATGAGACTAAGAAGATTTTTGAAGAAAAAACTTCCTCTTGATTCTTTTGGACACGGAGGACATTCTAAGCATTATTTTAAAAATCCCAACGGTCAAAAGCTAGATATGTAAGTTAGGAATACACCTTTAAAATTCTAAGAAGATCCAACGGTGAATCAATTCAGGATGAGTATTTTAGCAATACGGGATTTGGAGAAAAATCAATAAAAAGGAAATTGCTAGACTTCAAGAACAATTAAGCCTAAGGAAAAAAACAAAACTGATTGGCTATTTGCTTCAACAAGCCACGGTTAGAAGGATGAAAAATCAAGCAAGGATAGCAATTGAAGGGGGAGGGGACCACGTGAAGAAAAACAAAGCCTAGGAAGAAGACTTAGTCAAGTAAGCATCCAATAAGAAATCACCTAAGAAAGACTAAGTCAATTATGGGGGGACAAGGAGAATAAGCATTAAATGAAAAGGAATCTAACCCAAAGCAAAGTAAGGCACGGTTGAAATAGGAAATGGAAGGACTTGGCTTCACCAAATGCAAGCAAACCGTAGGACTAAAGGAAAAGCAAAGGAAGAAAAGTCCACTTAGCCTTGATTGGTGGATATCAATGGTTGAAAAGTCTTCCTAAGATCTCATTGGCTTCCCACTTGACCTTAAAAATTTACCAAATATGTTGAGAAGCCAAAGCA
>PYAF01005584.1:74341-119067 GCA_007407185.1 Glycine tomentella
CACATACCACAAGCCATCAATCAAGTCAGTCAACGGTCTAGTAAATCTTGGGACAATTCTGGATGTTGTGAGGGATTTGAAACCATGGACTGCAACAAAAAAGTGGGATACCAAAATTAAATTTCAGGCGATGCTGCTGAAAACAACAGAAGCCAGTACACAAGTTTAGTAAAACATAATTACCTTTGTCGTCCTCTTCATCTTCTATTCTGCTAGTACTACCAGGGTATACATCTACAGCAATGGCAACATGATCACTATTGCCTTTGCGCAAACTGCGAACTTGAGGTGTTACAAAAGCACCAGATGGCGACCAATCATTCATCTATATAAAAAAAAAGGCAAATAAATTCAATCCCTTCAAATTGACCATAACTGTTAATGTCATGTTGACAAAAAACAAAATATCTTTAATTTCAGTTTACTCGTATAGTTTTATTTATTTACTGTTTTTAAAAGCAACTATTAATTATCTTATTTAATCAAAAGTACACATCTTAACCTAGATAACTCTCTACCATAAAAATGAACTTTCAAACTGCTAGAATATATGTCTTTTCTAAGTTGACAAATATAATGAGAATGTTGTTGATCATGACAAGGTAATGCACAATAACATATTTCATGATTTATTCCAATTGAAGTTCTAATTTGAATAAGAATTTTATTTAATCCAGATTTAATATAAGATTCTTGTACTAGTGGGAATAATCAAATATTAAATAAATAATTGATTTCCTTATCGCTGGTTCTACCTCCACAATTTCTGAGCTTGTGCCAGCTCCCTTTCCAGTTTCTTCCACACCTTCAAGCAAATTCAATTGCAATTCTTTCTCATGTAAAGATGTCTCAAGAGTTTCTGTTTTGCGGTTCAATTCCTCTACCTTACTCCTTTCTATTTGCAACATTTCATCCTTGCTTTCTGCAACGTCCCTTAGATTCTCCAATTCTGACAATAAAGACGTAAGCTTCTTATGAAGTATTTCTTTGCATTCATGAACCTTACTGTTGCTCTTCATATCAGGATGTATATCATGCACCCCATCATGAGACACAATTGTGTCAACCCACATCAAGAACTCAAAGATCTCATTAGAACTCTGGTTGCTCATTTGTGATGCAAGAAGAACATCATTAGTGCATCTAGTAACCTCTTGCCTCAAGAAAGAAATTTCAGTATCTCTTTCTTGCAACTGGGATTGGAGCTTTTCAACCTCGGAAAGGAGACTTGCAGATAGGTGGTGAAGCTCATCAAACTTACTAACAGTTATGGAAAGCTTTTTCATAACCTTACCACGGGAAGATTCAAGGTTCTCAATCTCTTGATTCTTTTGTTTAACTACCGTTTCAAGATCCACAATCTTATGCATCAATTCTTCCATCTGCATTTCTTCCTCATCAAGTGCATGCATTAGTGCTTCGATTTCTGCAATAAACCATTAAGTGTCAGAAATGTAAGTTTCTCATTTATAAAAAATATCACAAGATCACTTCTTAAAAGAGAAGGAATCAGACAAAGCTCACCTTGATCTTTGGCAGCCAGTAAACCAGTTTGAGATCTCATTTTCTCCTCTAATTCAGCTGCGGTTTCTTGTCTATTTTGCAGTTCATTCACTCTCTGTTCCAGTATCTTCCTTTCTGCCTCAATTGCTTCCACCTCTTTCTTTATATTATGTTCTTGAAGCCTAAAAGCTTGAAGATCTTGATAGTAACTGTTTGCAGCAACTTCAGCATCCTTGATCTGTTTTACCAGTTCTGAGCAAATCCTATCTCTTTGAACATCCTTCTCCTGAAGCTCTCTCTGCAAATTTGTTATAGTAGCCTTCATTTCCTTTTGATTGGCATCTAAAAATTCAGTTTTTATACTAGCAAACCCTTTTGCAGCCAACAGCAATCTATCTGTCAGGGTTTTAATACATTCCTCAGATATGCCATCATCAAATGAAGGTAAATAGTTAATTCCCAGATCTGAAGATTCAACCTTCCTTCCAACCAGTTCAGCTTTTCCATTTTCAAGTACAATGACAGAATTAATGCATGCTTCATAAAGATACGCAATGTTCCCACGTAATGCAGCAAGTTCCCCATCTCGCTCACTTACTTCTTTCTTCATCATTTCACACAACTCTGTTTGGGAAGTCATTTCCCTTTGAATACTTGCCATTAGTTTAGATAGAGTTTTGTCCGTCTCCTGTGCCAAACTTGAGTGCATGTTTATTCTTTCCCTGAGAGAACTAACCTCCACCATGAGCTCTTGCAGTTGATGCCCAAATAGACGAGAAATTTCAACTATAGTATTATCATCATAGTGGTCAATTCTGTCAAAATCTGACCATGGATCTGCAGACACAGAGCTCTTCTGGAGAACAAATATCACAAGTATTTAAGAAGGAAACTAGGTCATATTGCACAAAATAATAATAACAAGGAGTGCAATTAAGCCTTGCATGAAAAAATCTATAAAATGACACAAACCAGAAGGCACATTTTGCAAGGAGTAAAATTTGAGTCATGAACTTAAAGCAGAGAGTGAGAGTTTGAGTTGGAATTGCAGTTGTAACATTCCATATAATATAAATATGTGCAACTTCTAATTACAGACTTAAATTCTAAGACAACAATGTACCCATTTCCAAATAATCTTAATTAAAACCACATTATAACATATTTCACATTTCTAAAATAAGTGAAGAAAATTACATTCAACAAACGAGTGATTGAAAGAATGCCACCAAGATACTGATAAACATAAACAAAAACTAGGAAACCAAAAACAACAAATATCTCTACTTTCTACTGCTCAATTTGTTCCAGTTTGAAAAGTCAGCGTTCATTTACAAATATCTATGACAGCATTATAATGATGGTTGAGGAAACAGAAACTACAAAAAGAATGACCCTAAAAGATATCAAAGATGGAATAAAGCTGTTCAATCCATCAGCACATCAGAAAAGAAAATTTCCAAGAAATAAATAGCCATTCACAGAACATCAAACATGGGCCAGGAACACAACCTTATCCTATTAACATCTGTAAGCACAAAAGAACAACCTTGAAAATTATGCATTCAGAGCGAACCAGAATACCGGATACATCAGAGATCAATAGCATATCCAAATAGCACATAAAGTAATATTAAAGATCACCCACACCCCCCAAAAATTTAACAGTACAATAACTTAAACTAACACATCTGTTGTCACACCAGCCAACATCATTGTATGATAGTTATCCTCACTTTCTCATTATCATAATATACCACATGAAAGACAAATGAAATAGAAATAAATAGAAATGTCAAAAATCGATGTAACATATATATACTTTAAAACTAATTGAATATCTGTGTGATATTAATACCTTATTAGCAGATGACCAGTGTAAAATGCCATCATGTTCTTTGATGACGGATGAATCCACCACATTTTTATCATTGTTTCCTTTCATACATGACTCGAGACCAGCCTCCACTTTCCGATAAGATTCCAAATCCAAGAATAAAGCATTAGACAGTAAATTCTGAACCTCACCAAAGCTTTTGCAGACTTGGTTCATACTAGATTTTAATTCCATGATGTCAGAAAAATGGCTCTTTTTCCCCTCCTCAAGATGTGCAACCGCTTCCATTTTGGCAGCCTCAGCTGAATCCCTTTCTCTTCTGAGATCCAAAAGTTCAGCAGTCACCTTTGCAAGCTCCTCCTGAAAACTGTCATTCCTTTCTTGAACCTCATTTAACTCTGCCAAGAGGAGTTCTGATGCTCTTTTAGACTTCCTGGATTCTTGTTCTAAAGATGCCACAGCACTATGTAGATCAGAGCATAACTTCCCAACCCATTCCAATTTCTTCACTGGATCACTTATATGACCTTCACCGCCAACCTCAATCTCACCCAACTTATTCAAAATCAGTTTCAAAGAATATTCTTGCTCCTGCAAATAGTGCTCAGTTTCTTCCAAATGTTTCTTCAGAAGCAAACTCTCAGATTCAAGAGCTTCTAACCTATCTGGGTAGGTTGACAACTGGCTCAACTTCTGTACATGCTCTGCAAGAGTGTTTTCCCGGTTGTTTATCTCAGATTTCAAGTGCTCCATCTCAACAGTCATCTCTTCAATGGTTTGCTTTAGACTGTCTCGTTGTTGCACCAATGACTTCCCTTTCCTTACAGCAACATTTAACTTCTCTCTAAAAGAAGCTGATTTCTGCTCCTCCTGATTAAGAAGCCCTTGCAATTCCTCAATTCTTTTAGTCAGAGTTTCAACTTCACCTGATAACTTCTCCCTAACAGAAGCTGATTTTTGCTCCTCCTGATTAAGAAGCCCTTGCAATTCCTCATTTCTTTTTGTCAGAGTTTCAACTTCACCTGATAACTTCTCTCTAAAAGAAGCTGATTTCTGCTCCTCCTGATTAAGAAGCCCTTGTAATTCCTCAATTCTTTTAGTCAGAGCTTCAACTTCACCTGATAAAGATATTTGCTTTTCCAAAGATCTATTTCTCTCCTCCTTCACATGCATCAATTCATTTAAAGACTCCTCCAGATCTTTTTTATATCTGTCAATATCTGCCGCCTCCTTATCATGCACATCCATACTTTCCTCATGAAGTGTAGCATCCTCCTTTTGAGAATGGAGTCCACCACCTACAACCCCATATGCAGGTTTCATTGATGAAAGCTTTGCATGATTTTCTATAAGCTTTCTCAGATATTCTTCCAAGGAATCAATATTTGCACTACAAGAAACCAGATTTTCTGTTTCAGATTCTGACAAGGCATCACCAACTAAGTCTTGTAATTTTCTGATTTTACCGTCAATGATGAAAATTTGTTCTTCAATTGCAGCTTTCTGTTCCAATTTATCCTTCAAACTAGAAATTTCAGTATGCAGCTTTTCATTCTCAAGTTCTGCTTCTCTTGTCTGTGCTGATAGTTTCCTTTCCATGTTCAGCTTTTCTACAAGCTTTCCCAGCAATTCTTCCAAGGAATCAATATTTGCACTACCGGAAACCATATTTTCTGTTTCAGATTCCGACAAGGCATCACCAACCAAGTCTCGCAACTTTCTGATCTTGCCATCAATAGTGAAAATTTGTTCTTCGATTGCAGTTTTGTGCACCAATTTATCCTTCAAACTAGTTATTTCATCATGCAGCTTTCCATTCTCAAGTTCAGCCTCCCTTGTCTGCAATGATAGTTTCTCATACTCATACACCAAAGACTCCATTTTCTCAGAAAGGTGCTCTCTTTCAGATGTAAGAGCACTAAGGTCTTCTTGAAGAGCAGACACTGTCCTTTGAGACTCTTCCAGATCGGCATTTAGCAATCCACAGTAGCTATCATATTTTTCAATCTTCAGCTGCATAGAATCTATATGATGATTAGCCTCAGTAAGTGCAGTGCCTATACATTCAATCTTATCCTCCGTCTCCATAGACTGCAAATGTGAAGGCATTTCAACCCTATTTACAAGCTCTTCCCATCTCTGAACTAAGCTGTTTCTTTCCATCAATGATTGCTCCAGCATTTCATTTTGCTCAGCCAACCCATAATACTTACTCTGCAACTCCTCCAACTTTTTTCTAAAATCATCTGAATCTGGTCGTAGCTGACTATCATCTTTCCATGAATCCGTGACAACATAACCAGCATCAGAGTATGAGCCTCCTCCCACAGCTTCCTTCTGTTCCCAATCATTAATTGGCAATGAGTTTCCCGAAACTGAACTAGCCAACCAATCAATCTTTTCAATTATATCTCTTGAATGAAACTGCTCTGGCAGATCTAGGTCTTCCAATATCTCTTCTATCCTCTGAAGCATTGAATCTTTAAGAAGAAATGACTCTCTCAAAGCATTAGATGAATTACGGATATAAGAAAGCTCAGATTCCAGAGCTTCAACACGCTCACCAGCCTCTACATATGTCTTAAGTTTCATTTCAACCTCATGAAGCCTTGTATCTTTCAACTGTAACTCTTGCAAGCATCTCTCCAATTCACTGGATGTCTCTGCCAAGGATTGCTTGAGTCCATCTCGTTGTACAACCAACCCTTTCCCCTTGGCAACAGCTATGCTAAGTTTCTCCCTAATGGAGGACACCCGCTGTTCTGAATGCTCAAGTTCATTTGCTTTCTTGAGCAATTCAGAACGAGCAACAGTAAGAGCTTCCTCAGCCTGATGTAAGCTTTCCTTCAGAACAAGGATTTCATTTTCATTCTCAAGACGAAGTGTGTCTAGAAAATGCATTTTTTCCTTCAATTCAGCCAATTCCATCTCCTTAGATCCATATCCTTCTTTAGTCAATTGATACTGGATTTCAGTGTCTCTGGTTTTCTGTACAAGACTAGAGACTAATGAATCTAAGCAAGAAAGGGGTGATTTATTTATATCGATCTTTGAAATGTCCGCATTCAGCACACCCATGACATCTTCTATTAGCTTACTAACAGAATCTAAACCAAGGCACTTCATCTTCAATTCTTCCAATTCTGTTTCCCTGTGCATCAATTCTGACTTAATCTCCTTGGTAACAGACTCAAGTTCCAGCTTCTCGGTCAATATATTCCCAATATGTTTCAAGATGGGTTGATAGCTATTATAGTTCAGCAGATCAAGCAGCGCTTCACTTTGTAAATCTATCTTATCTGGATCCATAGTCCCACCATTACTGAGCACAAGTTTCCTCAGGTCACTGTACATCTTATGCAATAGACTAACAGCCAATTCATTCCTCCCAAGCAGATCATCACATTTTGAATTCATTTCTTTAAATGATGTGCACATTATTTCATGTTCCGAATAAGTAGCTTCAAGTTTCTTCTGCAGATCAAAAATCATTTCAGCAGCTGCATTAACTGAAACTTCTAACTGATGACAGATATCCAAGTTGCCATGAGCATCAGAAGAAACAGTTGTGCACAAAGTTCCACCAACTGATTCTTTCAGCTTCCCAACTAACTCAACAATCTGGTCAATAGTCATATTCCAGCTTTGCTCAAGTAGCATTGCCCTCTCTTCCACCTCCTTCTGCAAATTTCCCAGTTGACTGCCAACAGTAGAAGCCATATCATTTGAAATTTGTTTCACATCATTCATTTCAGTATGCAATTCACTAATTTTTGACTGACAATAGCCAAGCTTCTCATAAAGTTCATTATTTTTGGCTTTGAGATGGGTATCTTCTTGCTTTAAAGCATCATAGAATTCCTCAAGAAGGCATTTCTTTTCTTGAATATCACCCAGAAGTTGCTTTGCAGTTTCATGTTGAACTGCAAGTTCAATGTTGGATGCTTCCAAATCTGAGCAATGTTTCTTCAATTGTTCAAACTGGTCCTTGAGATCACTGTACTTTGCATCACCAGTTTTCCGACCATCTCGCTCCCCATTGAATAATGTACCTGCGATCTGAACATTCAGCTTCCACTTTGAAAGCAATTTTTTCAAATCTCCAATTTGCTCTTTGGTTAACATAATAAATGAGTTTGATGATGACTGAACATCACTGGAATCCCTACTTTCTGTCTCATGCTCATCTTCTTCTTGTACTTTTGATTCAAAAGCCTGTATCAATTTCGAAACCACAGGAGAAGAAACTTTTTCACCGGCCCTGCTGGAGGATACTGATTGAGAATGCAATACATCAATTGCCTTTTCAAGCTTCAGCAGAACTTTCTCTACCTCATCCGAGCAAGCCTTCAATGAAACAAACCCATGAGAATCATCAAAGACTTCATGCTCAAGTATATTCACATGCGGTCCCCCTAGTTCCCCTTCATCTGGCTCCTGATCCATATGCAGAGAATCTGCAGTAATAGCAATTTCAAGGCCCTTACTTTGTTCACGTGCAACATGAGCTTGATTTCCAAGGTCCCTAGGTTGAGATAGCAGTTGGCTGTGCTCCTTTCCAATTTCTTCTATCTTGGCCTTCTGCTTATCCAAAGTGTCATTGAGAAACACATTTTCCTTGGAAATTTGTTCCAAGCGCACTGTGGCTTCTTTAAGGTCACCTTCAAACCTCATTCGTTCTGCCTTTTCTGTAGACAATTGCTCGTTTAGGGCAATGATTTCAGAAGAGAGTCTTTGATTCTCATCTTCAAGATTTTTAATCTTATCAGCTGACAATTCAAGGTTACCATTTAAGTTGGAATTTTCTGCCTGTAGACTTGCCACCAAATCTTTACTTTCAACCAAATCTAATGACAGTCTGTCAATCTCATGTTTGAGATGCTCAATTTCTGCTTCAATCTTATTCCTCTCTTCAGTTACCAAAGAGATCCTGTCAATTAAGTTGGAATTCTCAACTTTTACTCCTTCCATCAAACTCTTGAAGTCAGCCAATTCAGTTGCCAGATTCTTACTTTCACATAGATGAAATTCCTTCTCCTCCACAGTTTTATTTTTCTCAGCAATCATCAAATCAAGAGTTTCATTCATGCCCTTCTTTTCCACCTGTAAACTTGAGATCAAGCCTCTGCAGTCAGCCAACTCTCTGGACAATTCCAACGAATCTTTTTGGGACACATCAAAACTATTCTGCAGCTCAACCACTCTGGCAGAAAGAGCTTCCACCTCAGCCATGGAAGCATTAAATTGATTTTGTACTTCTACATTCTTGCTAGAAATATCATGCAGTTCAACACGGCAATTAGCAAGTTCTTCAGTAAGTTGTTGATTCTTCTCATTTACTTTATTATGAGAAGCATGAAGCTGAGATATTTCATCAACCAACTGGTGACGCAGATCATCAGACTCCAGTTGTTCAGCTAGTTGAGTGTTAAATATATTTTTCATTAAATTTGCAAGAAACAATTCTTCTTTGAGACTCTGAAATGCTTCTGAAATGTCATTGTCTGATAGAACTGAACTACTGGCTAAAGGATCCAAATTAGAGACTGCTCCTCTCGCCTCGAACAGAAACTGACACTCTTCTTCATTAAGCCCCTTTATAATTTCAGCCAGCTGCAAGAGATTAATTGAGTTTGCATCAAAATCAAAGGAGACATCCAATGGTCTGGCCAGATCAAACTCATGAGCTCCCCTTGACAGCTCCTGAGAAGAGAGTAATTCAATTGACTTGCCTAGTTGCTCAGCTTCATGAGATGCCTCCTCAACTCTAGTCTTCTCCAAAGCAATTCCCGAAAGAGACTGGTCACTCTCACCAACCTCAGACAAAGGAAGCTCCTTTTGACCATCAATTACAGGATCAGTGCTTTGATAAGATTTCTTCATGTCCAAACCATCAGCTTCCTGCATTGCCCCTACCCAGCAACAAATGAGAATATAAATTATAAATCAAATCCATGCATTAGTTTTCCCAACCTGCCCAACTAATATCCAACATAAAGGTATAATATAATATTAAATTAAAGGGGTGTGTATTGCGAGAGAGAGAGAGAGAGAGAGAGCACAACCTAAATCTGTTACCTGATCTTCCCTTGTTTGCATCACATATGTATTGGGTATATCCTCATATAAAAGCAACAATTCCTCCCTCTTTTCACCCTCTCTTTCATCTGTAACACTCTCACCCACTACAGTTGTAACAGAAGCAGGTGGGGACAAAATGGAAACAGGTACAGATTCACGATCATGTGTGGCTCCACCTTCAGAAACCAGGCTATTTGAAGTTTTCAAAGACACATCCTCTAGCACATCAGCACCAATGTCTTGAGCGATTTCCCCTTGATCTTGGGCGGATAACTCAGAATCATTCTCACAGACCCCATGAACTTGATGTGCTACCTCAGCATTAGAGTCCAATACAGTTTCATTGCCTGTATCATATGTAGTGACCACTGATGATGAATCAACAGATTGATCAATATTGTCAGGAGCTAATGAGTTTGTCACAGACTGTGACTCTGATGATTCCGTATTAACCATATTGGAGTGACTTTCAGCTTCAACATTTCCATCAGTAATTTGAGATGATACCGTTGAAATTGAGGCACTACTTGCAGCATCAGAATCAGAGTCAGGTAGCTTAGGTTTACCAGCTTGTTTGGATGATTTTCCACGGCTACTACCACCTTTACCATCCTTCTTCTGACGAAATTGTTGAAGCTGAAAATGAAAACATGAAGAGTGAAAATTGATAACTGAAACCAGTAAATTGTACACCCTATATATTTTGAAACCATAAAGTGAAAGGAATCAAATAGAAAGAGAAAGATATAATCACATGCTTTCTGATCAACATCAACATCGACATCAACAGCACCTTTAACCCAAGTTAATTGGGGTCAGTGATAGATGAACCCAATGATAGATTGGAAATAAGAGAAAGGGAGAGGGGAAGAAAAAGTGGAAATAAGACAAAAGAGATGAAAAATAAGCCAAAATAAAAGAGGGGTGAAAGGATGAGGGGAAAAATGAAGAGGAAAAGAATTAAAAAAAAAAAAAAAAACTAAAAAAAAAGGGAACGACTAGAACATAGAAATACTAATGGGTTTAACCCTCTACCAAGCTTATAGTTTTTCTCCACTCCGTCCTAAGACATAGAGTTTGTTACCCAGAGCTCGACACATAGAGAAGTAGAGGTCAACCGAAACTTACCTGGAGAAAGGTAATTAAACAAAACTTTCTGATCATATAATAATAAAAAAGAAAAATCTGATAGATACACATTAGTTAGGTTACTTGGCCAAGGAAATACAAGGGTTTTGTGTTAGAAAGAAGTGGACCACGCATGCAACTGATTAGGCCCATTAAGGGTGCACTTATGTCAGCAGACCAGCAGCTGCCTATAAATAGGAATAACTGAAAAGTGTAAATAGTTTAGGGGACTTTTGGAAACTGAGAAAGCGGTGTAAGGAGTGGATCCAGAGCAGTGTATTAGTTCCTAGGGAGCTTCTCCCTAGTTTTATTAAATAAAAAAACCCATTCTTTCTCGCTGTTATGAAACCAGTTCTATCAAAATACCAAATCAAGTATACACATCAGCCTTCCAAAATAAATGAACAGGTGAATTCTACAGGGTACAGTACAGTCCCTTGCACTATTTTCTTAAGTGGACTTGGATCCTCTAAATAAGTTAGTGCACGGTGAATGCTCACAAGTAAAACAAGGAATTAGGCTTCACACACATACGTACCCCACGTACCCCATTGCCAGGAGGCTCCACACTATGCACAGATAAGGGAGAGGTATATTATACGCAGTCTTACCCTTGCATATGCAAAGAGACTGTTTCCGAATTCAAACCCATGACCAACAAGTCACCAAAACACAACTTTACCATTGTACCAGGACTTGTCCTTAGCCTTCACACACATACATGATTCGTTATATAGGTCTTGGTTGTTTAATTAAACTCTAAGCCATTGATACTTAATAGTCTCATCACTGGTTATCAAATCTACATTTTCCTCTCTAAAGCACGCGTTGCAGCACGGAAGTAACGGCTGGATGCCGCAACCCGCACTTGATGCAAGATAGCGCGCTAAAGCGCCACTATTTTAATCTATGGGTTTAATTAAACTCTAAGCCATTGATACTTAATAGTCTCATCACTGGTTATCAAATCTACATTTTCCTCTCTAAAGTACAGTATATACGCCCCACACTTAGATCTAACAACTTACTTATTCCTATACAATAACTCCCTAACTCTCTAGTAGGAACCAACCAAATTCCAATTATGAAAAACTTGCTCTAGAAACACAACAGCTATACTTCATTCTCTTCCAAACACACGCACGCACACTCTTAACAAAGCAAGACTTGAAATTCAAATTGCAAAGATCACATACCCTTTTCTTGCCAGCTGCGAGTAGATCGGTACGGTTCTTGTTCCGGTCCATTTTCCGATCCACCCCGTTCTTGCTCCCCACGGTAACCACCGCAGTCACTAACAACGAGCCATGGCCATCCTTCAGGTCCACCTCTTACACTGCAACCCAAACAAAACCACCGAATCGAATCGAATCAAATTCGGCACAATCACAACCATTAACGCCCTTCACAATCCAAAACAAATACAAACAAAATAGAGAAATCAAAATATTCATAGCTTATATCATCCCAAAATTAAACTTAAATACAAAAACAGCAACGTGTTCGTGTTGCATGTGAAGGTGTTTAAAATTCATTTCCATTTCCGCACCAGCCAAACAAGGCATAACATAATCTTCTGATTCGAAACGCAGATAATAATACAATGAATTGAAAGTTACATGAATGAATAAATGAAATAGCGAAAGCTTTTGTAGGGAAGAAAGAAGAGAGAAGAACCTTGGTTGCGGGTTCTTGAAACGACGTCGTAGCGTGTCATTCGAAGTGAGGTTCGCGGTGGCTATGGCTATGGCTATTGAATCGTTCTGTTTCTTTCTCGGTTTGTGTGTGTGAAGGAAGGAGAAGAGGGTGTGGTGGTATTGTTGGTCGCAGCGTTTCTCAGATCTAAACGCAACGCGAGCGTTATTTTCTCCGCTGGTTTAAGTGTCGAATCAAGCAACATCAATTTTCATTTTTTAGAAGAGGGATTTTATGACCCGAAAAAGAGACAAAATAAATAAATAAAAAATAGGATTGTTAGGTTTGGGGTTTGGGGTTTGCACCAGTGACGGTTATAGTTTGGTGTCGGTTTCTTAAGGGAGCAGCATCTGCAATTGCGAGTGTGAAAAATTTTATTTGTGGGATAATTTAGGGATGTCAAGGTGTGTGGTTTCGTTCAACTTAAGTTTAATTTAAAATTTGAATTAGATTAAATCAAGTGTTTTTTATATTAAAATATTGATTCCATTAAAAAAATTACTTTCTTTTCATCTTTTATATCAAACTATTTAAAAAGTTGTTAAGAAAAATATTTAAAACTAGTTAATATACTAAATATTGTATAAAAAATATCTTCTAATAATTTTTATCCATTTTAAATCAAAATATTTTAAAAAAAAATCATCTAAAAATTATATAAGTGTTGTATACATTAAATTATAAAATGTTATAAAATTTTATAAAATGTAAGTGATATATACTATATAAAATACATAACATTAAAGTAATAAGTATTATGATTGGTTCGATTTCAAAATCGCAAATTGTAAATCTAACCAAATCATTTAATTTTAATATAAAATTATCCAAACAAATTAAAAAAAATATCAATTTGATTTGATTTTTGAATTTTTTATTTTTATTTTAGATCGGATTTGATAATTCCTACAATAAAATATATTTTATTCCAACAAAATATTTTAAAATGCTAATTTTTAATTCTTATAAAAATTTAAATAGTTATATATATTTATTCAAAAAAATATATACTTTTATTTGTTTTGTATCACATATTATGTATCACATATTATAGATGTCTTTACTAGATCAAAGATTAATCATATTTGTAATTTGTAATAATTGAGTTCCAATTCTTGATAAAGACTAAAATCATATAACTTTTATACATGAACTAAAAGCATATTAAAATTTTATAAAAGTTAAAACCAACATTTTAAAATATTTTGACGTACTTTCTTTATCATATTTCTGAGTGATTTGGCTGCCCATTCAGTGTTTCCTTCGCGTCTTTTTTTTCCTTCCTACTTCCTATGCTTTGATATTTATTTAGAGTTTAGTTATGTATATGAAAAATTAGAATTTAGTTTAATTTATATAAATTATGTGTAAAAAATATAAGATAAATGATTTATTCGATCTTTTATTTTATTGTTCAGTTTGATCTTTTATTTTTTTTAAAATTTAATTTAGTCATTTATTTTATTTTTTTGGTTATGTTGAGTCTTTTATCTTTCTAAAAAGTTTATTTGGTCTTTTATCTTTTTTGTTCAATTTGATTTTTTATTTTTTTTTAAAAAAAATTGGTACTTCAATTATTTAAGATCAACATAGTTAATCATTAAAAAAAACTATTTTTGTTCAGTTTTCTCCCCTTCCCTTTCACTTCATTTTAACAAAAAAAAAATCATTTTTAAATAATTAACAACATCAATCTTAAATGGATCGAAGGACTAAATTAAACAAAAAATAAGATAAATGACCAAAATAAACTTTTTAAAGATAAATGACTAAATTAAACTAGGGATCACAAGGGATAATAGGGGTCTTGTAGTACTAGTCTCCAAATCTGTCTTTAAAAATACTCATACTTGACCCATACATGCACGAGTAGCAATTTTATTCTTCATTCTTGTACCCACTGGCTACCTATATACTCATACCAGTACTCACGATCCACACTTTACTTATATATAAGATTAATAATAATAAACTAATAAAAAGAATTACTACAATTATAGTAAAAGTTTATTCTTAAATAATTCAAACATAACATTAAAAGCATACATATATAATATTAAAAATAAACAAACATAATATTAGTTCATTTAAGTCATAAATAAACAAAATTATAAATATAATCATTCAACATAACAATTGTTAAAGTTAATGTTCTAATTGTTTAACAAAAAATCTAATTAAAGATTTAGAGTTTTTCATCTCTGATAATAATATTGTTAGAAATTAAAGACTTAAAGTATCAGTCTTAAAAAATATAATTATTTTTCATGGCAAATTATATATATATATATATATATATATATATATATATATATATAATATGTGCAAGATGAGATGGGTTGGATATTATAATATCTCTACCTATACCATATCCATGTAAATATGTGAGTATATACCCGTTCCATAGGAACTCCAATATTGTTGGTAATTATTTGTTCCACTTATAGATATTTTTACGGGTACCCATATATAGTTCATGTAGTTTTGTCATCTCTAAATTTAATAAATAAATAAATAAAACAAAATAAATTACCAAATCAAATTTTTTAAAAGATGAAAAATAAGACTGAAGAAAAAAAAAATAAGGATAACTATAAGTCTATGACTTTTTTATATATTTAATTTTAAAAGACAATAAATTTATATATATATATATATATATATTTGTGATTAAATAAATCTATAAAAATTTACATTATCAATTATTTTCTCTATTTATGACACTTTAATTGGATTAATATTTTAAATGAGTTTCATTAAAATGTTATAAAAATATTTTTATGCTGTTATTCAGTCATAAAGTATTATATACGATAAATTTTTTAATTATTTAAATATTCAAATGTTTTTTATTGATAGATAATTAAAAAAAATAACCAAAATTATATATAAAATATTTTTTTTAGAAACAACTTATTAAATATTTTTATTTTTGGACTACAAATTAATTAAACTTATCTTAAATATAATTTAAACGATTATCATAAAAATTGATAAAGTTATGAAAAAATAATAGTGTGAAATTTATGATTGTAAGTGTGTTTATAAAAAAGAATCAAATTCCTTCGAATAAAAAAATAAAAAAGAATAAAATACTTATTATTGAACTGACATAGCTTTCGGTCAAGTAAAAGTTGAAGTGTTGTTAGGAGTTTTCACGAGTATGGGTCACTCGTAAACTCGAACCGATATGAACAGTTTGGGTTGGATCATTTATGTATTTGGGTCAAAATCAAATCGAATCGATCAAAATCTTTCATGTACGGGTTGGGTGGCGGGTTTAGATTTATAGATTCATTGACCCATTGACCCAATCCATGAACCCGTAATAAAAATAAAAAATTTATTATTTATATATATATATATATATTAAAATTTAAAAACTAAAAAATTATTTTGACAATAAAAAAAAGGTATGGCACTATAAATGTCTGGGCCGAATGAAGGGTCATCCCATAATCATCTCATCTTTGTCGTGAAGGTGTGGTACTATAAATGTCACGGGCTTAGGTTTCTTTTTCTTTTGCGCTCTTGTGTTCTGTATCATCTCATCTCCTTCTCTACACTTTAGCTGCTTCGGTTCTCTCTTATCTCATTTCCTTCTCTGCGGTTCTGCACCAACTCCTTCTCTGTTCTCTCTCATCTCATTTCATTATATCGATCAAGCATCTCTGCGCTTTCTTTTTCTTTTCCGAAGCTATTTAACTTTTCGTGATTTTTCTAGTTTGTATTCATTGGGATTTTGATAGAAAAAGGGATGGAAAGAAAAGAACTAACCTTCACCGTTGAGTGTTGACTCAAATTTTTGGTTATAATAAAGCTTATTGCAAGAAGTTAATTTGTAAGAAATAATTATGATTTATACTATTATAGTAAATCTTGTTCAAGAATCTTTTATTTTAATTTATATTATAAGTCTACTTTAGAACATTATGTTGATGGTATTAAATGAATCATTTTTACTATTTTCATACATTTGATAATATTGTGTTAATTGTATTGGATAATTAAAAAAATCATGATATAAAATAGTAGTTCTAAGAAAAAAATTAAATGGATAACACATTAGCTCGAACCGTTCATGAACGGGTTGGGTTTCAAAAAAAAAATTCTGAAAACCGAACCAATCAAATTTGATTGGGTTGTGTATTAAATTTGGTCAAAATCGATTCAAACCGATCCGCGCCACGAACACCTGTAAGTGTTGTTGCGCAATTCATATCACACGTGACAAATTACTAATTTACATTTGAAACTAGGGAGATCAAAAATATGGCAGTAGGAGGGAAAAAATAAAATTAAATAAATAAATTTTAAATTGTTACATGCATAAAATATAACAAAATTGATATTATATATAGCTAATATTTTTTATAAATAAAAATAAATTAAATTATAATGAGTATAAAAATAATATTATTTTATATAATAAATGATGATACGTTTTTTTTCTAATTATGGAAACGTAGATTCATTTTTTAAAGGAGTTTTTTTTTAATTTTTTACAAAAAAATGTGTTAATTATATTTTTTTACTACCATTAACTTATTAAGAAGATTATTAATGAGATACTCAAGTATTTCACTGATAAATGCATTCATTGATTTATTTACAATTTAAGTCACACTCATTAATTAAAAATATTCCTTAATTAAAAATAATAATATTAAATACAATCACTACTTAAACTATTTAATTCTATGATAATATTAAATTAAATAACTTAATTATTTTGATAAATTAGTTATTTGTTTGGTATATAACGAATAGAGGTAATTTATATTATTAATAAAAGGAATATTCATTTTCAGTATCCACAAATTTTAGACAATTTTATCTTTTATCAGCTTTTAAATTTTTACTATTTTCTCCTAATAACTATCCATTCAAGCATTCCTCTTCCATCATCCACTTTGAACCCTTTAAAAATATTTTTAGCACTCATCATCCTCATTAAATCACTCAAGCCTTCTTTCACAACCACGATGATAGAAAAGGTGCAAAGAGATCATCTTGTCTTAGTCGTTAGTTACTTTTTTAAAACTTTTAAATCTTTTTTATTTATTTTTAATACTAAAGTGAGTGTCTCTCTCCCTAGTATATAATAAAACAAATAGATCAGATAAATAAAATAAATTGGGATAATTATATGATAAATAGTTCACTAAGATTTATAATTTCTTCTAAACTCTTTTTTCTAACAAATTAAGTTATTTATCATATTTATATTTTTCTTTCTTCTCTTCTTTCTCTTCTTAATGTCAACTTACATAAGAAATTCATGTATCATTTTTGTTTATTTTTTAATTTTAAGGGGACCATAATATTTTATAAAATAATATAAGCACATTTTAAAAAACTTGTGGGGACCATGGCCTGCTAGTCCCCTCCTTCTACCTCTTATTGAAACCATTACAATGGACACCTTATAATTGTAATGTTGTATTGTTTTATACCATAATATAGATTAGTAGGCATTTTGCATATTATTTTTAAGTTGTTTGTGAATCATAAAGATAAATATTAAGATAGTTTTAAATTAAAAATAAAATTATGTATCTTAAAAAATAAAGTATAATAATATATTTTTATCATGATAAATGTTTTGTTTTATTTGATAAAAATATTATTTTAATATTTATCATATCACTTAATTATTTATTATAAAAGAAAATTTATCCTAAAGAATCATGTGGTATTATGACTTCAAATTCATTTAGTTTCCTTATTAAAGTACAAGGGACTAAACAATTCCCTCGATCTTTAAGCTTAAGTGACAACTTTCTTAAAACCACAGTAGAGAACACTCTTCATTGAGGTCAATTGTAGAAAATGAAAATAGTATGAACAATACACAAGAACCAAGAGGGTGGGTGAATTGGTTGATCTTGGACAAATAAAAATTCTTAAACAATCAGAGTTAACAAGATCGTATCACAAAACAATCCAAGAAAGCTTTCAACCAATCAAACATCACTACTCAAAGAATGCAATCAAAAACTTTTTATGTTGTTTGTGAAATACACCACCAATGAATGACAAATAATAACAACAAGGAAAAAATAAATATCAAGTAGTCAATACAAGAATTTATACTAGTTCACTTCTCAACCTAGAGAATCTATATCCAGTTCTTCTAACCAACAAGTTAGAGTTCCACTAATAACAATATGTTTTTTCTTCTTACAACCACTCTCAATCACATCTAGATCAAGAACGAGATCTCTAACTCACTTAGAATCTCTGTGATCAAGACATAGAGAAAATTTATCTCTACTCTTACCTCTAGAAACACCTATTCTAGAAAAACATTAAAAAAAAAACTATTGTCATAGTTACACACAAAAAGAAATTCAAAAGATCTTACAAACAAGTTGTATGAAAGGAAATCAGCTGATGATCCAGTAATGATGTATGCAACAGATTACTAGACTTGAATTAATGGTGAAAGAAACAACTTCTGAATTTTCCTTCCAAAACTTCTTTTGAAACTTGTCCAAAAAGAAATCCTCTTTAAAAATCTTGAAGCTTGAGGATTTGTGGGTTTAATAGAGTTTAGCACTTGCAATCGTTTCTTACTACAGAAATCAGTTTGTAACTGTCAATATCGATTAATTCACTAATGTAATCGATTAAATTCACTCATGTAATCGATTAATTACTCATTTAATCGATTAAAGTATTCTTGAACTTTCTGGAAAAGATTTTGGAGCAATGTAATCGATTAATTCGCAATATAATCGATTATCACAGGAAGTCTTTGTTCTAAACACGTGCCAAGTAATCAATTACAACAATATTATAATCAATTATCACAGGAAGACTTTTATGTGACTTTGCATAGTGTAATCAATTACCATACTCTTGTAATCGATTAAAGTGTTCTTGAAAGCTTAAGTAATAGATTACCATTTACTTATGATCGATTAAAGTAGAGAAAAAATGTGTTTCCAAAAACTTAAACATTGAACACTTTGGCTTTTTATGCAACCATGAAAACTTTATGTTTCAGAAAAGCTTTTTCACAAAACTTATGCTTTTATGAAAACATGAATGCAAAAACATGTATGAGCTTTATGCAATGGATCATAGGTAGTCTCCCTTAGACATACACAAATTACAACTACCAATCAATTGATTTGGCATATAAAAAAGCCTAAATACTTTGTTGCCTAAGAGACTTAGCTTCTTGATCATTTTGAGCTCCCCCTGACTTTAACAGAAAAGTCTACCAACTTTCCTTTATTTGAAAGAATTTCTTTTAAATATTTGGCATACTTTGGCATTTGAGCATTTGCCTTAGTGAAAGTGATATTGATGTGCACCTTTTTAAGCATCTCAACAAATCTAGCAAACTATCAATCCTCACTTGTCTTTCAATCTTTGAGGGAAGGGAACACTTACCTGAGGAGGTGGCAGTGCCTCCTTCTCACCTTCTTTGTTTGCCTCTTGGCTCTCTTCAGTAAGAGCCTCTTTTTCTGGTGGTGGAATGACTTTCTTCTTCTTCTTAAGCTTTGTCATAGGCTCTCCACTCCTGATACTTACAACATTAACTTCTTCCTTCTTAGGATTAACTTCAATTTGGGAAAAAAGTATGCCATGAGCTCTTTGAGATAAGAGATTGTATAGAAGTGAGTTGGGACTCCATAAGCTTCACTCGCTGATCATTTTGGGAGATATATTACATTAGTGCCTCCTGCACAATGGGTCTTTTCTCCTCTTGTTTAGGCCTCTAATTTTTCTTGTGTGGTGGCCTATACAAGTTTTGATTCTGACCCTACCTATAACCCTGCCCCTGATTGAAGTTGTTGTTGGAGGACTGCTCATAACATTGTCCATGCCTCCCACAAAGTTAATCTCATCCATGCCTTGGGCCAACTCATTGCTCGTTGTGTATTATCGTGAACCATGGACACATCCACATATCTCACAAGTGTGGTAAAGAGGTGTAGAGTTTGAAAATTGAGACTGGATCTTTATCATTTTTTTAATTTGCTTGGACAATGCTTGAATCTATTAAGTAGTTTCTTCAATCTCCACTTAGTTAGGTGACACCCTAAATTCTAAAATTGTGATTATACCTTAATTAATTAATTTCTTTATTTTATAAAACATGTTAATCCATTTAATTTTTACAATAAAATAAAACCGAGAAAGTGTGAATGATAATTTTAGTGAATTTTTAAAACTTTCATTAGTTACTTTCTAAGATCAACTTCACATAATCAATAAAGTATGTATTCACATTTTCAAAAAGAAGCATAGCATTGTCAAACAATTAAAGCAAAAAGAAAGAAATGACACATCCGAAGTTCAGAAAATATATATAAATATGCATAAGTGTTTCCTCGAGTAAACTAATGAGCACAACCTCATGGTATAACTGTGTTTGAGAAAAGAGTAAATGACTAAATTCACATGAGAAAAAGTACTAAAGCCTAGGCCTACCCATATCAAATACATATAAAATAAAAGGCCCTAGACTAAATATATTAAACCTTTTAGAACTCGAAAAGTGAAAATTTGAAATTGTTTTGTTTTTTTAGTTCTTAAAAAATGGGGCAAAAAATTATGAAAATCTATTTTTTTAGGGAGAACCAGAAAAGGGTAAGTCGACTTCCATCCCCCAAACTGTTAGAAAACAAAAGTTTTTTTTTCATTAGATCCTTTTCTTTTCATTGGAATCGTAGCTTAGATTTGTTCCAAGGTTTTAGATGAAAAGGAAATAATATCTTTATTTGAATACCATATGTTAGCCATTTTTTGGGAAATTCTCTTTCGGATAACTGAACACCATCATACGTGCATTTAATATACATTTCTCTCTTCCAATCCCTATAATCTTCTGACCATTCGGGAAAATTGAAAAAATAGTATACGAGCAATATTTTTAATTATTATTCATGAAGGTAATAAAATATATTTTCTAAGAATCGATTCAGTTATTAATAAAACACCTCTTATTACTTGAGCAAATATACTGCTGTCCTAGGCTTCTGCTCTTTCTATATCTTTTGTTTCCTCATTTTCCTTTTTTTTTTCCTCCTTTTTTTTCGAACTTTCTTTTGCCTTTTCCTCTATATAACTCGATATTTCAAATTCTTCCTTTTTCACACCACAATTTTTTAACATAAAAAAGATTTTCATTGATTTGAAACTATCATAAGAAAAGAATAAAGGTTTTTTAATTTTATCCAAAAGAAGGGGGGAGTGCACCCAGTCATCTCAAACACCTAACTTGGTGTGGAAAATATTAAATCAAAGATTGAAGACTTCAAGATTAGTCATTTTACAATGCTAAACAAGTTTTAAAAGATGTGGCATTTGTATTGGATGGTTTTAGACTAGGCATGATGGGTGATTTAGTCTTAGTTTTCTTATATCCATGCTTAGTATAAATTGAACAGGTATATTAATGAATTGATATTAAAGTTTCTTAAAAACAATGAGTTCAACACTTTGTAATTGATTACACAGTTTAGTAATCAATTACTAAGTGTTAGAACAAGCAACAAAAGTCACTTCTACTTGAAATTTGGCAAGAATCGTCAAATTAATCGATTGTCAGTTTCAGCAGAAGGAAGACTTTGTTGCTCAAGATAATCGATTACCACATTTAGTAATTGATTAGATTGTGTCTAGAAAATTTAGGAGCTCTTTGTATGTTAAAATAATTGATTACCACATTTGATGATCGATTATTCCAGAATCACATAAGCTCTCTGTGAAACAAGATAATCGATTACCACATTTTGTAATCGATTACTATGTTTCTAACGATGCAAAACAAATGGATTTGAACAAATTAATCAATTATCATATTTGATAATCGATTAAATCAATTTTAGTTGTTAAAATTATAAATACCTTTACTTGTTCTTTCTCATCAGTGACTTTTGATATGATCTTATCTTTTAGAAAACACATTCTAAAAGTCACCTAAGGGAATTACTTTGCATTTCTTCAAGAGATTAAGGTTGATCAAGATTTATTCATTCTTCATCATGAATTGATAATCAAAGGAAGAGCTTGAAGATGTTGTGATCTGCATATTAAGGTGTACTCAATCTAATTCCAAAGTAGAGTGTCATGGAATCAGCCGGAAAAGACAGATATGAGAATTGTGTATATTGAGTGAGATGTCGCTTCAAAGATGCTACTTACCTATGTCCATAACTAAAAATAGGTGACCTAACGACCGTCGCCTGACTAAACATACCAATAGTCACCAGATTTATATGGGCTACCGAGGAGTAAGCAATGATCTGCTTAAAGATCGATCTGTCTTGAAGTGGTCAAGGAAGTATATATTATCGCAATTGATCTTGGAGTATAAATGAAAGCAGTGGAACAAAGTGTTGCTTCTGGAAACATGGGTATTGAAAATCTTAGAAACCTGTGGGTTCCCAATTTTGAAGGAATTTCTGCTAAGATGATTCTACTTTCTTATTCTTGGTTAGGGTTACCTAGGGTTTTATGAGTTGATAGATTTCAACTCTTGGAATTTCTTGGTTTTGGTTTTTCTCTTGTAGGGTTTAAGGAAAAAGTAGAATTTCAGGGAAAAGGAAAAAAAAATCTCTGATCTGGATCCGAAAAAGAGTTTTGTACTTGATTCTCTAATAGTGGAAGTTGTAACATCCCAATTTTTCATGTGTGTAGTAGACAATGCTATTGCTTTGTTGTATGATTGGGTAGTGTTTTTAGACTATTGAAATGATAGAAAATGAGATGTTATCATAAGATACCTAAGCATTATTAAGCTCTTAAGTTTTTAAGCTAAAGTCTAGAAAGAATAAAAAATTCTCTGGTTAGATAAAGGTGAACTCATTAATGGCCTAGATGTTAATAATTGGATTTTAGTCTAGAAATAGAAACTTGAAAGAATAAAATTAGTGGTTAATGTAAGTAAAGTTAGAAATTAAGTTGGGATAATTAAGGTTGATTAATCGTGATCTAGATTTGATAGAATTAGAAAAGGGGTAATTAAGTCATAAAAGTTTAAAGTGAAGGGCATTGTCATAAATGATTGTACAACTTGTTTAAAAATAGAATTATAGTTTAATTAGTTGGTGACTAATTAAAGTGCCTGATTATATGATGTAGAATAATTAAAATAAGTTAGAGTTGTAACACCTGGAAAAAATAAAACTCGGACTGATAAAGAAAACTATTATTTCATTTGTGAATGTATTAATTTAATTTAAGTAATTATATGATTTTAATTATGGAATTTCCTGCCATGTATGAATATATGTGTATATGATTTGTTTAGCAAAGTTTGACAGAGAAATAGAAACTGTTTGAACTAAATTTTCATCTATGAGAGAATTGCAATGAGCAATAATGTAATTTGACTCTGTGTGAGTGGACTTTGTGCAAGGTCCACTTTGAGTGCATATGTTTCAAGAGATATTAGGAAATTAATCTAGAAAGGTTAGCACATTTATCTAGAGGATTAAGATAGGAATTGCTAATTTTAGTAAAAGCAACTTTTCCATTTTTGGCTTAAGCACACTTTAGCCTTTTATAGTAAGTTTTGGAAAAGTGAAAGAAGCCATATAAGTCATGGCTGAGCTCGTGGAGAGCACATCAAGGGCTATTCAAGCTACCCGTTAGTTATATTAATTGTCATTCAAAGTGCTTAGATTAAGAAGATAGGAATTAGGTCTTGCAATTTCCATTGGTCCAAGCATTTCACCTACAATAAGTGTTGTTTTTAAAAGCCAAAGTCTAGGTCATTTCTCCCATTTTGCTTGAAGCTTTTAGAAAGAGGGGAGACCATATTTTTCTTCTTCTTCCAAGTTCATACATGTGTTCTTGGAGTTACTTCCATCAAAGCTTAGGTAAGTTGTCTCAAATCCTTCTTCTAGACATGTTTTCTTCACTAGAATCTTGCTAGTTTCTCATCTATGGATTCAAATTTCTTCTTTTTTCATTCTTAGAAGTTGGAGACATAAGCTTTTAAGTCCTTCCAATTCTTAAACCCTAACCTAGTATTGATTGGAAGCTAAGCTTCAATAAGAGTTATTTTTGAATGCTAGAAATTCGTAGTTTCTATCATGTTGTGATCTGTATGTTTCACTGTTTTTCTTGCTATAATAATGTCAAAAATGGATTCTGTGCAGGACAAAACTAGGGTTTGATCTAAAATTCACTTAACATGAAGTTCTTTAGAGAAAGTTATGACAAAATTGAGTTTGTAGTGATTTTGTAAGAACCCTAAAACTAGTCCGAGTTGAATCTGGCCAAAGTGGTCCCATAGGTTAATTTTATTCATATATTGATGTTGTAAATGAACTAATTAGGGTCTAAATTATAGGGTTGCATGTAAAATTTAAGACCGATTTCTAGAACACTTAGAAATTTGAAAAATAGTTTATGAGTGAACCTTTGTGAAACAGGGCAGCAACTTGATACTGAACTAGATAACTTAATTTGGTAATTTGAAGACTAAAAATAGATTTAGAATGAAGAAAACCCTAGGAAAAGCGTCAAGGAGCCTGAAAACCGCTCTAGGATCCACTATAAACTCGCAACCTAAAACAAACAAAATTAATAAAGTCGTAAGGACTAACTCGTATTAATTCTCTAATTTGTAAATTGATGTTGTATGCAATATTTGTGAATTTTATGATAAATGCTGAAATTAATTGCAATTGTTTTTTGATGTTTACTATTATGCCTCTAAATGTTATGGATACCATAAATGTGATTGTTGAGATATAAGGTGAATGTCATGTTCAATGCTAAGATTGATTGTATGCATGTCTGATGACTATTGCTACACATTAAGTGAATATATTGTTTGCTAGTGTGATGGCTAAGATATGTATGAATGATGAAATTTTATTATTGCTTATGAATGCCTAAGACCGAGTAGGTGTGAACTCTAATAGTTGTATATGTGGCGTGGGATTTATATTTCTGCAATATATTGATATTCACCTATACGCACTTTGGTCTAAGTCTAGGGGTGTCCGACCTCGACAAATTGCTTGTTATAAATTTTGAGATATTGTAAATATAGTCGTTATGCTATTGAATTTTCAGTAGATTTGGCTGAAAAGTGATTTCTATCACTTAAGGGGTCTAGAATGGTCCCCTGAGAGTAATACATAGGCTTGAGCCTCGTCTCTCTCTCTCTCTCTCTCTCCATGTATGAATGCTTTTTGTGTGTATTGTTTGTGGCATGAGGACTACGTATGCAATATAGCAGAAAAATGCTAGAAGATTGAAGGAAGAGTAATGAACTGTTAGTTTTATCCCATCTGTGAGATGCGTGTTTTGTTATTAGGATTCATCTGTGAGGTATGTGGTTATGTTCCATTTATAAGATGGTGAGGTATATGATTAGGTTCCATTAGTGAGATGGTGAGGTTTATGTTGAGAAATGAATGATTTACAGGGTATGTTAGGGTATAGTAGGCGGAGAGGTTCTCGAAGAACCTAAGAGAATTAGCAAGTGGTGACTACCCGACATTTGGTGCACTCATTTGGCGTAGGGAACTCACAGGCATCACTTTGATACTCCTAATGGGCTTTGAGACTATACTTTTTGGAGTTAGGAGTTTGCGGATCGGTATACGTTGTACTCGTATGTGGTGATCACTCCCAATTGTCATCGATGTGGTTGTGTAAGATCGCCAATACCTGGGAGGCTTGGTGGAATTTTTGGACCCTGTTATGTGTCGAGTGTGACAGTCAATTGTGGCCAGTGTGATTATCAATGATGTCTAGTGTAGTATTTGATTGTGTCAAAAGTGATAGTTAGCAGTGTTAAGTACTATAGTCATTTATGTCAAGTGCGATAGTTATGGGCTTTAGGGAATTGAAAGTGTTGTTTGCCTAGAAATATCATACGCCATGGTTATGTAAGTTGTATGCTTTGTGGGTTATTTGAGGAATGGAGGACTCACCGCTACAACCAACAACTTTCAGGGCCAGGAGATGTCGAGGGAGTCGTGCCCCTACGAGCTTAGCGTAGCAGGCATATAGAAAGAGTGTGGTTGTGTCAAGAGACACACACATCAGTTTACACGTGTCACACTCTGGTGCTTATGGTGTTGGTGGATAGAGCAGATGCCATGCCCATCATTATCAATCACCGTCGATACTGTTACATTCCTTGGGGATTTACATCTCATCGACAATTGGACTGGTTTCAAGACATCAATTTTTATCTGGGTATATAAGTGTCATACAATGCTTAAGAATTCAAAGTGACCCCAGTGAGGTTTGATGCGAGAGGTAATGTCATGAGTTAGAGATTCAAATTAGTATGTCCCTATAGGTCACTAAGGACCAGGGAGAGCACATCAGCATGACACCCGAGGAGGAGGAAGTGTATCACGAGCTTCTACGAGATTTAGAGCCTTCATCTGAGGAGGAGGATTGATTACCTTCCTGTGTTTATACCTTAGGCATAGTTCAATACTTTTAGTCGGGTAATGGTCTGCTCTGATCCTAGATCCTTTTTGATATTTTGATGTATTTTAAGGGATGATCTTTACTAAAAATGTTTCTTTTTTTGGTGTAGCATATGCATACCAATCATTTCACTATACTTTACACTTTGGGTTGTATCCAAATTTCTTCTATCGTGACATTATTTATTTGCTTTATTTATGTACAAAGAATTTGTATTATAAATCCACACTCATTTATTTACAGATTTAATTGTGACGTGAAAACTTAATGCTTTCCAAGCAACACACTTATTTTACTTTTATTTTATCTTATACAAAAAAATTGAGGAGATATTTTGACCAACTTATAAATAGAAGTAAAAAGTTAATGTGTGTATTCCAGAATATTTATTATTTAAATAGTTTTTGAAGAAAAATTTGGGAAAAATAATTTAAGGTGTTATAGAAGTTCAAAGGGATCTTAGAATAACTGGATGTAGGTCCTCTTGAGGAATGAACCAGTATAAATTTTGTGTGATTCTCTCTTTCTGTAAACCTTAGTTTTTTGAATCAATATTGGAAATGGAATTGATGTGAAAGGGCCATAAAACTTTATTTTCTAAGGTTTTTGAATATATTTGTTTTATTGTGTTGTTGATTTTTCTTCAATAGGTCTTATGAGAAAACCTTGATTTGTAAAGGGATGTTGATTTTAATTAATTCTAAGAAATAATTAGTAAAGTTTCAAAAAATCTATTCAACCTTCCTTCTAGATTCCCGACTATTTGATAACGACTATCGAATCACTACAAAACAAATAAAGCTAAGATAATTATGTAGCACAAGATTAACCTAGATTGACTCAGAGATATAGTCTAATTTGGTTCTTGACTTAATCCACTTATAAAAAGTAGGGGGATTTTATCAATCAGTTTGCAGACAGTGAACAAAAATTGTAGAAACACAAACAAGAATTGAAGAAAAATACAAAAACTAACAAAATTGATAAAAGATGTTGTAAAACAGATTCAAGAATATCAATCCAATTCACCAAACCAATTGAAATATCATCCAAAAAATCTACGATTAAAACTAAAAATTAGGAAATAAATCTATAACCTAATTTGTTTTCAATCCTAACATATTCATAATCATGAAAATTGTAAAGAGGATTGAAGAAGAAGATGAACATTCACACAAAAATTAGAATACCAAACCAGAACTCAAATTCTCTCTGCTTGGACTGGATCCTTGGATTGATTGATTGTTTAGTCTTCCATGATCATCATCAGTGAAGAACCACAAAATATGTGTGATCAAAATAGAAGAAAAGAGATGAAAGGAAGAATAAAAATAAAGAATAATGAAGAACTATGAAGAACAGTTGAGAGAAAAAGAGAGAAAACATTTTAATTATGCAAACTTGCACAAAGAGCTAGAAATTATGTTTTTGTATCTGTGTGTCTATGTGTATGTCCTCAAATAACTCCTAGCTACACTAATATATAGTTATTTAATAGAATTAAGCGATGAGCTCTGATTAGGCCCATCTAAACTAACTGATTACGATAATTACATCAATCAAAATCCAAATTTGTAGCCCAAAACTCAAGTGCAGAGGTTCTGACTTCGAAGCCTAATTTGACCCTCAAAACGGCAGAATTGGTCCACGCTTATATTTGACAAACTTTTAGCTCTTTTTCTTTGTTTTCCAGTGAATACTCATATGCTCCATTTGGAGTTTTGTAGAAACCTATAGGACATGCACAAGGAAGATAGGTCAAGTAAGCACAAAATCTGAAAATAAGAAATTATTATCAATTAAACTCAATTATTTGCCTAAGACCAAAACTGAGTTAAAATGAGAAACAAGAATCCAAGAGAAGTCAAATAAGCTAATAAGAATAAAAAAATACTATACTAAAAATGCTCAATCACTATTCGAACAATTGGTATCTAGAACTAGGGTCTTGAAAATTAATCAAGATTTTATCAAAAGTATTTGAATATGGCTAGAATCACTTACCATTTGCGAAAGGTGCGTTGATTAACATACCACCACTCTTTTGTAACATGAATTATCCCTTTTGGAAAGTTCAAATGAAATTTTTAAGGAATTTATTAATAAAGGTATTTGGCATGAGATAGTAAATGGTTACGCAATTCCAACCCAAGTTGTTGATGTAAAAACCGTAGAGAAACCCTTTAAATCATGGTCTGTATAAGAAATTAGAAGAGCAGAATATGACTATAAAGCTATGAATATCATTTAATCATCCTTAAATTATGATGAATTTTTCAAGGTGTCGGCATACACAATGGCGAAAGAGATGTGGGATCTCATTCAAGTGACTCTTGCAGGTACTCCAGAAGTTAGAAGATCAATGAAATATTCTCTCATTCAAAAGTATGAGAAATTTTGGATGCAACAAGAATAAACAATTGGAGATGTTCAAAATAGGTTAATTCATATAGTGAATCATCTCAAGATCCTTGGGAAAGTGTTTGAGGAAGAAAAGCTAAATGTAAAGATACTAAAGTCCCCTCAATAGATCATGACAATCTCTGTAAAAATATTTTAATTTTATATGAAAGTTAATGACTAATAAGTTAATAAGTAAAAATGACTGTCACACAGACCCTTGACTCCTCCGGAACTAGCACAGAAAAATTGTTATAACCTTTTTTAGTAAGACTGAGTTGTGCAAATATATTTATAAGAAGCTAATGTTTTGTATATGTTCTATATATTCAACAACCTTGAAAAGATATGGTGCTTCTTGTTCAGTTTCTGAACCATTTTTTAATCATACCAAATAACACCCAAACAGTGTATGTGGTCATACGAAACATACAGTTTAGAGCACATTATATTTCCTATATTTAGTTAATATTACGTAGACCACTAATAGAATATCAAGGCCACATGCCTATTATTGAAAAGAACAAGGGTCTCAATGAAACTTAAAAAGAGAACAAAGTACACACACACACATATACTAAAATAGATTAAAAGATAACATTTGATGGGAGACAAACAAAATAAAGTAATCCTATAAAATAGAAAGAAACAACACAATAATGTTTGAAACCAATCATCGAGTTAGAACCCACAAAAACCCAAGAATCCCCTCTCCAATTGCAAATATAAAGAAAAAAGAAAAGAAATCTAATTAACCCTAAGATTTTAGGATTAATTTTCCTTTAACCAGGGTTGTAGGGACAATTTTAGGATATAGGTCTGAGCGGGAACAAATATCTAATGGAACATATAAATAAGTAGAGCTAACTTTTGAAACTTTACATGCAACTTGTATGGTTTTTTTCTCCTTGCTAGTCTTTATGGAATTAAGGAATTAGTATTTAATCTATTTTCTAGCATCAAATGCTCTTGTTGTGTAACTGACTTTTGGGTGTTTAAGACCATATATTGTAGACAGTTTTAGGTTTCTTGAAAATGTTTGTAACAAACAATTAATGCAACTTTTAGTCATCCGTTAGCTGACTTGGAGTCTGACATGGAAATTGAAGACCTATTTCAACAGTCTTTTAAGAATTGCCACCAAGTCTAGCAATTAAAAACAACCAACAAGGTAAGCATAGAAACTAGGAAGAAGTTAGCATAATGGTGGACATTTTTTTAATCAGATTTTTGTGGGTGGAGGTGGACAGGGAGAATACTTGGTTTATTGAAACTTATTCTCTTGTAGTTGGAATTAACTTTTCTTAGATGGATGGTTTTTGTGAATTTACATTCTCTAAGTGAAGGGTGTTTGTGATACCATTGTATATTTGTATGTTACAGGGTTGGATTGCTAGCATTTAACCTGACATTAGTAAATAATTCTCAAAATGCTCTAATGGTGTGGGCATTTGCTTCTGTTCTATATCATAGGGAGTGGCAAAAATGTATTAAATTTGCCAAAGAACATGCAAAAATGTTTGTTAATTTTGCACTTGAAATAAGGACATTTAACATATTCAAATCTGATGAAGAAATTGCAAAAGTAATCACTAAATTGGCATCTTTGGTGATGCACTCCATACCTACTCTGGTTGACAACAATAGTCTTCTTCAATCCATGTCTAGATACCCATCTTTTCCACAATCTGCCTTGGTAACTAAATCTATTTTGGTAATTTACAGTAGGATTTGGTTATATTCTAATTGTCTATGTTATTTAATTGTGCCATAGTTAGGATTTATGATACCTTTTTTCTAGCTATACCTTGTTATCTGATAATTATTTTGGGCCCTAAAATTAAAGTAACTATGATATCATGTAAAGAAACAATAATAGAAAATCCAATGTGGCTAATCATAAAACATGACTATATAAGACATCACTAAATTAATGGATACTACATGGAGAGGTATAATTGACTGAACATAAAAAACAAGCAAAGTAAGTCTCCACTCCTTGTCATGTCAATTCACGGATAATAGTTTTTGGTAGCAGCAAATGTTTTATTTCCTCCAGCATAGTTCAGAGACAAAAATAAATAAATTAGGAAGCACTAGAAACAAAGTTTAGCTTCCTACTTCCCTTTTTCCCCTTAACATTGCATTCAATTCATTACAATCATATGACCAATCATGTGAATCATATACAATCAACAAAACACAAAGACAATTTGAAGTCTACACAATCAACATGGAAACAAAGCAATTTGCAACTAAAACCTAATTGTTCAATCAAAATCAAATAACCTGTAAATAATTGTGGGAATTATGTTTACCTTCGTGAATTAGCGTTGTGACAGGGATGAAACTAGGGCTCCAATTTTGGGAATTGAGTGAAAGAATTGAAGAGTGAAACTAGTGTAGACTCAGTTGGGTGCAAACTGATTTTGCATAAGACTCACAAAGAGTCGAGAGACTTGAAAGAGAGACTAAGAGAGAGTGTGTGAAATCACACTTTGCTCAAGTTTCTATCTTGCAAAATTGAACTCCTTGCGGTCGTGGTTGTGACTTATTCGCTATAAAATTCCTTTCTTCAACCTATTAACATGGAAAAGAGGATGGATTTTACTCTTTGGTAATTTGAGTTTGTTGTCTCCATAACGCAGCCTAATTGTCGTAGCATAGGTCTAGAAATTAGGGAAGAAACCACCCTAAATTGAATAGTTAAAAAAGAAATAAAAGATTTGACTAAATTGTAAAAAGACTCCTCATTTCAACTTGAATCACAACTGGAGAGAGCTCAGTAAATGACGTGGCTATCCAAGCCAGTTGTAAACATCCTGTTGGAACACATTATAGAGGGTTTCAATACCCGTTGCACAAAACTGACACCAAAGGAAATTCCTTCGTGCTCGAGTCCCTGTGAACTAACACATAACATTGCATGTCATTTGAGACACACAATATCCACTATAATGAGGTTCTAGTCAATGTTAGACTCATGTTTGAGTCCTTGCATCCACCACATAATGGTGCACATTGTTAGATATAGGGGGAGCTTGAAAGGATCAAGATGCTAAGGCTCTTAGGCATGAATATGTTTTGGCTTTTGCATGTCATTCAATTGAAGGCATATGTAATCTTTAGATGTCTAAGTAAGCCATCCTATGATCCATTGCATTGCATAAACATCATTCATGGTTTTTGCATTCATGTTTTCATAAAAGCATAAGTCTTATTGAAATAGATTTTCTGAAACAAATGGTTTACATGATTGCATAAAGCCAAAGTGTTCAAAGTTTAACGTTTTTGGAAAAACATTTTTTTCTCTTTTTTAATCGATTACCAACTTGTGGTAATCTATTAATTAAGCTTACAATAACATTTTAATCAATGACAATAGAATGGTAATCGATTACACTTCACAAAGTCACAGAAAAGTCTTCCTGTGTTAATCGATTACGATTTGTGGCAATCGATTACTTGACATGTTTTTGGAAACAAGACTTCATGTGATAATCGATTACATTATGAAATAATCGATTACTCTGTTCATATATCTTTTCCAGAAAGCTCAAGAACATTGTAATCGATTGAATGTGTTAATAATCGATTACATAAGTAAAATTAATCGATTACATTAGCGTTTTAATCGATTACTGACAGTTACAAACTGATTTTTATAAATAACTGTTGGGTGTTTTGGAAAAGAAGAACGAAAATTACAAAGTTCATTCATAATCTTTCTGTGCAAGAAAAGTTTCTAGTGCTTAACTCTGTTAAAGTCCAAAAATCCTCAAGATTCAAAGATTTAAAAGGAGGATTTCTTCTTGGGTAAGCTTTCAAAAGAAGTTTTGTAAAGAATGTTTTGAAACAACTTATTCCATCTTTCAATCCAAGTCTAGTAAATCATTTGCATACTTGATTTATTGGATCATAGGCGGTTTCTTTCTTTACACTCTGTTGTGCATTCTTTTGAGTACCTTTTTGTATTAATAACATAGGAGCTTTACTAGGATAGGTGTTCCTAGGGGATAAGAGTAGAGGTAGGTAATCTCTATGTCTTGGATCACAGAGATTCTAATGTGTTAGAAGTCTCGTTCTTAATCTATGTCTGATTAAGAGTGATTGTGTAAAAATCTTTTAAAAATATTTTTGTTATTTGTGGAACTTTAACCATTGTGGTTGGAAGAACTAGATGTAACTTCTCAATGTGAGAAGTGTGTTAGATACAGGGGGAGCATGAAGGTGGAACAAGATACATGCTGTAACGACCCGCCTCGTCGCTATTGTATCATCAACTCTTATCACACAAGATTTAACTTTTAATGGAAAATTAAATTGATTATGAAAATATTGGTAAATTTTTCACGATAATACAATTATCATACATGTATCACAATTTCATAATTAAACACATATGTACACACACACACACACACACATATATATATATTAAATTGGTACATGTCATCCACATGTTAAAACTTCCTTTAGTTTTACATGTAATACAACTGAAATTACATATCTAACAAAAAGTCAAAAAACTAACTAAGGAAGAGTTGATTAACAAAACACAACTTCCCAAAAAGAAACCCAACATCATCACGTTGGCTTGACGGCTCCAACTAAAAAGAATATCCCTCCAGAGTCACCTAAGGCTGCTCATCTGCTCACACGAACAAAGGTTCGTGATTATCACAAGTACCAACCACATGATACAACAAACGCAAAGGTGAGTTTATTATGTACAACCAACAAGTAATAGATAACAACAATTAGAGAAGGCAATCCAAAACATCACAAACATCATCACAACACTCAATCAATTCATCACGCAGCCAACAAGGACAGTCATCCAAATGCATTCCACAAGTCACCCTATAATGCTTAAATGATGCATGCTCCTGACTCATCTCTCAGCATGCAATGTGGTACGATCCCGGAAATAGTCCAACACAGAAAGATGATACAACGGGATGTTAGGGTCACTCTGTCGTGCACAGGCCGCTCCCCCCCACTGTGATCAACCATGGGTCTCACTAAAGGAGTTCTAAACAGTTGTGCCCCCTCAGTACCTCTGTACTCTGCAGCCAATCATCCTATTTCCGTAAAACAAATGAAGTATGTCACATGGGCATCATCAATGCATGACCCGACCAGGAACAAATCCTTCCTCGCAAGGGTGACCTGCCATGCACCCCCATGTACATACATACCACCCCAACATGGGCTCACTGATGCAATGACCATGGCTAGGAACACATCCTTCCTCACAAGGGTAACCAACTGGTCATTGCATCCCACGTGTACATACACAACATACAACCATAGGCACCATCAATGTATGACCTGGCTAGGAACAAATCCTTCCTCGCAAGGGTAACCAGTCATACACCCCTCATGGGTATCCATGTATATCAACATCACACAATGACAACCATGGGCACCATCAATGCATGACCCGGCTAGGAACACATCCTTCCTCGCAAGGGTAACCAGTCATGCACCCCCCACGGGTGTCAATATATATATATATATATATATATCCATATCACATAATGACATTATTAGCATCAACATAATCTTTTATCAATGTCATTATCAATATCCACATCACATCATCTAATTTCATCATCATACATATCAAAGTCATCTCATTTCAACATCATCAACTACATCAACATTCTTTCATTTGTACATTATCAAACACATCATCATTATCTCATTCAATCATCACAACACACCAATAACATCTCATTTGAACATTATTTATGACATCAATATCACCTCATTCATCCACAATCCATATTACCACGAGACTGGTATTTTAGGAAAGTTCTAAATTAAGAGGAGGACTACAATATAGAAAATACACTCTTATGCCCATTTAAAAATTAATAAAGAATTAAATAGGAAAACATATTATAAAATTTTGGGCAGAGTCTCCTCTATAATTAAGACTTTTCCCAAAAATCCAATCATCACAATAATAATATCATTTATAGTTTTATCCATCAACAAGCCAATTCATCGCATCCGATTAGTTAAAAACAGTTTTTCTTGAAAACGAGCACACATAGGAACAAACACACATCAATCATAAATACATCACATCCCATTAGTTAAAAACAATTTTTCTTGAAAACCATCACACAACAGGGACAGACAGTTATATTCATAGTTGGACTCCTTGGCCCCCAACTATGGTATCTAAACTATTACCAACATAATAAACTTCCCTTACCTAACCAGGAATTCTCCTGTTAAAACCTCACAGTGTTGTTTTAGAGATCCTTCAATACGCGTGTTTTCGTCCAAACGCAGAACTCTATATACCAAATCGAAGACAATTTAATATAGATTTCCAATATAAGATCAATATTAAGATTTGGGGTCAAATACCCACTCATTCAAAAAAGAGCTAAAAGGGTGTTTTGAGAGTTTACATCAAAAGACATCCTTTTGAAATTTCAATCACACCAATGTTACTGGGGTTCAACAAGGATTACAGAAATGACATCAATTTCATAAAAAGGCGACTTTTATAACATCTCATTTTCAAAGGGTTTTTCAAAGGAAGTGTAAAACTCTTAACCCAAAACACAAGAGATACTAATAGAAGCTTAAACTAGCTAGGAGAAGACAAAAGAAACTAAGATTACCTCAAGGAAACCAAGAAAGGAGGATTACGAGCTCTGTTCTCTACCAAAACTTCGAGAAAAGTTTCAAAGATTCCACTACGATTAAAAGTTTCTTCACCGTGCCGGGATCTCATGGCAAACAACGGTAGTCCATGGTGGTCTCCGGTGGCTGTAGGTGGTGGAGGATGATGGAGGGAGGTTAGGGAAGGCTTGTGAGAGGAAAAATCCTCCATTTTCGTGATCTAGATGCTGCTGGACGTATTTAATGTCAACTTTACTGGCCCAGGTGAGCCAAAAAACCTTCATAAACTCGCCGGGGCGAGCTGCCCAAATTTCAAAATTTCTAATTCAGTGAAAAATAAATTTCTCACTCTCCAGACATTATTTTGACAATCTCAACGGTCAAAAGTTATATATATGGGTTAGAAAGCTACCTTTAAAATTTGAAGGAGATCCAATGGTTACCCTATCCAGAATGATGATTTTAATAAAACAAGTTTTCGGGTCAAACTCGAAATCACACAATTGAACGCAGCTCAAACAAACTTCGCATAACTTGACATCTACACCAAACAATTACACATGGAGAATCCACATAACATTTCAACTAATTATAAACTAATCAAATAGTCATATAACATAAGAAATACATCAAACTTCTATTTTCGGTTAGTGAAATTTCAGGGCGTTACACATGCTGAAGATGAATGAGTGTTTTAGCTTTGTACATGCCATTCAGTTGAAGGCATTTGTAATTGCTTGATGTAGAAGAAAATCATCCTATTATTGATTGCATTGCATTAACATCATTCATTTACTTGAATTCATGATTTTACATAAACACATGGTTTGTTAAAAGGTTTTAGATTTCATGATGACATCTGTAACGCCCGGCCACTTGCAGGATCAACGACTATCCCTACATACCAACACAAGACTTTTCATTGTGCTTTGTCCTCACTCACACACTTCCTGAGAAACTTGTCAGGAGGTCACCCATCCCAAGATTGCTCCAAGTGAAGCACGCTTGATTGTGGAGTTCTTATGTTATGGGCTACCGAAAAGTAGATGCATCTTGTTGGTATAGGTAGTACCTATTAAATCCTTTAAGTTATCCTCAATACAGTTCCATACCTGCACAGCCTCTGGATCCCTCTCGTTCGGGTGTGTATTCGATTCATTCATGTACTCCTCCCGTTGGAAGCCTGCCAGGAGCTGCTCCTTGTCCGTGCCTCACTGCACCGGCGATCACTCCCCGTCCTCGTCAGTACCTGAGACGTTACAGCATCAAAGCAAAGCGCTCATGGTTTTAAGTTTTTGGAAAAATTATTTTTTCACTGTTTTAATCAATTACCACACATTGGTAATATGTTACCTGAGCTTTGAAGAACAAAATAATCGATTACCAGCATTAAGTAATCGATTACTTAGCATAAACATAGAACAAGACATGATTGTGTTAATTGATTACCATTTATCAATTATCGATTACTTAGTTCAAACATAGAACAAGACATGATTGTGTTAATCGATTACCATTTATCAGTTATCGATTACTTAGTTCATTTATGGAACAATGTATCCCTATAGTAATCGATTACAAGTCGAAATAATCAATTACTTTGTTCATATAACCTTTCCAGAAAACTAAAGAACATTTTAATCGATTACATTTTTATTTAATCGATTACAAATGAAGATTTAATCGATTACATTCAATTACAACTGTTTTTTATAAATAGCAGAAGGCTTTTCTACAATAATACACATTACAACTCTACGAAATTCTAAAAGTTTTCATAAGCCTTCTGAGATTGAGAAAGGTTACTCTGAGTTCTAAAGTTTTTGACCCAAAAATTCAAATCTTCATGGTGTTTTGAAAGATTTCTTGGGCAAGACAACATAGAAGCTTTTTGGAGAAGTTCTAAAATTGCTTTTCATTTCAATCCTTTTTGGTAACTCATATTCATTCATACTCAATGGATCATCAGGTTTTAGATTTCTATTCTTTATCTAGGTTTGATTTCTTGTTGAGAGGTGAACCAATATAATTTCTTGCCTTAATTACTTTTGTTAGATACAAGGGGAGTTGGAAGTAGGAGATGTAAGTTTATCAAAGCAATGCTAAAGTATTTGGCTTGAAGTTTTAGCTTTTTACATGCCCAATTATTTTGATGGCATTTGTAATTTGTCTAAGTGGTTCAAGTACATTGTCTAGTGATCCTTGCATTGCATAATTCATTTACATGCGTTCATATGTAGTATATAGGATTAAATGCTTGCATTTGAAAAGAAAATCACATGGCTTATGTTTCTGGAAATATCAGATTTTGCACTGTGTTAATCGTTTAATAGTCTTACGTAATCGATTACATATGTGTGTTAATTTTTTGGAAAAGCCATGATGAACACTTTAATCGATTACCACTCTTCTGTAATCGATTACCGAGTGTTATTTCAAAATATGTCTGACTGCTTTAATCGATTACAGGAAAATCGTAATCGATTACTAAGTGCATTTTACATATAATGAGTGCCTGCTTTAATTGATTACAAGTAAGGCGTAATCGATTACAAAGGCTTCTTTCTATCTGAGCTTATCTGATTTAATCGATTACCAATATCATGTAATCGATTACTACAACTTGTTTTCGTAAATCATTTGTTTGTGTTAATCGATTACATCACGTATTAATCGATTAAGTTGTTCATGAAAGTTTTCCAGAAAAGCTCAAGAACATATTAATCGATTATCTGATTAAATTAATCAATTACATATGTTAAAATAATAGATTGCCTTAATGGATTAATCGATTAAAGTTTGTTAAATCATTTTTCTATTTAAAGGCTTTATGGGTCTGCACTTAAAAATATCAGAACATTTTTTGAGAACAAAATATACTTTGAGATTAAGACTTACCAAAAGTTCTAAGTGCATTCAAAAGATCAAGAAACTGATTTTACTTAGAGAGACACGTCTTGTGAGAAGATCAAAGAGTTATTGACTTTGGAAATGATGTGTTTGTGAGAAAAAGATATTTCATGAAAGATTAGTCTGTGCATTGACATTCATACAACCTGATTGATTGGTAACTTAATACATTCATTCATCATTTGTTAAGGATCTCAGGTTGTGTATTTCTTGAACTTTTTCTTTTAGAATTTCTGTTTTAGAATTCTGTGGTGTAAATCATTTTGGTTATTTCAAGCTTTCTTGAGTAGGGTTCTCAAGGGGTAAAGATCTGAGTAGGGTTCTCAGGATCTTTGTGATTTGTATTCTAATCATGTTTTAGAATTCAATATCTTTATCTAGGGTTGATAGAGATAATCACTTGTTTTGCTTGTAAAAGAATAATTTGATTTAGTGAAAACTCTAACCTAGTGTTGATTGGAAGACACTGGACGTAACCTCCAAGTTTGTGAGGTGAACCAGTATAAATTGTTGTGTCTTGGGTTCTTTATCTGTGTTTCTTTCATTGCTTGTATTTGGAAATCAATATATAATCAACAAGAAGCATTTCAGACATTACATGCATTCTAAGGTGAATCTAGATTGAAAGAAAATTATGATTTTGATAAAAAGTGATTGAGTGATACAATCCAAGTTTTAATTCCGCAAATTGTTTTAAAGAAAAGTTTTGAAAAGACTGTTTTAACCAATTCACCCCCCTCTTGGTTATTTGAAGTGTGTTCATTGTATTTTCAACTTTCTTTTAATCTCTTCAAGTTATCTTAATTTGTGATTCTTGGTGAATTCTTTTTTACTCAACGAGTAGTGTTTTAGTAATTATTTTTCTTGGGTTGAGTGATTTGATTGATTGAAGCATTCTTGGTTTATTTGTGATAGAGAACCTTTAACTCTGATTTTCTAAAGATTTTAAAAAGGCCAAGTTTAAACCTATTCACCCCCTCTTGGTTATTGTGTGTATTCTCATTGTTTTCAATTGGTATCAAGAGCAGGTTCTTGAGTGTTACTCAAGATCACTATCTTTCTTTAAAAGAAAATGAATACCACACAAATTACCTTCAAGGAGGGTGCCTCCCTCAATCGTCCTCCAATGTTTGAAGGAGAGCATTTCAATTTTTGGAAAAATAGAATGCAGATTTTCATTCAATCAGATGGCACTGGTGCATGGAATGCAATAGAAAAAAATCCTTTGGTTCCTATCAAAACTGTTGGTAATGATATGATTCCCAAAGAATGAGACGAGATGACAGATGCTAAAAAGAGAGTTGTGTAATATGATTTTAAAGCTAAGAAACATGATTACTTCTGCACTTTCTTCTGATGAATTCTTTATAATTGTTAGGTGTAAAAGTGTAAAGGAGATGTGAGAGATGTTGGAAGTCATTCATGAAGGAACTGATGAAGTCAGAAGATCAAGGAAGCATGACTTGATTCATCAGTATGAAATGTTTAAGATGAACACCACATAAAACATATCTAAGCTCCAAACAAGATTCACTCACATTGTGAACCATCTTCATGGTCTTGGGAAGATATTTCATGCTGAAGAGTTAAACATCAAAATCTTGAAGTGTTTAACAAGACCATGGCAACCAAAAGTGACAAAAATCAAGGAATCAAAAGATCTATCCAAGATGTCAATGGCTGCATTATTTGGTAAGCTTCTTGAGTATGAATTAGAAATGTCACAACTAACACATGCTGAAGATGCAGATAAGAAACACAAAAGCATAGCCTTGAAAGCAAGAAAAAGACTCAAGTGAAGATGAAGATGATGAAAAATTGAATTTAATAGTCAAAATATTCAGCAAGTTCATGAAGAACAAAAAGAACAAGAAGTTTTCAAAGTTCAACAAAAGAAGTGATAACAACAACAACACAAACTTCACCTGTTTTGAATGTGGTAAGCCTAGCCACATTAAATCTGAATGTTCTATATTCTTGAAAAAATTGAAAATAAAAGGAACACTTCAAAACAACCAAGAGAGGGGGTGAATTGGTTGAACCTTGGTAAATTAAAATTTCAAATTAGAGTTGCCACAGGATCTTTATCACTTTAAAAATGTTTTGAAACCAAGAATCATTTATTCAATCAAATTCCTCTGTCAAGAAATCAATGAGTAATACAAAACTTTCTGTGCAAACAATTTGAATCACCACCAAAACTATTGAGAGATGAAGAGATAAGAAGAAAGATTAGCCACTGATTTTTATACTGGTTCACTTCAAACACTATGAAGCTACATCCAGTTCTTCCACTCAACACTAGAGTAGAGTTCCACTATTGCAAGAATATTCTTACAAGATATTACAAGCCTCTCTTTATCAACCCTAGATAAAGTTCATAAGTCTAAAACACTATTAGACCCTTAAAGACCAAACCCAAACTGAGAACACTACTCAGCTTCCCTTAGAGAAACATTATCTCTAATCAAGTAAGAAACCCATTTTACAATAGACCAATCTTTACAAAAACCAATTAAAAGAATTACACCTTCAAAGACTAAGGAAAGATTTCACTTGATAATTCAAAGAACATATACATGTGAATGATTCAATCAGGTTAAAAGAGAGATTACAAACTCAATGCATTCCTTCCTTATGCTTTGACACAATGATGATGCTTCACTTCATTAATTCAGAGACCCATATGAATTTGTGAAGCCTATTTGATGTTAGAAACTCAGAAAACTCACTAAAGAAAGCTTATGAACGTTTGTGATTGCTCAGTATACGAATTTCTCAAAGTCACAAAAAACAGAGCAAGAGGTTTCTATTTATAACAGCTTTCTAACTGAAAATAATCGATTAAACAAGCTCCTGTAATCGATTATTTCGCATATGTAATCGATTAATCCAAGAATGTAATCGATTAAAATTCTCCTGAAATGTTCTGGGTTTGAGCTATGAACAATGTAATCGATTATCCCGTGAAGTAATCGATTAAACCAGACAGACATATTTTTCTAAATGCATTGAGTAATCGATTACGAAATATGGTAATCGATTAAGACAGTCAGTCATATATTTTCAAATGTACTATGTAATCGATTAAAACGATATGTAATCGATTAAACCAGCAGAACATGTAATCCATAGGCATAGATGTAATCGATTACGAATAGCTGTAATCGATTAAGACAGTCAGCATGATTTTCTTATTTAAGCCTATGTAATCGATTAAATCGATATGTAATCGATTATAATGTTCTCGATTTGTTTTCTAGAAGGCACGAAGAACAAAATAATCGATTTTATCAATGCTGTAATCGATTAATGCAGTAAAACTTCATTTTTCCAAAAACTTAGCTTTTCAAATGCCTTACTGGTTCATTGCTTTTACTTAGACCTTTAATCTAACAACCCTAGTGATAGAGTGCTTTTAGTTGAGTATTTTTCTATCCTTCTTAGCTTATTTGACCTCTCTTGGACCTTTATTTTCCTATTCTAATTCAGTTTTTGGCTTAGGCAAGTAAGTGGGCATAATTGCTAATTGTTGCGTATTTTCAGATTTTTGGCTCACTTGATGTATCTGACTTGTGCAGGACCTGTAGGGTGCTACCAATCTCCGAATGGAGCGTTCTAGGAGTCCCTTGAAAGATAACGAAAAGACCTACAAGTTTGTGAGAAATAGCCCGAGGCTAATTCTGTCATTTAGAGGGTCATTTTAAGCTTCAAAGTTAGCACCTCTGCACTTGTAATTTTGGGTTGCGAATTTGATTTTTATGGTTGTAAATAGTAAATAATTAGATTGTTGGGTTTGTTTATGGCCCATTCCATTTTCAGAACTTAGTCACTATATGTATTAGTAACTTAGTGAAACTTGGAGAGCACTTTTACATTCAATAAAAACAGTTTTTACTTTTCTTTCTTTTAGTTTTTAGGATCAAACTCTTGTTCTTTATTTTCTCTCATTTGTTCTTCATCTTCTTCATTTTCATCTTGCTATCCTTTTATTTTACTGCACTCATTTCATGGGGCTTTCCTTGGTGATCATCATGGAAGGTTAAATCATTAATCAATCCAAGGATCTAACTCAAGCAAGAGAAGAATTGGAGTTCTGGTTCGGTATTTCGAATTCTACTTGAATATTCACCTTCTTCTTCAATTTCTATTATGTTTTCATGATTATGAATGCATTTAGGATTGAAAGTGAATTAGGATTATGGATTCATGTCTTAATTTCAAATGATAATCACAAGATTAATTGAATGATATTTCAGTTAGGGTTGTGGTTTCAATCAATTTAGGAATAGAATCGATTGAACTGCTTCTATTGAGATTGAATGAATGTTCATGATATAATCAATTTATGGGAATGATGATGATTCGAATAGCTTGGGTTAGTGAATTGGATTGATGCTTTCTCATCTGTTTTACTTTACTCCTTGATAATCTTGTTAATTTTTGCACTGTTCTTTAATTTTAGTTTGTGTTCTTGCATGTTTTACTTTGCGCATACCAACTGTTCGATAAAATGCCCCCTTATTATTACCAATGATTTGAAGCTAGAACCATAGTGATCGTGTCTCTGAGTCAACCTAGGTTAGCTCTGTGCTACAGAATTAGCTTAGTAAAATTGTTTTTGATGCGTCTCAACAAAGCAAATATCAAAACTGGCGCCATTGTCGGGGACACGGTTCATTGTGTGCTAGCTTTAATTCATTGTAATTAGTTCATAGAAGTAGTTTTAATTCTTGCATTTTTACGTTTTGTTGCACAACTATGTTTGTTACATGATTATGTGCTTGTAGTTGCTGCATTAGCTTTGTATTTACCATAAAAACATAGGAAAACCCATAAAAATAGAGGCAAATCCTTTAAAACAGAGAAAAACCCAGAAAAACAAAGCACAATGTCTAGTTGGCGCTGATCGCGCGGCTCCCACGCTGATAGTGTGAACTGGCAGAACCTTCCGCGCTGATCGTGCCAGACCGGCGCTAGTCGCGCCACAGGTTCGGCAATCCCACGCTGATCGTGCCAAACCAGCGCTAGTCGCGCGAGATTCCCGAGCATACCACGCTGATAGCGCCAATCCCGCGCTGATAATGCCAGCGTAAAAAAAAAAGAGTCTGGAATTTTCAAATTTTATTTTTGTATAAACTTTTTAGGATTGTTTTTGTGCTTTTTATTATCCTTTATGAGTTGCATTGTGTATGACTAGGTCCACATCAAGTGAATTCCATTCATTTGATCCTGAGATAGATATGACATTTCATAGATTAAATAGACAAAACCTTAGGTTAGATGACTTTGATAGTGTAGTTTTAGACAGTAGCATAGCGTCTTCTGACTTTGATTCTGATTCTAATTCTACTCCTTCTACTTCTACACATCTTGATATCATGGCTGATAACAACCTAACTCTTAAGGAGTTAGTTACACTTGATGTTGTTTACCAACCGTGGTGTATTCAATACCCTGAGACTGAAGTAAGTTATGAGCTAAAATCTGGACTGATCCATTTGCTTCCAAAGTTTCATGGTCTTGCAGGTGAAGATCCACACAAGCATCTTAAGGAGTTTCATGTGGTGTGTTCCACCATGCGACCACATGATGTTCATGAGGATTATGTCAAGATGAAAGCATTTCCTTTCTCTCTGGATGGTGTTGCTAAGGACTGGTTGTACCTTCAACCAGATCCTATCACCACTTGGACAGACATGAAGAGAAGATTCTTGGAAAAATTCTTCCCTGCCTCTAGAACAACATCCATCCGGAAGGAAATTTGTGGCATAAGGCAGTTTCCTGGAGAGTCGTTGTATGAGTATTAGGAGAGAATTCTATCACCTTGGTGCATTCTTGATTCTAGACTTGACTACTTTTTCACTTTGTGCTTTGTGATGATGTTTTCATGGATTATTTGTTACCTCAACATTATTCTTCCATCTTTCATCTCTCTCACTTTTGTGCATTGTTATGATCCATTGAAAAATATGTGTGCCTTGTTCATACCCTTTCTTTAAATTTTTGGTTTACTTTAGTTTGAATTTTTCTCTTAGTCTTTCTTTTAGTTTTGCCTAGGAGTGCAAAAGTTTAAGTGTGGGGTATTTTGATAGAG
>PYAF01005584.1:121007-133067 GCA_007407185.1 Glycine tomentella
TAGTAAAGTTCCTAGAAATTCTATTCTAGATTTTCTTGTCACCTATTAGTAATTTATTACCTAGGAGTATTGTATTGAAATTTTTCTAATCTCTATTCTAGGTAAAAAAAATCCTTTAATCACATATTACTAATTGATCTAAAACATTTCCTAAATTACACATTTAACACGTATATAAAAATATTGGGGTGTTACACCAGACGAGTGGTTTTGCCTGTGTTTGCTCGCTTGGGCGAGTTAATCATATCTCCTTGGAACTTGAAGCTTGCCTGGGCGAGTGATTTAGCCTGAGGATGCTCTCCTAGGCGAGTTAAAAGCTTAATGGTGAAGAAAGGTCATGGGCCTGGATGAGTTTTGGGCCATTTTGCTTTTGACACCTCCTAAGTTTGATTTTTATGCCCCTTTTCACTTGCTTTGCTTCCTTGGATGCTTTAGATACCATAGGAACCTATCAAAATACAAAATGTGATTGGACTAATCTTCTAAAAATGGGAAAAACAACATTTACATAAGTACTAAATACAAATCATCTAGGTTTAGGGCAAGTTTATAAATAAATTTATTGAAATCAAAAGATAAGTGCTGGTATTGTAAGCCTAAATTTTACTAAAATAAGGTACTTATCACTCCCCATAACCTAGAATCTTGCTTGTCCTCAAGAAAAGTAAAATAACACTAGGAGTATAAAAGATACTTTTAATATGAACATGCTTTGTAAAGAATCAACTTTCAAAAAGTGATCAAAATAAGTTTTCAAATAGTCAACCTCAAGAATTGAAAACACAGAAGATGAAATTCACAAAATCAAATGAGACTAAGATCAATTCACATTTCATTTCTAAAGAACATCAGAGGAAACATTTGATTGATTCAAATAGAGGAAAACCTCTCAAAGGTGTTTAATTCTTCCATAGGTAAGTGTTTAATCTCATTTCCAACACTGATATATCATAGATAAATTTTGCAGTTCATTTCCTATCAAATCAAAGTACATAATTATCATGGATCTTTAGGATTTTAGGGTTGGACCTGACTTGAATAAAAATCTTGGTTTTTCTGGATATTCAAAAATACCTTGAGAATAGGAGAGCAAATAAAGATTAAAAACAATGTTCTCATTACTTCCTATTTCTTTTCCAACCAAGATATTCATATTTCTCATATCAATCCTTTCATGGAATTTTACAATTTAGAGCACAAGGAATTTTTTACTCTTTTTTTTTTCTTTTAGATCGCATGAATAGCCACTTTTAAACAAAGTCTTTTTCATTACATTAGCTACCCAACTGATAAAAGTTCCTAACAAAATAACATACCCTTTTGCTCTCCTAACCTAACGTAAGGTAGGGAATTCTTATCCTAGGTTAGGGTTCCAACAAAATATCAAGTGTTTGGCTCAAAGGGTTTGCAAATGGTAAATCATTATATATTTTAGGATAGCTTTTTGGCCAGTGGCTTAAAAGATTTTCAAAAAGAAAGAAGGCATAAATCATATCCATGAACCATATGTTATGGCAATTAGAAATTCATGCAAAATCAACTATAGAACATATCAATGAGGACACTCTATATAATTTCTGTGGATGCACACACTCACTGAAGCTTAAGGCCTGTTTTCATGTTCAAATCAAATCAATGTTTCCAAAAGATGTTATTTATCAATTCCATGTAAAAATATCTACCTTCATTTGGTATTTAGAAAACCATTCATTTGCTTTTCATTTCTCAAAGTTTCCTAAAAAAAATTCTTTTTTATTGTGTTCTGATCCAAATCAAAAAGTGAGTTTCAAAACACTTATCTGTTGATTCTTTCTAAAACATGTCATATTCAAGAAAATTTTTCTTTTAAATCCCAAAAAGATTTATACATATTCTATAACTATGTTAGTAAAAACTAAAATTTTAATAAAAAAATGTGTACTTTCAAAAAGAGAGAAATTGTGTACTTCCAAAAAGAGAAAACTCTGTGTACATAATCAAAGTGCGCAATACCAAAGAGAATCGTAAACGCACACAACTATTTTAAGCAAACATCAAACATGATAAAGAAACAAAGTACTAAATTTAAACTACAAATCAGTAAAGAAATATAAAAACAATGTCACAGATATTTGAAGATCATGACTGAGGAGCTCAGTTTCCTTTATTTAGATAATCAACAGGATCTGCCACGTTCTTATCCTCACCTGCTTTGCCTCTTCCTAACTAAATGGATCTGTATCCAAGCTCTAACAAAACAGATGATACATTCCAAAAAGATAAGACATAAAATTCAAAAAGTAAAGTTCAGATATATAATTTATAAGCATAAGACATAAATTAAAATAACACAAATAAAGACAAAAATTAAAAACACTGGGTTGCCTCCCAGGAGCGCTTCTTTAATGTCGTATTAGCTGGACGCCTTTGTTATGGGTTAGGATTCCAGCAATTGTACAATAGTGAAGAGTCGTTGGCTTCTTTGTTTTCCTTCAACATTTTCACCAGTTTCTTTTCTTTTTCATAGAGAATTGAATTATTGATAACTGGTTTCTGTGAATTACCTGCAAGAAAAACATTTTTAGAATGTGGAGGTACTGCTTTTACCTTTATTTTAGTAAATTTGTTTATAAACTTTCCCTAAACCTAGATGATTTGTAATTAGTACTTATGTAAATGTTAATTTTTCCGTTTTTAGAAGATTAGTCCAATCACATTTTGTATTTTGATAGGTTCGATGGTATCCGAAGCATCCAAGCAAGCAAAGCAAGTGAAAAGGGCATAAAAATCAAACTTGGGAGGTGTCAGAAGCAAAATGGCCCAGAACTCGTCTAGGCCCATGACCTTTCTTCACCATTAAGCTTTTAACTCGCCCAAACGAGCATCCTTAGGCTAAATCACTTGTGCAGGCAAGCTTTAAGTTCCAAGGAGATATGATTAACTCGCCCAAGCAAGCAAACACAGGCAAAACCACTCGCCTAGGCGAGTGGACACAAGAGGCTGAATCCTATAAATAGCCATGCAAACTTGGAAGCAAATCATCCAGGAACGAAAATTCTTAGCTTAGGAACATAGGAATAGAGTAGGATAGCTTTGGGAGAGTGAGAGAAGTGAAAATTAGTGTTGAGACTCTGCCGGAAAGAAGCGGTGATGGTTCCCTTCATCAATTCTTCCATTGAGGAGGTGCTCTCCCTAATGATTAGCTAGCTTCTCTTAAGGATTGGATGTAATCTTCTTATCCCTATGTATCTCTTTTAATATTTATTTATGCATGAATCTTTTCTATTCCTCATTGGTAATTTTATTCTGTTCTTAATGCTTGATTCTACTTGATCACTAGTTTCATGAAATTAGATTCTAAGCTTGACTGGAAAGCGCCCTTAGAATTTGAACTGAATGATTTTACTCATTACGTTACGTTTCTAGGAATAGAACATAACATTTTGATTGCAAATAGCACGCGATTATGATTATAATGTTGGGGTATTTACTTCATATGCGAGGGATCGATTCAGAGTGAAATAATGTGTGCATCAATAAGGATAGAAAATGATTTATATATGGTAAAAGTTAATTGAATACTAAGGGTATGAATGATGAAACCCAATCTCACTTTCTCATTAATATATTTCATTTTACCAGTTTTGTAATTTTCTGTTACTTTCGTAAATCACATGAAATTCCGCTCATCCTTATTGTACATAACTATTGAACTATCTAATTATATTTGGATTAACTGAGTAGCTCAAGTCCTTGTGGATACGATCTTTCATAAATTTTGTAACTTACAACGACAAATTGGTACGCTTGCCAAGAGTCTAACAAGTTTCTAGCGTCGTTGTCGGGGACTTGAGTCGCTCATTCAGTTCTTTCAAATATAATTTTTTAGTTGAATAGGACTTTTTCTTTACTTTTGTTATTTTGATTTTGTATAAATTCTCTTGTGTTTTATTTTATTTTATTTTCACTAATCTCGATACTTACGAGTCATTGCAAGTTTATTCCTTTTCCTTTTTGAGGTAAATTTCTTGTAGATAAATTGTTCTTTAAAATTCAGAAATTACCAAGCCCATAAAGGAAAAACATAAAGGAAAAGAAACAAACAACCAAAGATCCACCGAGTGAATCTTCTTCTATTTTGGTTCTCTTTCACTAGTAAAGCCACCTGTAATTTATATTATGGCTGATAAAGGAGGGGGAGAAGAAAATAGACCACCAAGGAGGACTCTTGGTGACTATGCGTATCAACAAGGACCAAAACATTACAACAGCATAGTCATTCCTCCTTTCAGTAAAAAGGTTGTGGAATTAAAGCCCGCATTGCTCAGTTTGATTGGATCACATCCTTTTTCCTGACTAGATCATGAAGATCCATACACTTATTTGTCTACCTTCATGGAGCTGTGCAGTACCATGGGAGCCTCTGATACAGATGCTGAAGCTGTCTATCTCAGAGCTTTTCCGTTCTCCTTGACTGGTAAGGAAAAGACTTGGCTTCAATGCCAACCAAATAGAAGTCTTGGCACTTGGAAAGAAGTGGAGGAAAAATTTATTGCCAGATTCTTTCCTCCATCCAAATTCATTAGTGCAAAATCAACAATTGCTACTTTTTCCCAAGGGTTTAATGAACCTCTCTATGAAACTTGGGAGAGATTTAATGCATTACTGTGGAGGTGCCCAAACCATAACTTTGATGATATTGCACAGTTACATGTTTTTTCTACAGTGGTTTGAGACCTCAAACAAAAATGATTCTTGATGCCTCAGCTGGAGGTACCATGATGTCAAAGAGCTCGAAGGAAGCAATTATAATCATTGACTCCATAGCAGCCATTGATTATCTATCTCACCATGATAGATCTCCGATTCAAAGGAAAGGTATAATGGAGTTGGATACTTAGAATGCAATTCTAGCTCAGAATAAGCTCTTGACTCAGCAAATAGAGGCCTTGACAAAATAGATAGGCCAACTTCCTCAACAAATTCAGCAAGTACCTGGTGATTACCAACAAAAAGAGGAGGCTTATTATATGCAAAATCATACCAGATCTCAACAAAACTTCCAAGGAAATTACCAAGGCTACAAAGATGGTCCAGGTTCAAATTAGCCTTATGGCTGGAGGCAGCAAAATGATAATGCATATTATGGTCCCACTAACTCTTCTTTCGCAGGTCCCTCTAACAACTTTTATGCAGGTTCTTCAAATATGTGTCCACCACCACAACAACAACAACAAGCTCAGCCTGATAGAATATAAAAAATGGAAGATACTCTAACTCAGTTTATGCAGATGTCCATCACAAATCAAAAGAATGCTGAGTCTTCCATTAAAAATCTTGAAGTTCAGGTTGGATAGCTTGCAAATCAAATATCTGAGCATAGAAGTGGACCTTTTTCAGCAAACACAAAGGAATCGAGGGAGTGTTTTAGAGTAGACGTCTTGGATGAAGTAATTTCTGACTCCAAAAGGTTGGTACAAGGAAAAGATTTTTCAAGAAAAGATTAGCGGAAGCATTAGAGGAGATGAGTGAATCTGAAGGAAAGGAATAATGACTTTGTTTTTCTTCTAAGTGTGAACTGAATGAAGGTAGGAGAGAAAAGGGATCTTTTGGAGTGCTCATTAAGTTAGGATTCTTGGAGAGGAAAACTAGCTTTTTGATTGGCTTAGGTGGGTGGTAGGTGGTGTGTGTTGTGTGGTTTATGGAGTGGAGAGTGAGGTTGTGATGAGATATAGCTGAACCCATAGCCATTAAGTTTTCCCAAATCTACCTTGCAATAGAACCCAAGCTTCAAGCAGACCTCAAGAACTCATAAGCTCCAACACTCATTGAATTGGGGCTGTTTTCATAAGTTTAAATTGTAGAAAATGGAAGATGGAAGAAAGATAGGAATGAAGGTGAAGACAATGAATGACACCATGGAAAAGGATTTCCAATAAGCCTAGGAAGAATCATCACAATAGCATTGGGAAGCCATTGATAAGACTCAGAAGTTCTTGAACAAGAACAAGAGAGAAACTCTCACAACAATTTTCAAAAATTGTATTAATGAACCAAAAGTTAGTTACATTCAGTTTTGACACTTTATATAGGCCACAAAAATACAAGCTAAATGTCACTAAAATGTAAGAAAATACAAATTGAAATGAAGCCTAAATGAAGCTTGAAGTGCAAGCTTTCAATAAGTGACCTTTGGCTTCCCAAACATGTGTAGAGTAGTTTTAAAACTAGTTTAATTGATTAATTCGACATGGTAATCGATTAAATTAGTCCAGAACTGAAATAATCGATTACACTAGCCATTTAATCGATTAAAGCAGTAAGGACTTATTCCTGATTGCAACAAAAGAATGTCGTAATCAATTACAAGGCCAAAATAATTGATTAACACAGAAAGGGCTTATTCCTGTTTGCAACACAAAATGCTATAATCAATTACAAGGCCAAAATAATCGATTAAAACAATAACAACCTATTTACAATTGTTTTATTGAATTTCTTCTAACAAGTGTTGGAATTTGTTGGATTATATTGAATTTGAGACATCAAAATCCAGCTCTTATCATCCTTGATATGGTGTGCAACTTCATGCTTGTCCAAGTTAGCTTGAATATGGTCTTGAAGTGCTTGAGTACTAGCTCTTGTCATTGGTCCCTTGAAGCTCACCAAAGGAAGTGCTTCAAGCTCTCCTTCTAGACCTTTGGTTTGTCTTGGACCTCCATCAGGTTGAGTGTTGAAGTGGTTAAAGGGTGATTGAGGAGGGGGTTTTACCTTGCATGGTCAATCCCCTCTCCCATTGGTGGGTGAGGTTTTGGCCATGATGAACTTTTGGGGTTTACACTGTGTAATTATTTTACACAGTGTAATCTTGCACTACGAAACTTTTTGCAATAGAAATTAATTTTAAACTAGTTTTAGGAATTAAATCTAAACAATTAAAACTTTTATAAAACTTGATACTTGAGGTATTTTTGTGTAATTAAATAAATCCTAATGATCAAATACATTTTCTTTCTCTTAAAAAAATATTAAATCAACAACAAATTATCACTGGCAAATAATTGCGAGCAAACAATTACAGACAATTAATCACAAAGAAATAAATCAACACTGTCGTTTTTAATTAAGTTATAGACCATAACCAATTCAATCATAGGTAAATACTTAGTAAAGAAAGAATACACTCACCTACTGAGTTGTAATTTTCAGGGTGTTACAGGTTGACCAGCCTCTTCGTGATTCTCTTACCCCTAAATTGTTGTAGGGATTGGAGCACATGTCTTCTATATCTTGATGGCATCAGATGGTGGCTTCAACATTAGATTGCCTTGACATGCAACATCAAGGCTAGTCCTATTGTGAGAGGACACTCTTCTATAGAAAATATGTATTATCCTCTGTTGGTTGAACCCATGATGTGGGTAACTCCTAGAATCTTTCTTAGGCTCTTGATAAATTTTCTTGTTCATTTTGAGTGAAATTTCAAATGTCCCTTTGAAGGTTATCGGTCTTCATAACAAAGAAGTACCTCCAAAGGAAGACGTTGGAGCATTGGGTGCAATTAATGATACTGTTCTTTAGAAGTGCACCAAGCCACTCTCAAGCTTTCCCATTTTAAGAAAAGGGAAAAGCAGCCAACCTCATGTACTCCTTGTTGACTTGGGGTTTTTTGATAGTCACGTAATCTCAAGAACCTCCTCAAGTGCATCATGGGATCCTCATAGATAGCTTCGTTGAACTGGTTGTTTTCAATCATTTGGAGGAACCCATGTTTGAAGTGAAATGTCACCCCTGAGGTAGAGTTTGCAGTTGTATGTTGTTGCTTTCTCCCACCTTGGGGGTGAGATAGTCCGTAAATGTCTTCACAAGATTGTTTACTGCAACTTTAGCCATTGCTCTTATTCTTTCAGCAACACTATAAACAAAAGAAAAAAAAAGGATCAAACGCAAGAAGAAGAAAACAAAATTTAGTTATTTTTTAAATAAAAAATTAAATTAAAAGAAATAAACAAAAACAAAAATTACAGAAAATAAAAACTATGAACACTACCAACAAAATTGCTAATTCTCACAAAATCAATTCCTTGGGAACTACACTATTGATTCCTGACAACATTGTTAGAAACTTAATGCATAAAAATATGACTCGCACAAGAACAAGTGTACCTACACAATAGTGATAGTGGACTTAAGTCCAGATATCGAACCTAGAGGACCAATCGCGGTCCCAAATAATCAATTTAGTAATAACTAGGCAATTTGAGTTTTATCAAATAATGGAAGATTTTTTTATCAATTTACTCTTTAGTGAAAAGAAGAATTAAAGCAGAACTTTGTGAGAAAACAATTATAATGAAAAGCATAGGATTATGAATTTGCGCATATCCCTTTATGGATCACGTTTGTGGTGAAAAACTCATAAGATTCCACTCGTGACAGTGATAAATAGAATATGACCATCCTTAGAGAAATTAGTAAAAATCATAGTTTAGTTGTGGTCAATCATGTATGATCATGATGATGACCATGATCACGATCAATTCAGAATGACCATGGTGATGACCACAACCATGATCAAGTCAATATGACCTTGGTCAGGTGCCAACATATCCTTTTGAGTTAGAATATCCAATTTTTTTACTTTTTCCACTCTTGTTTCATTACTAGAAAATATGAATTGAACACGTTTAATTAACATTGTTTCTAATGAAAACCGATGTTAAAAAAAAAACAAAGTGATATTTTTATAAATAAAGTGTCTTTGTTAACATCAGTTATAAAATAACTTATGTTGTGAATTTTCCTTAATATATGTTATTTTAAAATTGATGTTGTAATCTATGATGCACGGACACCGACACGCGACATGACACGACACGATACTCTGACACGTAAATTTTAAAAAATACCGAAACGTTAGCACACGTTTTGATATTAAATAATATTTTTAATATATATATACATAATATAATTTATTTAATACATATAACAACCTAAAATAAGTCATATAATCATTCAAGTATTCAAATTTCATAACATAAATATAAAGCAAAAATAATAAAACATCCATAAAGTGTTATTAACAAGTTCAATTAATTTCATCTCCATCTTGAAGAATCATAGCCTCTATCTCTGGCTCATCAAGTGAAAGACTGACAACTTGAAGATCTCCAACATCATCAAGTGAATCAAATGTATCTCCAGCAATGTCCCATATTTGATTTGCTTCTTGTTCATAACTTGGACTCTTTCTTGATAAGAGTCGAAAGTTGTCATGCATATAAACCAAGTCTTCAACACTTTTTGGAGGGATCTTATTCCTCTCCATGGAATGTACAAAAGAATATAAATTTTATCAAATATTTTTATTTTATTTTATTTTTTAATTAAAAAAATATTTTAAAAAAAACTTGTCGAAAACGTATCGAAACGTGTCGAAAAAGTTGACTGTGTGTCCGACTCGGTCAAACTCGCGTGTCACCATGGCCAACGTGTCCTGAAAAGTTGACCGCGTGTCGGACGCGTGTCGGAACGTGTCGGTGTCCGACACGTATCCGACACTCATTTTGGACAAAAAAGGAGTGTCCGTGCTTCAGTAATTGCTAAGTTAATGTTGTTTTTAATAAAATGGATGTTATTATTTTTATGTGAATGAATCAATTTTGGAATTCCGTGCAATGTGTTTGAAGCAATTCCTTTTGTTCTCTCTCGCGAAATCTCTGTATCGAGGAGAAGAGCCGCGTCACCAGCTCCACCTCGCTAATCGACTTGACCGCGACGCAACCGGCATATTGCTCCTAACCAAGTCCCACAAGGTCGCCGCCAAGCTCGTCAAGGCCTTCACTGATCATAACGTTAAGAAAACTTACATTTCCCTCTGCACCGGTTCTCCTCCTAATTGTGAACGGGTCACCGTCAGATCCAGTCACGGTAGGTCCAAGTTCGGCACCTGGCGAGTCTACGCTGCCTCCGACGTCGGACGCACGCTACCAGGCGGCTCGGTTGTCCGCTCCATGGAGACTTCCTTTGAGGTTTTGCCATAAACGAAAATGGAAGCTTCAGGGAGGTTTCAGACTCTGAATTCCGGAACGACGAAGAGGGGGGAAATGCGAGCAAGATAGTGGTGAGAGGGTATCCTCGGAGTGGAAGAACGCATCAGATTCGGTTGCACTGTCAATACCTACATCTGACTGTTCGAATTCGCAGTCGTTGGTTCATAATTACGAGTTTTTATTCGCTTCTTCTTTCTCTTGTTTTTTTTTTTTCCCATTCTCCTCACCATATATAAAGCAAAGCCTTGGGCCTGTCATATACCATCGTGTACGCTTTCTATTCATTTCCTTGTGAAATATTGTTTCTCTCTCAAAGGCAACAATGTCGGAAGCTAAGACCCAAATTGAATCCATAAGGAAGTGGGTCGTCGAGCACAAGCTCCGTACTGTTGGTAAATTTCTCAATCCCCCACTTCATTCGTTCTTCCTCATTGATGGGTGTTTGATTTTATTGATTTCGATCTTATTGTGATTTTTTGCGATTGTTATTTGGATCAGGGTGTCTGTGGGTCAATGATATTACGGGTTCGATCACTTACAATAGGTCTCGACCCAACATGAAAACTAGTGTTAAGATCATTCACGCAAGGTTTGTCTTGTTACAATTTTTTATCTTTTCCGATACTGTCTTGACCTAATTTAATTATTTGTATTCATCGTGCAAATTCTGCAATCCGTGTTGCTTTGATGTTTTTGTTCATGATTTGCTACTGTGGTTTGTTTCATCGAGGCCTTTTGTTGTTACTTGCACTTTGTTTTCACTTTTCAATTTGTGTGTGTAAACTAGAGCCGTATCTATATGCAACATAATGTAATTTTGGAATTTGATAACTTTTTATAATAGATGGTGGTGTCATTCCATTCCACTTCATTCATCCCTTTTCATCAATCCTATTTATAGCCTAAGAATTGTATGGATGAAGTTGAACTCTTTTTTTATCACTTGTGATTCAATTTAGCTTCAAAACTAGAGTTGACGAAACACTGTTTCCCTGATACTTTGTGCTTGTTGTCTCCGATTCTTGAAATCTTCTTTATATCTGCCATTTCTCTTATCTTCATTGTGATGTGATCCCAATTTCACTTCTCCATGAAGTTAGTAATGGCGGTCACTTAGGAAATTCAAATGCATGCCCTTTTATTTCTACTTCTATATGGCAATGGGAAAAGTTAATTATTGGTTGGTGTTTACAGATTACAACATTGATTTATTGGAGTTTTGATGAACAATATGTAGTGTTTGTTGATATAATGGGCTTTGGTTTTTGTGGTATGAAGATGAGCTTTTTCATTTGTATTTACTCTACTGTCTCTAAGGTGGAATCATGTTTGTTGTTTGCTTTTCTTCTCTCTTTCCTTGTCTCTTCAATTAAATAATGTTTAACAATTCAGCATAAAGAGCCTTCAACTTAGTAAGTATCTTATAGCAGAGAAAGTGACTGACAATTGCAGTCGAGCTTGTAGCAAACCTTGCCATAATTTTTATGGATGAACCTACATCTGGACTTGATGCACGTGCAGCGGCCATTGTTATGAGAGCAGTTCGTAATACAGTTGATACTGGTAGAACAGTGGTTTGCTCCATACATCAACCAAGTATTGACATTTTTGAAGCATTTGATGAGGTTAGTTGTTCAATTACTATTTCTAATCAATTTACTAATGTTATACCTATCGCTTAAGTAACTTATCTCAAAGGTTCTAAACTTTGATTCTTCATTCCGAGTTACTTTTCATGAAACGTGGAGGACGAGTCCAGTGGCGGAGCCATGGCCAAACCAGCAATGGCCATGGCACTACCTAAAAATATATTTTTTTAAAATTTTTAAGTAAAATTATCGGATTAAAAATAAAATTTAGCACTACCAGTAAAATTATAGGTTTAAAAATAAAATTTGGCATGGGGTAAAATTTTTTGGTGGCTCTGCCACTGGACGAGTCATACATGGAGGGAAGATTGGCAGGCAATCAGATATAATGATAAGATATTTTCAGGTAACACTATCTTTTCTTTTACATTTTTACATTC
>PYAF01005584.1:133167-187950 GCA_007407185.1 Glycine tomentella
TGTGTACAAGTGAATTCGAGGTCACTGGCCTCCTATTTTCCTGAATGCCCTCTAATCTGTTATCCCCTCCCCTATATACAGCGTTCCCTCCATCAGTTATACTAACAAACCGTTAGTTATACAGATTACAACAATTATGCTCTAATAACACCCCCCTAACAGCTATTTACACCTTCTTGAATACATTTTCCCCCACCTATTGGCTCTATCACATTCCTACTTGCTTTTTTAAGAACATGGAAGAGCTGTGAACAGATTAAATTACTATATTAGCTTAGAGTTTAGACTATAGAGTAGTAACCTGTTGAGTTTATTATAATTTTTAAGTATTAAATTCCATTCCTATTTGTTCTGCAGAGTATTGAAGGAATCTCCTGAATCCCCAGTGGCTACAATCCAGCTACTTGGATGCTTGAGGGTGAGTCAGAGAGACATTTTGGTCCCTAAGAGCATAGACTTACTACTGAGAGCATAGACTTAGAAAGCAAAGGGTGAGTCAGAGAGACATTTTGGTCCTTGAACATAATTTGGATCAAAACCAAAAGATGATGGAATCTGGGGCTCACTTCTGTATCTCTTGTGGTGAACAAATTGGACTTGATGCTAATGGGGAGGTGTTTGTGGCTTGTCATGAGTGTTATTTTCCAATTTGCAAGGCTTGTTTTGAATATGAAATCAATGAGGGGCGTAAAGTCTGCTTGAGATGTGCCCCTCCCTATGCTGGTAACCCTCCAATGTCTCTTTTCCTCCAATTATCTTGTCATTCACTTCACTTAATTGAAGATTTTTATATTTTTTTCACCACAGAGAATTATATTTTTTGTTTCACAGAATTTATGTGATACATTACATCACTGTAGTATTTAATAATTCCTAAAATAATGATTCTTAAGGATGGATTCATCTTTGATCATTTTATTTTGTATCATAAAGAGAATAATCATATTAAATATTCAATTAAAAAATGATCCTATCATTTATCAAAAGGCCAATCTTCGGTGGAAGAGAAGGTTCCTTGGAAGTTGGAACACTTATTTATTTGTATTTCAGTATATCAGCTCTCTTTCTTTCATTTAAATTTTTTTTATATAATTTCTATTTTGAAATGAAAGAAAAGGTATAAAAGAAAAAAGTGACATGTATACTAGTTCATCACATGTTATTTTTGTGTGAAATAATGTATATATTTGATAGATAGAGCAAAGGATAATGATGACACCAAGGTTTATGAAAACCAGTCCACAACAGCTGCCCAGATCAATGTTTCTCAGGTAATTAATTAATTATTGGAGGTGCAAATAGTAATTAATTAGACTTAATTTTTTATTGATTGCTGCAGTGATCTTACCCGTAGGATTTGCAATGTGACCCAGTACCCAACATTAGAAACTAATGGAAGGGACCAAAGCTTGTTTTAAGATACAATTTTACAAGTTGTAAAGAATGTTACTATTCCTATGATGTTCTTCATGTTACTTCTATGTCTGCTTTCCAGAGTGATGCACATGTTGGTAACTGGAGTGACAACCCATCTATTCAAGATTTTAGCCACTGGTGTCTTCCTTGGGTACTTGATATGTGGAATGAAATTATCCTGTCCCAACTATTTACTGAAATAGAAAATTTTTTAAGATTGAGAGAAGAACATTGATGGAGTTTCACCTAGATTGATCTCTCTTTTTTGCAAGATTCTGATAGAACTGATTCAGGCGAAAAAGGGAAACAAAGCTTTTATTATTGAGAATTGGAGAAATCTCCATAGAATACAGTGATCTTCGAGGTCACAACCCTCCTAACTACCTTTTATTTACCCCTTCCTCACTGTTATCTACTATTTATAACTCTCCCCTCTAACAGTTAGTTATTTCTAACTGTCCAGTAATCTATTAATAGAAAAATAACAGCTATAATACTAACTGATCTTCGAGGTCACAACCCTCCTAACTACCTTTTAGTTACCCTTTCCCTCACTGTCATCTACTATTTATAACTCTCCCCTCTAACAGTTAGTTATTTCTAACTGTCCAGTAATCTACTAACAGAAAAATAAAAGCTATAATACTAACTGCACCTCCTTTTATAATATTGTCCCCACCTCCTACCCCTAACAATACCCTCCCCTTCAAGATGGACCTTGTCCTCAAGGTCCAATTCAGGGAAAATCTTCTTCATCTCATCAGCTACCTCCCAGCTGTTCTCATGATGGAGTAGATCCTTCCATTACACAAGCACCGGAGGCCTTCCAGATTCTGACATTCTTTGCTGTATTATCCTCTCAGGTTGCATTTGCAGCTCCCCATTCTCCCTCAAATCTACTGGTAAAGGTTGTGGAGAACAAGTAGCCTTGATGGATTTCTTGAGCAGGGAAACATGAAATACAGGGTGTATCATACTGTCCAATGGCAGTTCCAATTTGTAAGCAACCTCCCCTATCCTTTGTATGATTTTATAAGGTCCATAAAATCTGGGACTCAATTTTTCATTGGATTTTCTGGCCAATGATCTCATTCAGTATGGCTGCAGCTTTAAGAATACCCAATCCCCCACTTGAGACACCATCTCCCTTCTATGCTTATTGGCTTATTTCCTCATCCGATCCGATCTTGTGCTTTCACTAAATTCACCCTTAACTCCTGCAGCAACTCATCTCTATCTTTACTCAACTGATTCACTTCCTCTAGTTTAGAAGGGATATCATCTCCCTTAATTAAAACTGGAGGTTCCTATCCATACAAAGCCTTGAAAGGAGACATCCTAGAAGAGCTATTGTAATTAGAATTGAACCAGAATTCTGCCCAAGCTAGCAGATCAGGCCATTGTTTTGGTTTGTCACCTGTTAGACACCTCAAATAAACCTCCAAACATCTATTAACAACTTTAGTTTGCCTATCCGTTTGTGGATGATAGGCAATACTCATTTTTAATTGATTACCTGCCTTTCTAAACAGCTCCTTCCAAAACAAGCTCATGAATAATCTGTCCCTATCAGACACTATGGAAGAAGGAAAGCCATGTAATCTGATCACCTCCTTAATGAATACATCAGCTACATCCTTAGCTGAATAAGGATGACTCAAAGCAAAGAAATGAGCATATTTAGTCAATCTATCCACTCTTTTCCTTGAGCCTTTGGCAAACCCCCAATGAAATCCATAGATATATTAGTCCATACCTTAGTTGGAATAGGCAATGGCTGAATCAACCCTGTTGGAACCAGAATGCTAGTTTTATTTTTCTGACAGACTTCATGAGCAGCTACATACTCCCTAATGTCTTTCTTCATTCTTTGCCAATAGACCACACTAGCCACCCTTTTAAAAGTTCTGAAGAAACCAGAATGTCCTCCTAGGAGAATCATGCAATTCCTTTAAAAGTAAAGGAATCCTAGACGAATTTCTGGACATCACCAACCTCTCCTTGTAATACAATTTACCTCCCTTAATAGCATAACCTGGTTTCTCTATTGTCTTGGTCAAATAGGCCTTGATAAATTCCACATACTGTGAATCATTCTGCAACTCTTCTTCCCAATTTCCCATTCAACTTCCTGCATCATAGAGATTGCAGAGAAAGAAAACTGCCTGGAAAGTGCATCTGCCACTATGTTTTCCCTTTCAGGCCTGTATTGGATTTCAAAGTCATATCAAATGAGTTTAGTAGCCCATTTAAACTGCTCCTCATTCAAAAGCTTTTGTTCATGCAAGAACTTTAAACTTCTTTGGTCAGTTCTGATTACAAACTTCCTTCCCAACAAATAATGCCTCCATTTCTTTACAGTTAACACCACAACCATCAGCTCCCTCTCGTACACTGACTTGAGCTGTGCACTTTCAGATAATGTCTTACTCCAAAAGGCCAAGGGTCTATTGTCCTGCATTAATACAACTCCTAGCCCTGTACTTGATGCATCAGATTCTAAGATAAATTGCTTAGAAAAATTTGGCACCATCAGTATAGGCAGACCCTGCATAGCTGCCTTAAGCTGTTCAAAAGAGCTTGTAGCTTCTTCACTCCACTGAAAAGAATTATTCTTTAACAAAGCATTTAAAGGCTGTGCTAATTTCCCATAACTCCTCACAAACCTCCTGTAATATCCAGTCTACCCTAAGAACCTCGTCAATCCTTTGATATCTTTGGGCACAGGCCACTGAGCCATTGCTTCCAATTTACTAGGATCTGCTTCCACTCTTTTTCCAGAAATCAAATGCCCCAAATATTCCAAAGACTGCTGTCCAAAAGTGCATTTCTTTCTGTTTACATGCAACTTTTGCTGTTGCAGCACCTGCAATACTACATTCAAATGTCTGGTGTGTTTCTCCAATTCAGAACTATACACCAAAATCTCATTAAAAAAACAATACAAATTTCCTTAGGAAAGGCCTCAACACTTCATTCATGAGAGCTTGAAAAGTTGAAGGAGCATTAGTCAACCCAAAAGGCATCACTAAGAATTCATAGTGACCCTCATGGGTTCTAATTGCTGTCTTATGCACATCCTTCATCCTAATATGATGATATCCAGCCCTCAAATCCAATTTTGATAACCATTCAGCCCCCCCCCTCCCAATCTCAGCCAACAGCTCTTCTATAATTGGAATTGGAAATTTATCTGGAACAATAATTTTATTTAGAGCTTTATAATCCACACAAAACCTTCAACTTCCATCTTTTTTCTTAACCAAAATTACAGGGCTAGCAAAAGGACTAGTACTAGCCCTAATAATTCTAGCAGTCCACATATCCTTCACTAATCTTTCAATCTCATCCTTTTGGTAATGAGGATATTTATAAGGTCTCAAATTGAGAATAGAATTACCAACTTTAAGGGTATTAGCATGATCTTTTTCCCTATGTGGTGGCAAGCCTTGAGGTTCCTTAAAAACCTCCTCAAACTATTCCAGCACTTGATTTACTACAGCAGGCACTGTCCAACACTGTTAGAACCCTCTATTGCCTTCAATTCTACCCAAAACCCCTGGTCCTCCTCCAGCATAGTACCCTTGATCAACTTCAAACTGATGGCAACCTTGATCAACTCAGGTTCAACCTTCAAAATCACTCTCTTATCCTGAACCTTGACAACCAAAGTTAATTATTCAAAATTTGCTTCCACCTCTCCTAAACTAGCCAACCATTTAACCCCCAACACAACATCAGCTCCCCCTAACTCAGACAAATAGCAATCTTGCTCAACTTGTAACCCTTGCAACTCAAGAGATAAAGCTTTGCACACCCCTTGACACCTCACCTTGTGGCCATCCCCTACCTCCACAGAATAAGGATTTGTTGGAGTAGCTGTTAGGATTTTTCACGGCAAGCGTACCATTTTATCATTGCAAGTTTACAAATTTGTAAAAGTTCGTCTCCACAGGGATTTGAGTTTACGTTGGTTAGTTTTAAATTGTTACCAGTTTAGTAGTTTATATACAGATGATAAAAACGGAGATTCATATATTGGTTTCGTGCGTAAAGTAAAAGTAAACGTTGCGGAAAATAAACGATTATGGAAAATAAACGAATACAAGTCAATGAAGTGTATGATTGGATTTCGTCTTGCTTATCCCTTTTAATTGATTTTATCTATGCATGTTCTATTCTTATTGATGCACACGTTTATGTAAACTTAATTCGATTCCTCGCAATTAAGTCCTAAGGATATTTTACTAAATATTTATCCCTCGCATATTTAATTAAACACCCTAGCATTAAGCTTCTAATCACGTGTTTCGTGCGATCAAAACATTAAGCCCTATTCCTAGCAACGTAACGTAGTGAGTGATTTAATTCAGTTCAAACCCTAAATTTACTTTCCAGTCGCCTTTAGGGTTAAGTTCATGAACTAACGATTAATTAGAATCAAGCGGTAAGCGTAGAATAAAATCACCAATAAGGAATAGAACAATGCATAAATAATTAAAAGAGCATAGGAATAAGAAGAGTACGTCCAATCCTTAGGAAAACTTAAGTGAACATCGGCAAAACCTCCTCGAGAGAACCACTGACTAAGCTCGTAATCGATCCTCTTTTCAGCAGAATCTCCTTATACAATTCACTCTACCTCACTTTCCTAAGTTTCTACAGTCACTTAGAACCTAAGAACACTTAAGGATGAACAAGGAGGTGATTTGGGAGAGAAAAGCACTTGAATGAATGCCTCTTCCTCCAAAATTTCGTCCATATGTATAGCCAAGGGCTTGCTGCTTGCTTTGATCGCCCAGGCCACCAAATCCTTCACTAAATGGGCGCCTGGGCGAGTTAGGATGTTGTCTTGGAACTTGGTGCTCGCCCAGGCGAGCAAAATAGGCATGAACTGGTCGCCTGGGCGAGTTAGAAGCTTAGTCTTGAAGTTTTCTTTGGGCCTTGGTGCTTTTTGGGCCTGCAATGCTGTTTGAGACTTTGTTCTTTGCTTAGTTCACTCCCAACTCTTGGTTTTCGCAGCTTGATTCTTCCGTAACCTTTAAACCTAGCAAAATTAAACATTTGATTGGACGAAATCTTTTCAAATTACAAAAGCATAACTTAGCTTAATATAACCTTTAATTAACTAGGTTTCTAGGGTTAGCTTCTGAATAACTCAATTAAAATAACGTATAAGTGCCATATTTGAATTCTATTTTTACTAAAATGTGGCACTTATCAACTGCTCCCAACCTAGAATCTTGTTTGTCCTCAAGTAAAGGTCAAAATATCATGCTTTGACAAGAATCAACTTAATTTTTTTTTTATCAGAACAGATTTTTCAAAAAGTAGTTGACCTTGATACTTTGAGAAAACAAAATGATCGATTTTCATGAAATCAAAATGAGGTTAGAGTCAAATTTACACTTCATTTCATAAAGACATAAGAGGAAACATTTGATTGATATCAAACAGAGGAAAACCTCTCAATAAGTGTTTAATGCTCCCACAGGTAAGTGTTTAGTCTCACATCTATCACTGATATATCATAGATAAATTTTTCAATTCATTTCCCATCAAATCATAATACATACTTATCATGGATCATTAGGTCTTTTATGGCTGGGCTTGGCTACAAAGAAATCTTGGTTTTTCTGAATATTCAATAACCTTAAGATTAGGAGAGCAAAAATAAAATAGAAACATTTAGATCATTATCTCCTTATCTTTTCTCTTTTTCCAAGATATCTATTTCCATCATTTTCTTTTTCACCCAACTTTTTTATCACAGAATTTTATTTCTTTCTTTTCTTTTTCTTTCTTTTTCTTTCTTTTTTTCTTTTTTCATTTTTTTCTTTCTTTTTCTTTTTCACAAATAGCACACAACCACTTCTAAATTCCTTTTCATAACATGAACTTCCCAAAAGAAATTTCCATCACAACTTATTCCCTTTTTGCTCTCCTAACCTTAGGTAAGGTATGAAATTCCTATCCTAGGCTAGGGTTTTAATAAAATATCAATTATTAAGGCTCAAAGGGGATTGCAAAGGATAAATCATTTAATATATTTTGGGATAACTTTTTGGCTAGTGGCTTGTAATATGTTTAAAAAGAAAGATGGCCTAAATCATATCCATGAATCATATGCTTATGACAATTAGAAATTCATGCAAAATTACTATAAATCATACCAGTGAGATCTCTCTGTGTATAATATCTGTTTGGATGCACACACTCACTTGGGCTTTAAGGTCTGTTTTCATGTTTTCAATCAAATCATTTGTTTTCCACTGAAGTTATTTATCAATTTCCATGTAAAAAGACTTTTACCTTGTTTTTGATTTTTCTGAAAAAAAAACCATTTATTTGTTTTCTCATTTCTCAAGATTTTCCTACAAAAACTTTATTTTTGATTGTTCTGATTCTTTAAAAGAAGTTTCAAAACAATTTTCAGTTGATTCTTTTCAAAACATAATTTATCAAAAAGATTTTTCATTTTTACCAAAAAATTTTGTCCTAAATTACTATTTTGATTTACAAAACTATGTTAAGATGCAAAAAAATACTATGTTACACTTTCCCAAAAAGTTTTACCTAAATATGCACTGCTTCATCATAAGCTTATATACGAAATAGTTATCAAAATAGTAACATAATTACTGTAATTCAACCATCACTACCCATGTGCATAAAAAAAATAACCATGATAGTGCATGAACAGAGTAAACCAACATAAACAGAGTACCAAAATATGTAAGTATGTAGAAAGCCATAAAGAAAGCGATAAATAAATCAAAAAGAGTGTCACCGATTTTGCAGGTCCGTAAGATATGCTGCCAGATCTTGCTCCAAATCATCCGCCGCCTCTCCTCCTTCTGCTGCTGCTGTAGCTGCAGGGTCTTCAGCTGCAGGGTCCTGCTGAGCTGTGGAGCCTCCCACCTCCTCCTGAAAAATTGGCCTGTCCCCAGGCCATGCTACATGTGCTCTAAACTGATCCGGAGTAGGCCATGGGAATGGGCTAGGATCTTGTCGGTGCTGATGCAGTGTGTAGTGGTAAAAACTCTCATTTAGCTACATCTGTCCTCTGAAGTTGGCAGCTTGCTGCTCCGCTAAGTGCTGCATGTACGTGTGCATTTGAAGTTCCATTCTCTGCATGTTGGCAGAGATAGACTCCAAAGTAGCTGGCTCATGAGCGGGCTGCTACTCTACCTGTCTAGCTAAACAATATTTTTCAATAAAAGCACGGTAATTGGAGGGCGGATGGTCCTAGAAGGGTGTACTTGGATTCCATAAAACTGACATAGACCAGTAATTAGTGCAGGGAATCCAAGTGCTCTGTTGGCTCGCTCTGGGTTAAGTGGATGCCTAGGTGACTCTAAGATTACAAACTGGTGAATATCATCAGAGATTATTTGAGCCACGTCAATGCTAAGCTGAGTTATAATACTAAAGGCTAGTTGACACTTAAGCATAGGAAGATCAGAGTTATGGTCACTAGGCATAATATTGCTTAACAGGAAGGTCATCCAAATTTGGGTAAGGGTGGTCATATTTGTTCTCATTAATCTTACCCTGTTACCTGCTGTGCTGCGAGCAAAGTCACTCCCTGGAATGCATAGAAGCTGTCTCATTTCTTCTTCATCAAAGTTGTTACGCCTTTCCATGTATTCACAGAGATGTCCTTCTAGGAGGACTAGTGGATTGCCTAGAAACTGATTTATGGCATCAGCATCATAGGGAATCCACTGACCTCTGACAAATGAGCGCTTGTCACGCGATGCTTCCTCCACAGGCCATGCATTGGCATAAAATTCTAGCACAATTTCAGGGTTGAATTTCTGTAATGGTGTAGCTAGTGGTCCCCATCTACGTCGGTCAAGTTCAGCTGTAAATTCTGGATATTCCTCATTTAATAGCTGAACCCTTCTCTCTTTAAGGAAAGACCAATTCTTGATTGTTTCAAACCTGAGTTGGTGCTTTTGGCTTCTAAACCTCTGCTCATCATAGATAAAATCCTCAGGTGGAGGTGCACTGGAACCTTCATTGCGAGCTCTCTTATTCTGTAATTTCTTTGGAGCCATCTGAAACAATAGCTTTACAAACAGATTTTAGCATTTAACAACATAATGGATAAGTGGCAACCTTATGTGAAGTGAAATCAAGATACTTATAGCAAAATTAATGTGTTTCTCATGCATAAGTCTAAGCAAGTAATTCAACCACCTCTAATACATAAGTCTAACCAAGTAATTCAGCCACTTTTAATGCATAAGTCTGACCATGTTTTGGTATAAAACTTAATGCTACAATTTCCTAAGTTGTAAGTTTTGTATTCTAGTGTTGTACCATGTCAAAATAAAAGGCCATATACTTTACAAAAATGCACAAATTGATGCTTCTAGTTGAATATTTTGGCCTAAGTTATGATCATGACAAACATGGAGTGTATTTAAAATCAGCTTTGTGAACCATTAATGTGCAACATGAAAACTGAATTCATTTTGACATTTTAACAAACACTTAGTGTGCACCAAGTTTTAGACCTTGAAATGGTTCACTTGGCATATACCTACACCAAAATTTTGCAAAGAAAGTGGAGAAGAGGTGACCAATTACATGTATTCACTGACCAATTACATGTATTCACAGCAATTTAAACAAAACATGGTATAATCATTATTCCCTAATTTGTTTCTAACCTAGACTTAAAGAGAATGCAAAAGAATGCTAAATACAAGCATAAAAAGATAGATAATATGCAAAAACTTAAATTGCTGCAAGAAGGAGATACTTACTTGGGACCAAAAGCAAGAAATGGGAAAGGAAATTTGATGGATACCACGGCCTGGGCGTGCTTTGGATGAATGGTGAAAGTCATAGCAAGGTGAATGGTGAATTGGAAGTGATTTGGTAAAAAAATATGAACTTTTACCTTTGCTGTTGGTGCCCAGGATTTGTGCGCTCGCCCAGGCGGCCATTTTGGCCTAAATACACTCGCCTGGGCGAGTTAAAGTGGCTTTTTTTTAAGGAGATACATTTATATTATATTAAAAGTACTAGTTATTTATATTCTACCCTATATTTACTATTTTAGAAATATATATATATACACACATAAATATTTATATATAAAAAACATAAGAAAAAGATTTAAAACATACCTGACTAGGTTGCCTCCTAGCAGCGCTTCGTTTACGTCGTATTAGCTGGACGCGTTGCAGCTCAAATGTCTTGAAGTTGTATCTAAGTGGTGAGTCTTTCAAATTCACCACCTAGACATGGCTTGAGCCTGCTTCCATTGACAGTCCACGTTCTTTTTGTACTGGGGTCCTCGAGTATCACAGCTCCATGTGGCTTGATTTCCTTTATAATGAAAGGTCTGGACCATTTTGACTTCAACTTTCCTGGAAACAATCTTAATCGAGTTAAATAACAAATCATTTTGTCTAGGATGAAAATTCCTTTTTAAAAGTTTTTTATCATGCTAAAATTTAACTTTTTCTTTGTAAAGGTTTGAATTCTCATAAGCTGAGAGTCTCATTTCTTCCAGTTGATGCAACTGTAACTTCCTTTGTTCACCTGCAATGTCAGTGTCAAAATAAAAAAATTTTAAGGCCCAGAAAGCTTTATGTTCTAGTTCCACTGGTAAGTGGCAAGATTTGCCATAAACCAGCTGAAATGGGGTAAGCCCAGTAGGTGCTTTGAAAGCGGTTCGGTATGCCCAAAGAGCTTCATCAAGTTTCTGAGACCAATCCTTGTGTTACTGGGCAACTGTCTTTTCTAAAATTCTCTTGATTTCTCTGTTGGAAACTTCAGTTTCCCCATTAGTCTGTGGGTGATAAGGAGAAGCTACTTTATAAACACCATAATGCTGGAGGACCTTTTGAAGCTGGGCATTACAGAAATGTGATCCACCGTCACTGATGAGTACATGCGGTGTTCCAAATCGAGCAAAAATATTTCTCTTCAAGAAGCAGATAACTGTTTTTGAATCAGCTTTTTGTACAGCTACTGCTTCAACCCATTTGGTCACATAGTCCACTGCTAACAAGATATATTCATTGGAGTATGAAGATGGAAATGGACCAATGAAATCAATTCCCCAACAGTCAAAAGCTTCAATTTCTAAGATATTTTGTAGAGGCATTTCATTCCTTTTAGATATTCCTTCGGTCCTTTGGCAATTATCACATCTCTGCACATATTCATGGGCATCTTTAAACAATGTTGGCCAATAGAAACTTGCTTGCAGAACCTTTGCTGCAGTTCTTTCTCCATTATAATGCCCTCTATAAGGTGAATTGTGACAATGCCACAGAATGTTCCTTGCCTCTTCTTGGTTCACACATCTTCTCAATAGGTTATCTGCACCAATCTTGAAAAGGTAAGGATCGTCCTATACAAAATACTTAGCATCACTGAGAAGCTTCCTCTTTTGGTGCCAAGAATAATCCTTAGGGATTGCACCTACTGCCTTAAAATTAGCCATTTCTGCAAACCATGGCCTTTCAGAGATATGAAGGAGTTTCTCATTGGGGAATTCTTCTTGTATGTCTGGATCTGGGGTGACTTCATTTGTGAGTCTAGATAAATGATCAGCCATATAATTCTCACAACCTTTCTTATCCTTTATTTCTAAATCAAATTCTTGCAGCAATAAAATCCATCGGATAAGTCTAGGTTTAGAATCAGTTTTAACCAATAAATACTTGATTGCAGCATGATCTGTGTAAATCACCACCTTTGATCCAATTAGATAAGATCTAAATTTTTCCAAGGCATATACTATGGCAAGCAGTTCTTTTTCCGTTGTTGCATAATTAATTTGTGCATCATTTAAAACCTTGCTTGCATAGTGTATAACATGGAAAAATTTATTCTTTCTTTGTCCCAAAAGTGCTCCCACCGCATAATCACTCGCATCGCACATAATTTCAAAATCAAGATTCCAATCGGGTGCGGTGATTACGGGGGCAGAGATCAGTTTCTATTTCAAAGTTTCAAAGGCTTGGAAGCAAAAATCATCAAACTGAAATGGGACTTCTTTGTTTAAAAGATTGCTAAGTGGCTTAGCAATTTTTGAAAAGTCTTTTATGAACCGTCGGTAAAATCCTGCATGTCCCAAGAAGCTTCGAACGACTTTGACGTTGCTTGGTGGAGGTAATTTCTCAATGACATCCACTTTAGCTCTGTCCACCTCAATGCCTTTCATGGAAATCTTGTGACCTAACACAATGCCTCCTGTCACCATAAAGTGACACTTTTCCCAATTTAGCACAAGGTTAGATTCAATGCAACGTTTTAAAACAACATCAAGATTAGACAAGCATGAATCAAAAGAACTACCAAAAACAGAGAAATCATCCATGAATATTTCAATACTTTTCTCGACTAAATCAGAAAAAATAGAAAACATGCACCGTTGGAAAGTGGCGGGAGCATTGCATAAACCAAAAGGCATTTTCCTATATGCAAAAATAGCAAAAGGGCAAGTGAATGCTGTTTTCTCTTGGTCTTGTGGATCAACACAGATTTGGTTATATCTAGAGTAACCATCAAGAAAACAATAATATTCCTTCTGGGTGGCGTTGTTGAGCTTCCTATAATCAATGCACATTCTCCAACCAGTGACAGTGCGTGTTGGAATCAGCTCATCTTTATCATTCTTTATTACTGTCATACCACCCTTTTTAGGCACCACTTGAACGGGGCTCACCCATTGACTATCTGATATAGGGTATATCATTCCTGCTTCTAGCAGCTTTACTACCTCTTTTCTCACTAACTCCTTCATAGTTGGATTCAGACGTCTTTGTGGTTGTGCAACAGGTTTAAAGTCTTTTTCCATTAAAATTTTATGCATGCAGTATGAAGGACTAATACCTATTAAATCTGACAAGGTCCAACCAATAGCTTTACTGTTTTGTTGTATGACGTCCACTAATTTCTTCATCCTCAGAAAGGTTTGCATTGATGATTACTGGTTTCTGAGAATTTCCTGCAAGAAAAACATATTTTAAATGTGAAGGAAGTACCTTAAGTTCCAGCTTTGGTTCTTCTTCCTTCTTTTCTTCTTTTAGTTCTTCAAAGAGGTTTTGACGAACAAGTACTTCTTTGCATGAATTTAACTGATGAAGATACTTTGAGGTGTCGTCATCTCCATCTTCTTCTTGAGTTTCAGTCAAAGCTTTCTCTAAGCCATCTTTCTTGTGAAGGAATCTTCTAGAGTCAGCAATAACTTCATCGAGAACATCCACTCTAGAACATTCTTTCTTATCTATAGGGTACTTGATGGCTTCAAGAACATTAAACGGAACTTCATCATCATGAACTCTGATAGTGAGCTTTCCCTCATCAACATCAATCAGCACCTTGGTAGTCTTCATAAAGGGTCTGCCTAGAATCAATGGTACTTCACTGTCTTCATCCATATCCATGACTACAAAGTCAACAAGGAAGAAAAATTTGTCGACTTTCACCAACACATCTTCAATGACACCACAAGGATGCTTAATAGATCTATCAGCTAACTGCAGCGTCATCCTGGTAGGCTTAATTACAATTGCTCCTATCCTCTTAACCATGGATAATGGTATGAGGTTGATGCTGGCACCTAAGTCAAGAAGAGATCTTCCCACAGATAAATTACCAATAGTAATAGGAATTGTAAAACTACCTGGATCTCTAGACTTTTCTGGGAGCGTCTTTTGGATGATGGCACTGCATCCTACATCCTGCATCCAGCTCTATGGTCTCCTCATTGGTATATCTTCTTTTCTTGGTAAGGATATCCTTCATAAACTTGGCGTATGTTGGCATCTGCTCCAATGCCTCAGCAAAAGGGATATTTATTTGTATTTGCTTGAAGATGTCAAGGAAACATTTGTATTCCCTTTCCTTTGATTTCTTAGATGGAGTGTGTGGATATGACATGTGTTGGACTGGTGGTGGGTTTAAGGCTGCTTTGCCTTTGTCACTCCTTTTCTTTTTATCCTCACTTGTCACGTTTCTCTCAATTTTTTCATTAGTTTCTTCCTCATCTTTTTCTTTTTCACTTTCATTTTCTTTTTCCACTTCATTATCTACATTTCCTTTTTTCTTTTCTTCCTCATTCCTACCCACTACAGTTCCCCTTCTAGTAATAATTGCTTTACACTGCTCTTTGGGATTGATTTGGGTATTTGCTGAGAAAGATCCACCTCCATTGTCAGCTAACTGCTTGGCAAGCTGCCCCACTTGTACTTCTAAATTCTTGATAAAAGCTTTGGTGTTCTTTTGATTGGTGATGGACATTTGCATAAATTGTGTAAGGGTGTCTTCCATCTTTGTCAATCTATCGGACTGAGCTTGCTGTGGTGGATTTCTATTTGAAGGACCTGAAAAAGAATTAGAAGAACTAGCAAAGGAATTGTTAGGAGGACCTGCAAAAAGAGGGTTAGTAGGAACATAAGCATTATTATTTTGCCTCCAATTGTAAGGTTGATTAGAACCTGGACCACCGCGATACCCTTGGTAATTCCCTTGATAATTTGGTTGAGGTCTTGCTTGATTTTGCATGTAATGTGCTTCCTCTTCTTGTGACAAATCACCAGGTGCTGTGCAATGGCCATTCTGATGGTCTCCTCCACAAAAATCACATCTCAGAATTTGAACTTGATGGACTGAATGAGATTTCTGTGAGCTTCCTTGCTGAAGTTGAGGAATTTGGCCTATTTGTTTTGTTAAGGCCTCTAATTGTTGGGTCAAAAGCTTGTTTTGAGCCAAGATGACACTTTGAGTGTCAAGCTCTAGTACACCTTTCCTCTGGATGGGTGATCTATCATGGTGAGATTGATAGTCACTTGCTGCTATGGAATCAATGATCACTATGGCTTCCTCGGGGCTTTTAGACATCATGGTTCCCCCAGCTGAAGCGTCAAGGATCATCTTGGTTTGGGGCCTCAGACCACTGTAGAAGATATGTAATTGCGCGGCATCATCAAAATTGTGGTTCGGACATCTCCTTAGTAGTGACTTGAATCTTTCCCATGTCTCACATAATGGTTCATCCACACCTTGAGAGAAAGTGGCAATAGCGGACTTTGCACTGATGAATCTTGAAGGAGGGAAGAATCTGGCGATGAATTTCTCCTTCAAATCGTCCCATGTGCTTATACTTTTATTCGGTTGTGATTGAAGCCATGTTTTCGCTTTACCTGTCAAAGAAAAAGGAAAAGCTCTAAGGTAAACAGCTTCAGCGTCTTCATCCGATGCTCCCATTGTACTGCATAGCTCCATGAATGTAGATAAATGCGTGTAAGGATCTTCATGGTCTAGCCCAGCAAATGGATGTGAGCCAATGAGACTGAGTAGTGTTGGCTTCAGCTCCACAACCTTGTTGTTGAAAGGAGGGATGACTATGTGGTTGTAGTGCTTTGGACCTTGTTGATAAGCATAGTCAGCAAGAGTCCTCCTTACTGGTCTATTTTCTTCTCCGCCACGATCAGCCATGTTGTCTTTTATCTTTGGTGAAGAAGGGTCAATAGACGAAGTCCCCTCAGAGTTCTTGTCAGATTCTTGTTTCTTTTTCTTTCTGATTTTCCTTTTGGTTTTGGAGATTTCTGGATCAAAATGAGGTTTATCTGCAGACTTATCTCGCATAAAGAGAAAGGAAAGAAACTACAAGTTTCTGTCAAGCACCGAGGTTTTTAAAATAACAAGGAAATGTATATACAAATAGAAAATAAAGAACAAGAAAAGTCTACTAAACTAAAATTTAAACAACTAAAGTAAACAAATCAAATCCCCGACAACGGCGCCAGAAACTTGTTAGGATTTTTCACGGCAAGCGTACCGTTTTATCGTTGCAAGTTTACAAATTTGTAAAAGTTCGTCTCCACAGGGATTTGAGTTTACGTCGGTTAGTTTTAAATTGTTACCAGTTTAGTAGTTTATATACAGATGATAAAAATGGAGATTCATATATTGGTTTCGTGCGTAAAGTAAAAGTAAAAGTTGCGGAAAATAAACGATTATGGAAAATAAACGAATACAAGTCAAGAAAGTGTAGGATTGGATTTCGTCTTGCTTATCCCTTTTAATTGATTTTATCTATGCATGTTCTATTCTTATTGACGCACACGTTTATGTAAACTTAATTCGATTCCTCGCAATTAAGTCCTAAGGATATTTTACTAAATATCGATCCCTCGCATATTTAATTAAACACCCTAGCATTAAGCTTCTAATCACGTGTTTCGTGCGATCAAAACATTAAACTCTATTCCTAGGAACGTAACGTAGTGAGTGATTTAATTCAGTTCAAACCCTAAATTTACTTTCCAGTCGCCTTTAGGGTTAAGTTCATGAACTAACGATTAATTAGAATCAAGCGGTAAGCGTAGAATAAAATCACCAATAAGGAATAGAACAATGCATAAATAATTAAAAGAGCATAGGGATAAGAAGAGTACGTCCAATCCTTAGGAAAGCTTAAGCGAACATCGGCAAAACCTCCTCGAGAGAACCACTGACTAAGCTCGTAATCGATCCTCTTTTCGGTAGAATCTCCTTATACAATTCACTCTACCTCACTTTCCTAAGTTTCTACACTCACTTAGAACCTAAGAACACTTAAGGATGAACAAGTAGGTGATTTGGGAGAGAAAAGCACTTGAATGAATGCCTCTTCCTCCAAAATTTCGTCCATATATATAGCCAAGGGTCTGCTGCTTGCTTTGGTCGCCTAGGCCACCAAATCCTTCACCAAATGGGCGCCTGGGCGAGTTAGGATGATGTAACGACTTCGTTTTATTTTCTTATTTAACATATTACGCTTTTAATTTACGAAAATTTTTTTCTACGAAATTCGTTTATGAAAAACTAATATACGTAATAAGTTATTTATTCTAACGCGTTCGCGAATTTATTAAAGCACAAAGTCCACACATAGTTTAATATACAGTCCAAGTACAGTCCCAAATAGTTTGTCACAAAATAAGATACAACAGTTTAATATAAACAGCACAACACCAAATACAGATAAACAGAAAATCAAAATTACAGCATAAGATACATCCAGCTTCTTCATCCATTCTTCCTCAATGATTTCCATAACTTACTATTCCTCTGCTCGCCCAAATGTATTGGGATCATCACAGGTGTCAAACCACAGACACAAATAGGGTAAGTATAGGATAAACATGGTTAGATAAACAACAGAAACAACATAATAATCATAAAACAGATGCATAATGAATGATGCATGATTTCTTTGTTAAATGATGCATGACTGAGATCTTAGATTATCACCACAGGGTACCGGAATCAAGATAGTTTCACCCACTCTAGTGAAACCTCCCTTCACTCTGAGGGGTACAGTCAAAGAGTTTCACCCACTCTAGTGAAACCTCCCTCCACTCTGAGGGGTCAAAGGGTACCATCGTCGAAATAGTTTCACCCACTCTAGTGAAACCTCCCTCCACTCTGAGGGGTCAAATGCAAATGATGTATGTAATAGTTTCCTTTTATTTCCGGTTACTTTTTACCATTACTTTATTTCTTAAATTCTCATAACTTTGGCACCAAAATTTTTATTCACCCATCATGATCAATTTAATATATAAAAGGTATAAGTGCACCATAATTTTCTTTAGGGAAACCATCTTAATAAGATACACCATAGACATCCCACAACTTTCAATAGAACATCTTTAACAATATAACATACAAACTTTTACACAACGCATGGTTCAACATCAAGTAAATAAAGTAACACACCTCAACATCAATAAAGTGACATATGACAAGTACATCAACATAAGGTAACATACAACAATCTCACACAACCTTAGTAAAGCAAGTATATATAGTTACAAAATATAAAAAGTTAGATTAAAGCAAGTATATATAGTTACAAAATATAAAAAGTTAGATTAATTAGTCAATTTCTTATTAGACTAGTTTCAAATTAATTATTCTTCAAGTTAACTAAGGTTACTTAATCACTTTATTACTAGATTAGATTCAAAGTAATTATTCTTTAAATCATGTAAAGTTACTTATCCAACTAAGCATCTTTATACCCTTTTTAATTCATTGAGGCATTTAAACAAACACATGGTATACAAAGTTTAGGTCTTAAAAGAATAAAGGATAACATAGCTTAAATCTTATAGAAATGAATGGTAACATAACCTAATCAATTATCTAAGCCATGTGTATCAAATACTTCCCATACCTTTGCTTCCTTGGGTTGGAATTTAACAACTTGTCCTAGCACTCTAGCTTTTTCCCACGTGAAGTACTTCAAGGGTGTGGCTTCTTTGTTTGGCTTTTGTTTTAGGTGAAAGGATAAGTGAAAGGGATGGGTTGAAAGTGGAATACTAGCCGTGCCAATCAGCCCCCACTTTGGTCCCCACCATCCTTTTATATGCTAGGTTCCTTGGCTTTAAGTGAAAATATCACAAGACTTGCTTTCTAGTTGGTTTCTTCCTATTGGTCCTTGCTTCCCTTCATTCCAAGTGTCCTAATTCAAGATTTTTCTACACCATTCCCTAACTTTATCTGTGCAATGGGCAGTTTTTTGGTGCATTCTCCTTGCTTCAATTTCATTCACGTGGAGTAGCTTTATTTTGGTAGATTTTTGTTGCATTGTTTTCAAGGTTGTCATTGTCTAACTTTCCAAATGGTCCAATTGCTTTGTTCCTTGCTCCCTAACCGTCCAAGTGTCCTTGTTCTACATTTTTCTAAAGCTTTCTCCATTCATCTTGGTAGTTCACAGCCAAGCTTGGTGTTTTAAGGCCAATAGGTTTCAATTAAGCTTGTTTATGTAGTCTAAATGTAGTTTAAAGGATTTAATGCTTTAATTTCTTAATCTATGTCTTAAAATTAAATAGACTTATTATAAACTTATTTCCATAATTTATGAAATCCTACTTCAACTTGATTTCTTAGGAATAAAATCTAAAATTAGTTAGAAACTTAATTTAGGTTTTAGTAACATTTCATAAGTTGTTACATCATTTTCTTCTAATAGTTTATCTAATTTCCGATTGGTCCATTTTTTAATTGGTAAAACATCTAGACCGCTTATTAAAGAATCTATTCCTTCCATAATTAAGAGAAAATTCCCTAGATTGTATCTTTCCTTTTTCTGTGTTTTTATGGAACTTGGATTAATTTATATTTAATTCTTTTTGAAATATTTTTCAAAATTTCTAAAAATTTCATTTCATGGTTTTTCTTTACTAGGAATGTCAATAATTCCTTATCTAGGAGCATACTATACTTTTGTCAGGTTTCCATAACCTTACTGAAGCTATCTGACCTTATCAGAGCTAAAAGGGTATTTTGGTCATTTGCACAAATGTTCAGGGGCATTTTTGTCATTTTCAAAAATGTCCAAGGGTATTTATGTCTTTTATCTAGGAATGCATATTTATAAGAAAATGCACATATATAGTGAAATATGAGGGTGTTACAGATGCTGTCTTGGAACTTGGTGCTCGCCCAGGCGAGCAAAATAGGCATGAACTGGTCGCCTGGGCGAGTTAGAAGCTTAGTCTTGAAGTTTTCTTTGGGCCTTGGTGCTTTTTGGGCCTGCAATGCTGTTTGAGACTTTGTTCTTTGCTTAGTTCACTCCCAACTCTTGGTTTTCGCAGCTTGATTCTTCTGTAACCTTTAAACCTAGCAAAACTAAACATTTGATTGGACTAAATCTTTTCAAATTACAAAAGCATAACTTAGCTTAATATAACCTTCAATTAACTAGGTTTCTAGGGTTAACTTGTGAATAACTCAATTAAAATAACGGATAAGTGCCATATTTGAATTCTATTTTTACTAAAATGTGGCACTTATCAGTAGCCTTCAATGCCAACTCCTTCACTAATTTCATAGAGATGAAATTGTTAGTTGCTCCACTGTTAATCAATACCACCACCTTCTTGTTTTGAATTTTTCCCCACAGCTTTAAAGATTTCCTTGTAGTGAATCCTTCAATGTTATGCAAGGACAACTGCTGCAATTCTTCTTCCTCTTCATCTCTCCTCCCCTTGAATCTTACTAACTTCCTCTTCCTCCAAGATCATCACCTTCAACTGCTTGTTCTTACACACATGGGTGGGATGATACTTTTCTTCACACGTGAAACACTCCCCCTTCCTCATTTTTTCATTAATTTCTACAGGAATTAGTCTCTGAAAATTCCTTCTACCTCTCCCATCTTCTCCCCCTGTTTTAATTCCCCTTATTGGCTCCCCTCCTTTGCTACTGGTTTGCTGCCATTCCCTCCCAATTCTTGGACCCAAGAAGCTGGGTCTTTGAAAAGATTGAGATGACCCACTTGTCTTGCGTTTACCATGGTTTCCATCAAACTTTTTGGCTCATGAAGCCTTACATCAAACCCAATTTCCTCCCTCAACCCTTTAATGAAAACTTCCATCAAAAAAGATACTCCCAATCATGTTCCAACCCCCACATGTTTTTCAAACTGGCCTATATACCCCTGCACTGTTTCTTCTTGTTTAAGGGCTAGTAATACTTGCAAATGGCTGCCCAAATTGGCTCCTTGAAACCTCTGGGTGACAGTCAACTTGAAGCTTTCCCAAGATTGATTGGAGCTCCATGATTCCCACCATTGAAACCAAGCCAAAGCTTTACCTTCCATTGCCACCAACATTGCTTCCAGTTTATCTTCCTCAGCCACTGTTTGCAATCTGGAACATCTCTCAATTTTAGCCACCCACCCGAGTGGGTCCTCTCCCATGAAAATAGGTATCTCAAGGTTCCTCCATCAGTTGGCTCCCATAGCCTCTCCCTCCATATTTCTCCTGGCAGCGCCTCCCATCACCCCTTTCTCCCCTACCTTCGGCGCCTCCTCCGACGAAATTAGCTTTTGCAACATCAACTCAATCGAGCCCAGTCACGATTCCATAACCTCCTGGTTTGTCTCCACTGCCTCGCGAGTCTCTTCTATGGCCCTCTCCATTGCTTCCATGTGCGCATCCATTTTTTGCGTATTTTTCGAACCCATTCACACCCACAGCCCCAAGAATGGAGCTTTGATACTAGTTGATAGAACTGGTTCAGGCAAAAAAGGGAAACTTAGCTTTTATTATTGAGAATTGGAGAAATCTCCAGAGAATACAGTGATCTTGGAGGTCACAACCCTCCTAACTACCTTTTATTTACCCCTTCCCTCACTGTTATCTACTATTTATAACTCTCCCATCTAACAGTTAGTTATTTCTAACTGTCCAATAATCTACTCATAGAAAAATAACAGCTATAATACTAACTGCACCTCCTTTTATAATATTGTCCCCACCTCCTACCCCTATCAGATTCCAATCTTTCAAAGGATCAATGGCTTGGAGATGTGGTTGGTTATCTTAGTGCTACAAAGATTAGGTCATCGCATCACGTGACTTCGTTCCACAATCTTTGATTCAATTTCATGGTGTTTAGATTACCGAGATAGGGTTTCTCAGGTTCTTGTAGAAAGATTCTACAAGGATTTTGTGATTTTCACTTGTAGAATTCAAGTGGGAAGGGAGTTTTTGATATTTTTTATATGTGCACGTGCTTGTAATACCTTGAAATTCATTGTGTGATATCCAACTCAAGTTGTTGGATAATCAAGATGTAGATCAATTTTGATAGAACTATAGTATAAACCTTTGTCTCTTGATTCACACCCTTTATGTTTTTAGATTTTAGTATCTAATTCTATTTCTTGCAAGTGAATCCAAAGAATCATAGATTTTAATTTGAAAACTGAATTTTAAACTTTATTTTTCTATCTTTATTTTCTTAAAGATTGATTTTAGAAAAATCTTGTTATAGAAAAGGGAAAAAGATTTTAAATTAGAACTTAATAACAATTGGTAAATTTTGGAATCTATTTTACCCCTACAAGGAGAATGATTGAAATGAAAAGAAAATTATTTAAAAAATTTAACTTATAAATAAAGGGAAAGAGGACTGTTTTTAGTAAATAGGAGTTGTGGCAAAAGCCCAATTCATTCAAACCAACAAGGCCACGGAAAGGAAATTGTAATCAAAGAAAATAAAATAAAAAATATTTGGAAACATTGAATTATGGACCAAGCGGCTTCAGAAAAAATCCTTCACGAGTGTTTATTAAAGTCATAAACTGACCATGTCAAAAAAACAGAAGTCATAAATTGACAAAATGTAACTCATGGGACCACAACTCATGTGACCTACAACGTTAATGGCACCCCAAATTATAACCTTGTAGCAATACTAAAAATTAAGGACAGAATAGTGTTTTTTATAGTTTAGAAGTTACTTTAGAGTAAAATAAGAGTTTTAAATGTAAAGTTAAAGTAATTTGATAATTTTATAAAATTTAAAATTACTTTTTGAAAATTGAGTAGTGTATTTTTGGAATTTGAAATAAAGAAGAAAAAGGCGAAGTGTAAGTCAAAAGTTTTTAAAAATTAGCTCTTTAAAAACAATCATAAAAATGTTTAGAACTCTCTTTTCTCTAAATTTTCTTTGACCCAATTTTTTCTTTTAAGTAGCAGAGTTGACTTAACAATAAATAAAACTTAAAACAAATTTTAAGATGGGTTATTTTAGTTTAAATAAAAGACTTATATGTTGAGTCTTTTTTCAACAAATATTTTTTCTTTTATTTTCTTTAAAAAACTATTTGCAAATATTTTTTTTACTGGGGAGTCTAAAACTTGAACTTAGTTATTTTATTCTTGGACAGACCCTCTTAAGAAGATGGAATCTTAAAATAATCTAACTCAAATATTATCTAACATGATGATTAGAGATCGATTGCAAATATATGGCTGGGAAAATGATGACCTCAGTTCTTGACATTAATGAGTTGGGTTCTTTAGTTTACAAATGTAAGAAAATTATGATTTCTATTCTTTAATCCTAGCTTTGTGGTAGCTTTTGTCAAGAGACAATTTAATGGAGTGACTCATGAATTAGTAAGAGTTATTCCATCTCTACCTAGCCTCTATACCTTCACTAGAATCATGCTTTTATTGAACATTTGATTATTAATGGAATAAGATAAGCACTTTTTAGTACAAGAAAATAAAAACCATAATGTTTAGCTCAATTTTTTCAGATTCCTATTTTTCATATAATAAATATAATGATATATGCACTTGCATGATTTGTAGTATTTTTTTTTTTTTTGCACATGCATTAAAATGACTTTTATCTTGACTCCTTTAAAATAAATAATAATTTCGAGGATAAAGTAGATAATCTTGATGGTTCATGAAATAATTAACTGTTAAAATGAGACATGTTTGGATGAATTTTTCTAGAAGAGCTTTTAGGAGAAAAAAATAAAAAGAAAGAAAATGAAATGAATGTACATATTAATTTGTAGAAACTCTATCATCTTTTAGAGAAGGTATACAAGATAGCTTCTATATACTAGCTTATGCATAAACTAATTTTAACTTATGAAGAAGTTTATTTAATTTTTTTTCTTATGTTTTTATCCTAAAAGTACTTTTGGATAAGCTTCACTAAACAAATTTGGTGTCATATAGCGACAACAGTAATTATAGGACAAGTATCAACGTCCTTGTTCTTGCCCTTGTTCCCTACTTTAACATTCAAAGAAAAGTCAACATTAACCCTAATCCCAATCAAAACAAGAAAAAATTAGCAAAGTCGAGACGGATTTGAATGGATACTTATGGGTACAAATATATTTGTCATGCCTATGTGAATGTGTTCTTTGTAACAATCATTATATCAAGATTAAAAAAAAAATAGACAGTTGAGATTAAAAATAGTTAAAAATTTGAATTAACAAAAAACAATCAAATCACTAAAGATTCAGTTAACAACAATCAAATCTATAAAATATTTCAATTATATCATTCTAGAATATCCCAATTATTCATCATCATCATAACCATTGTGACTCTTGTCGCCACCACTGCCACCATGATCGTCGTTACCAATGCCATGGCTTTTGTCGTTGCTGCCACAATGACCTTCGTTGTCATCACTATCGAAGATGATGGCAGTGACACTCATAATGACAGTGGCATGTGATGGTCATGGTGGCAACAGTGACAACGGTAATGGTGGTGGCAACTAGGGCATCATGATCGTGATGGTGATGTCATGTGATGGGTTGAAGATAATCTCGAAGGAGTGACATAATAATTAAAATATTTTAGGATTTGATAATTGAGATATTTTATAGATTTGATTTGATTCTAAACTTTTAAGCATTTTTTTTATCTTGATATGATGATTGTCATTAGTTGTTCTCATTTCTCATCTTAAGATTTTTCTCATTTGAAACTATATATGGGGAAAATTGGTGATGGAACTAGAGTTGGCTTTTGGGTTGACAAATGGATTTCTCGGCCCATTGTTGAGATACTGAAATAACATATATCAACCTAGAAGGGGGTTGAATAGTGTGTTAGATAAATATGAATGCTTTTTCAACAAAGATTTTTTTTTTTTATAGAAAGATGTGATGAAACCAAAGTTACTAAAAGTTTCGTCCAATGAGTGAAAACAATTTTGTTGAAAGCAAAGACTATTGTTCAATGCTTTATAAAACAAAGTTTTCACAAAGGTTTTTCATGTGCAAACTTGTATGATGATGTGTATCACAACTAGCACAAGAGAATACAAATAAAATAGCTTTGGAGAGAAGTAAAAACACTTAGGTTTATACTTGTTCACTCAAACAAATATATGTCTAGTTCTCCTTAACAAGCAAGTAAAGGGTTCCACTAATCAAAACCTGATTATAACAAGTATTTTGTCCTGTCACTCCTGGCTACAATATTCTCAAGGTCACTTCTGACACACCCTTAGACTCCCCTTAAATCTAAACACCCAAGTATTGTGTAACACTAAGCCACTATTGGCTTTCACAAAAAAAAAAAATGTTTGAATGAATACACATATTTAAATCACCCAATAGATTGGTAAACACTTAAGCTCAAATACAATGAAATAATTTGCTAAGCAAATGATGAAGAACTTACGCACTATAATGTATTGTCCACTAATATGACAAAAAGGATAACTTCGAATATCACTTGCTCATTTTTCTCTTCATTTTCTTGTATTAAATAATTAAGCTTGAGTTTCCTTTTATAGACTTTAGTGAAGAGATCTATTATGGGATTAGCGCTTGCTCTGATATGAGGATTGTCTCACAATTGGAGGCATTTTCATGCGTCGCTTTCTTGTGGGGAGAGAAGGAATAAAAGTACAAACAACTGCGTGTGCTCTTTCCTCTGCAGTGTTGATTGACTTGGAAGAATATTCTTTCAAAATTCTTTTATTCCCTTCTATTGTGTCCTTTCTTACTTGAAATTCAAATGTTAGCAAAAGAGAGAGGAAAAATGAATTTACGATAGATGAGTATGTGCACTTCCCTTTTTGACTAACATGAATCCAGTACATGGATGAGTGTCACTTATACTAAGTATAAAACATTTCATGTAAGTGAATAAGTCCATTGGATGCGAGTAAAAAGAACACAATGTATAGACATTGTTTTCACCAAAGAGTGGATGCTAGTTTATAACAACGCGTTGGACACTAGATGTTACTCTTAGTAAAAAAGTTCCACTATAACTGGACGCAAACTCATAAGAGAGTTAAGATAGAGAATTATTACCATGTTTTCTCATACGTAGTAAGTCCTGTTTCACTTAAGAATAATACATTAGCCCATCAATAATTTATATCTTTGTAATCATCAAAATCATGGGTAAGGATGGATCATCTAGTTGTGACTAAGTGGACCGTCCAGACTTAACATATACTGGATATATTGACCCATCTGCATTCATATTTACAAGCCAATGTGGGTGATCTTATCCGTCATGGTAAGTGGCATTTCCTAGATGACTTTCAATAACTATTTCCTCAAATTGTTGATGAGATCCAGCGTGTGGTGCTCCATGTTTCCATCCATGTTGATCTTTTAGTTTTGTGCCTATTGGCTTCGGGATTGATGAGCTTTAAGTCATCCTATGAATTCTTGAGACCTCGTCATCAACCAATTGTTTGAATAATCGGGAATCTAGAAGGGGGTTTGAATAGATTCCTATGAAAAATTTGCTGCTTAATTTCTCAATTCAATTAAAAATAATACCCTTTACAAATCAAGGTTTTCTCAAAAGACTTGTTGAAGAAAGATCAACATCACATAAATCCAATATATTCAAAAACTGTATAAAATATAGTTTTATGCCTCTTTCACATTAATTCCATTACCAAGATTGATTAACAAAACAAAGGTTTAGAGAAAGAGAGAATCACACTCATAATTTATACTGGTTTATCACTCAAGAGGATCTACATCCAGTTGTTTTAAAACCACTTAGAACTTCAACTAATAGAGAACCAATTACAAACACTATGCACATGCATTTGCCTAAAAATTCTATTCTTCCCTTGAACCCTACACGAGAAGGATTAGGAGTTGAAACCCTATCAACTCACATAAACCCTTTATAACCCTAATCAAGATCAAAATCTAGAAAGAATTTGAAATTAGATTGAATAGACCTTGATGTGAAGATCATAACATCTTCAAGATCTTTGATTATCAAACCATGATGAAGAATGAATGAATCTTGATCAACATGAATCACTTGTTGAAATGCAGAGTGATTCCCTTAGATTACTCTCGGTAAGTGTTTTCCAAAAGATAAGATCGAATCATGAGTCACCAATGAGAAAGAACAAGTGAGGGTATTTATCATTTTAATAGATAAGAATGATTTAATCGATTATCAAATGGGGTAATCAAATAATCCGTTCAAATCCCTCTTGTTCTAAATTTCTAGAAACATGGTAATCGATTATCTCGTTTCACAGAGAGCTTCTCAAGCTTCTATGGTTCTCTGGAATAATCCATTATCAAATGTGATAATCAATTATTTCGACACTGAGACCTCCTAAAGTTTCCAGGCACAATCTAATCGATTACTAAATGTGGTAATCGATTATCTCAAGCCACAAAAACTTCCTTCTACTGAAACTAACTTAGGTAATCGATCGATTAATTCGATGATTCTTACCAAATTTCAAGAAAAGTGAGTTTTGTTGCTTGTTCTAACACTTTGTAATTGATTACCAAACTTGGTAATCAATTACACAATGTTGAACCCATTGCTTCTAAGAATCGTTGAGATTAATACATTTATCTTATCATGTTTGGTTTCTACTAAGCATGGATAAGATAACTCAGTCTAAAACACTCAACATTCCTAGTCTAAAAACATCCAATACAAATGCCACATCTCTACAAACTTGTTTAACATTGTAAAATTATTAAAGCCAACAGATCCTAAGATTAGTCTTCAAGTTTGCAATCTCTTTGATTCAACACCAGTAGCTTGGAGTAAGCTGCTAAGGCATCCTACGAGTCCTCCAACGAGATCATCTATTTTCTAGAGATTTCTTGATGGTAAATTAAAGTTGCTACTGATGATAACCTTCGAAGTAAGGGCGTGATTTTCATCTCCAGGTGTGGTCATTGCGGTGTTTGTGAGGAAAGAACTAATCACTTATTTCTTTCATGTCCTTTTGCTTAACACTTATGACAACGGCTTGCGAGTATTTTCAAGAGCCACTACGATATCTCTTCGTCCAAGAACCTTATATCCTTAGTTCCATAAGCTGTTAGTAAACAAGCCAAGGATGTAATGTTATTAGCCATGGTGAATACTATTTGGTTTATTTGGTGTTGTAATCAATCTTGCTTTACCTGACAATTGGAGCATGAGCCAAATTCATGACCATATAACCACTTCAGTGGCACTTTCTAGCAACTACACCTCAGGATCTATGCATTCCACTTTGGAGGAGTTCAGTACTTTTATTTCTTTCAAGGTGGTTGGTTATCCATGCAAAGCACCTAGCATTAAAGCAATTCAATGGCATCCACCTCTCCTTGGTTAGGTAAAGTGTAACACAGGTGGTGTATAACAGGGTGCTCATGGTTTTGTTGCGAGTGGGGGGACCTTTTGTAATTTTAGGGGCAGAGCTCTTGGCTATTTCTTAATCTCCTTAGGTATCACTATAACCTTTTGTGTTGACCTTCAAGATATTATGGAAGTGATAGAGATTGCTCAAGCCAGGGGTTGGGACCATTTGTTGATAGAATGCAAATCTTTATTAGTAGTTCAAGCTTATGAATCTCATGTTCCCTGGTGGCTTCGAATTTGATGGTCTAATTGTTGGGCCATTACACGTTCAATCCATTTTACTATATCTCACATCTTTCACGAATGTAATGGTGTGTTGATAGGATTGCTAACTTCGAGCTTATGTCTCAAGGCTTAACGTGGTGGGATACCATACTGATATGCGTTTGCCGTAACACTCCAAAACAATTTAACTACGCTAATTCTGTAGCACAAGATTAACCTAGGTTGACTCAGAGACACTATCAATATGGTTTTAACTTCAACTCACTAATAACAGTAAGGAGGGATTTTTATCAAACAGTTTATATGCATAAGTAAAACTTGCAAAAACGTAAAATAAGATTAAAGAACAACACAGAAACTAACAGAATTCAAAAGAAGTAATGTAAAACAGATTTAAAGCATCAATCCAATTCACCACACCAAGCTATTCGAATTATCATTGTTCTCAGAAATTTATCCTATTATGAAAGTTCATTCAATCTAATTAGAAGCAGTTCAATTGACTTAACCCTTAAATTGATTGAAACCACAACCCTAACTGAAATATCATTCAATTAATCTGTGATTGATATTCGAAATTAGGAAATGAATCCATAACCTAATCCGCTTTCAATCCTAAATGCATTCATAATCATGAAAACAGAATAGCAATTGAAGAAGAAAGTGAACATTCAAACAGAATTCGAAATACCAAACCAGAACTCAAATTCTCCTTTTGCTTGGGTTGGATCCTTGGATTGATTGAGTAATTAGCCTCCCATGATCATCATCAGTGAAAGCCCCATGGAATGATTGCACGAAAATGGAAGAACAACAAAATGAAAATGAAGAACAAGGAAGAACAGTTGAGAGAAAATAAGAGCAAGGGTTTTGATCCTAAAAACTTAAAGAGAGAAATGTAAAAACTGTTTTTACTAATGTAATGTAATGTCTATAAAGTCTATCCAATGTCACTAATATGTAGTGACTACGTCTGAAGAAAAGAATGGGCCATGAACAAACCCATCAATTCTAATTATTTACTATTTAAACCATAAAAATCAAATTTGTAGCCCAAAATATAAGTGCAGTGACTCTGACTTCGAAGCCCAAAATGACCCTCCAAATGGCAGAATTAGCCTCGGCTTATTTCTGACAAACTTGTAGATCTTTTCGTTATATTTCCAGGGACTACTAGAAAGCTCCATTCGGAGTTCCGTAGAGCTCTGTAGGTCCTATACAAGGCAGATAGGTTAAGTGAGCATAAAATCCGAAAATACGCTACAATTAGCAATTAAGCCTACTAACTTGCCTAAGACAAAAACTGAATTAGAATGGAAAAATAAAAGTCCAAGAGAAGTCAATTAATCTAAGAAGGATAGAAAAATATTTAACTAAAAGCACTCCATCAAAATACCCCACACTTACACATTTGCACTCCTGGGCAAAACTAAAAGAAAGACTAGGAGAAAAATTCAAACTAAAGTAAACCAAAAATTTAAAGAAAGGGTTGAACAAGGCACACATATTTTTCAATGGATCATAACAATGCACAAAAGTGAGAGAGATGAAAGATGGAAGAATAATATTGAGGTAACAAACAACCCATGAAAACATGATCACAAAGTGCAAAGGAAAACAGTAGTCAAGTTTAGGATTAAGAATGCACCAAGGTGATAGAATTCTTTCAAAGGGTGGCACTCAACCTCATATAATGTGTATGACTTGTATTTACACTCAAACACCACAAGTAACTAGCACATCCAGGCATTGACAAACCTCTAATTCATTCAACTTGAAATACACATGCATCAAAAGATAAAAAAAACTTTATTAGCTTGTAATGAATAGCTTAGGTAAAGGTGGATAAGAAAATGATATTTAGACTAAAACTTAAGAGAAAAGAGGGGCAATGGGGAGCAAACCAACAAGATAAAAGAAGGGTAGAAACAATAAGATGAAATTTAAAAGAATTTACAAGGATGAAAATGAACCATAACTTTTATTGCATATTTCTTTTTCTTTGCTTATACACAATTTTTTTCTTTTTTTCTTTTAACTTTTGTTATTTGAACTCTTTCTTTTCTCTTTTTCTTTTCTTCTCTTTCAAATCAAAACAAAATACAAATACCCCACACTTGCTTGAAACTCACTCCCAAAACAATTCCAAAGCCCATTTTCTCCCTAAAGCTAGGATAACATGGTTTTCCATTTTTCTTTTTTTTTTTTTTAGTTTTTAATGAGTTAAACAAGAAAGAAAAGGCTAAAGGCTCAAAGAGGGTGACAATGGATATCAACACAGGGATAGGTTTATTTGACTAGTGGCTAAAAGAAAGAAGGCCTAAATCATCTCAATCAAAGCATGTGCAACAAGAAATGTCAAAAGAGGCAAGGCAAAACATAGAGTAATCTAGCACAAGGGTGAAATCATACATGAAAGAACATATCCACAAAGGCTCAAAAACTCACAAAGCATAATTCTACCACACATGGTTCATCTTAAATTCTATTTCTCAAGCCTACTTATCACTTCAACAATTGCAACAATGATTCACATCAAGTATGAAACCTCTCAATCCAACCAACTTTTTAACATTTCTCACAATTTATACAAGTTGGGAATCCTATGAAAAATATGAAAAAGTGCCTAAATTCAATAAAAAACAGCAATAAAATAGAAACAACAAATAGAAACAGACAACAAAAACATACAGATTTAAAAATTAAAACAGACAAACAGAATACAGACAGACAGATAAACAGAAAATAGAAACCAACAGAAAATGAAAAACAGATAACAACGGAACATAAACAGACAGAAAACAGAAAACAAAAAATAAAATGTAAACAGACAGAAAACAGAAAATAACCAGATAAACAAATTTTTAGGATCCTTCACCCCCCCACTTGAAATGCACATTGTCCTCAATGTAAGTATGCAAAGAAATGCAAACAAAAAAACAACAAATAAAAGAAGGGAAAAGGAAACTCCCAAAATTTCATTCACACAAAATTGGCAGGATCAAAGAGATGTCCTCCACCAGCTCCTCCTCCACTTAAGGGCTCTCATGAAATGCTTTGAGTTGGTGACCATTGACCTTGAAGACTTTGCCGATAACTTCATTTTTAATCTCAACTGCACCATGGGGAAAAATATTGGTAATAACAAAAGGTCCATCCCATCTAGATCGAAGTTTACCATAAATAAGCTTAAGGCGAGAGTTAAACAATAACACTTTTTAGCAACTATGGAACTCCTTTCTAAGAATCCTAGAGTCATGGAATTTCTTCACTTTCTCCTTGTAAATCTTGGAGTTCTCATAGGCTTCTAAGCGAATCTCCTCAAGCTCTTGCAAATGAAGCTTCCTTTGCATATCCGCTTCATCAAATGCCATGTTACAACTCTTCACCACCCAATAAGCACGGTGCTCAATCTCCACTGGAAGGTGGCATGCCTTACCAAAAATCACCCTATAGGGAGACATCCCCAAAAGTATACGGTAAGCGGTCCTATGAGCCCATAAAGCATCCTTAAGAAACTTGCTTCAATCTTTCCTATTTGGTTGCACACCTTCTGACACTTGCTTAATCTCTCTGTTAAAAACCTCTGTTTGCCCATTAGTTTGGGGATGATAAGCTGTAGCAACTCTATGCACAACCCCATACTTCTGAAGTAAGGATGCCAATGACCGGTTACAGAAATGGCTCCACTGGTCACTGATAATGGCTCTAGGCACACCAAACCTGCAAAAAATGTTGGATCTCACAAAATCCACAACAACTTTAGAATCATTAGTTATGGTGGCCTTAGCCTCAACCCATCTAGAAACATAATCAATAGCAAGCAAAATATATGAAAAACCATGAGAAACAGGAAATTGACCCATAAAATCAATACCCCAGACATAAAAAATCTCACAAAAAATAATGGGTTGTTGAGACATCTCATGTCTATGTGTAATTGTACCTTCTGCTCTTTGACACTGCTCACAAGTGGTGGTAAAGTGATGAGCATCTCTAAACAAGGTGCCAAAAGAACCCACAGTCTAATACTTTCCTAGCGGTTCTCTGAGGACCAAAATGACCTCCGGTAGGTGTGCCATGACAAAACTAAAGAATAGACTGAATTTCATGATCAGGCACACACATTCGGATCACTTGATCACTGCCAAACCTCCACAAATAAGGATCATCCCAAACATAATATTTAGCATTACTCTTAAATTTATCTATTTGGGACCTAGATGCATGAGGTGGAACAACAAATGCAACAAGGAAATTAACAATGTCAGCAAACCAATGTGTGACATGAGATGAATGCAAATGCATCGAATGCTCATCAGGAAAATTATCACAAATGGTAAAGGATTCAAGAGGTCCTTCAATCCTACTCAAGTGATCAGCAACCAAGTTTTCTGCACCACTTCTGTCCTTAATCTCAATGTCAAATTCCTAAAGAAGAAGCATCCACCTGATCAATCTAGGTTTAGCATTAGGCTTCTTCAACAGGTATTTTAAAGTTGCATGGTCAGTAAAAACAATGATATGGGAGCAAAGCAAATAAGATCTAAATTTATCTAAAGCAAAAACAATAGCCAAAAGCTCATTCTCAGTGGTGGTGTAGTTAACTTGGGCTGAACCCAAAGAGCGTGAAGCATAACCAATAACATGGGATAGTTTACCAACTCTTTGTGACAACACATCCCCAAGTGCATAATTAGAGGCATCACACATGAGCTCAAAGGGAAGCTCCCAATTTGGTGGCTGCATGATGGGAGAGGTAGTCAGCTTCTTCCTCAATCCCTCAAATGCCTATTTGCAAGGCTGGTCAAATGTAAAGTCTATGTCCTTTTGGAGAAGCTTGGACAAATGTAATGTAATGTCTATAAAGTCTGTCCAATGTCACTAATATGCAGTGACTAAGTTTGAAGAAAAGAATGAGTCGTGAATAAACCTATCAATTCTAATTATTTACTATTTACAACCATAAAAATCAAATTCGCAGTCCAAAATATAAGTGCAGTGATTCTGACTTCAAAGCCCAAAATGACCCTCCAAATGGCAGAATTAGCCTCGGCTTATTTCTGACAAACTTGTATATTTTTTCGTTATCTTTCCAGGGACTACTAGAACGCTCCATTCGAATTTTAGTAGAGCTCTGTAGGTCCTATAAAAGGTAGATAGGTCAAACGAGCATAAAATCCGAAAATACGCTACAATTAGCAATTAAGCCTACTTACTTGCCTAAGACAAAAACTGAATTAGAATGGAAAAATAAAAGTTCAAGAGAAGTCAATTAAGCTAAGAAGGATAGAAAAATATTTAATTAAAAGCACTCCATCACATACCGGTCTTTGTTAGGGAATCATTTAGTAGGGATAGATCTGGAATGTCGAATTTCAGATTTTGGTTGATCTTTTTCATCTTGTTAATTTCCTTTATTTCTTTCTTTGGATCCTTTTTATTAGTTTAATAAAATTTGGCTTGGGGCATAGGACGAGTTGAGTTTGGGGTGCCCAACATTGTTGGGATGTCAAGTTTCAGACTTGATGCTTGTTTGCCAACGTTTTATTAAAAAAAACCATAAAAAATCCCCTATATATATAGATGAACGTGTTGCTTTATAAATGAAAGAAAATGGAACAAAGTATTCTAGGTATTTAAGATGCGCTCTCTTGTTATTATTTGCCATTTTTTTGTGAATAAAAAAAATAACTCACCTATATGAATTATTTGTCAAAAATAAATTTGGTGAATAAAAAAATAGTTCACCTATATATATTATTCGCTAATTTTTTCTTGGTAAATAAAAAAAATAATTCACCTATTTGCATTATTCGCCAATTGTTTTGGTAAATAAAAAAAATAATTCATCTATATATATTCTTCGCCAAATTTAATGATGTATGTATACTATTTTTTCTTATAATTTTTCCTCCTATCGTAGCTTTAATTCTCCTCCATATATATATATGGACTGCAAAATACAATTACCGTCATCCGAAGATTCTCTTTCTACATTTTACTACTACACAAGCTAAATTTTTAACAGCTGACTTTTATAAAGCCCTTCGTAGCAAAGTCATTAATATTTAATAACCATCCGTATAAAAATTACTATTGAACAACTTTCATTTGTTTAACCTTAATGCTTTATTCACACAAGTGTTCACCAATATATTTTTAACAAAGGAAAATAAAAACAAAAATAGATGTGGAATCTTCATCATGGAGTTGCAACTTGCGAATGGTCCAATACTCATTTTCCTAGTGCTCACCACATATTGTTCCTCAATTAATTAAGAATCATTTACGTGTTAGGTTTTTAGGACATTTCAAAATATCGTATACATAATTTTGTTTTTGTTTTTTTGGCAGTGGACAAACGACTAATACACAAACGGAATAGGCTATCAGTTGATTAAAACATTTTTAAGTAACAATTAATTAGAAGCTTTGTGCCTGATTCTGATGTGATTTTTGAGAATCTTGAAAACATAATAGGATAACTCAAAAATTGCATTAAAAAAATTAAGGTAATCCTCTTCAACACGAAAGGGAATACAATTATTATTTTTATTGACCAAATTTTTTTAGATACATAATTAGTAGGAATCAAATCCTATCACCAAAAGAAAGAATAAAATCCTCAATTATGTCCTTTTTGTAATGTTAGTTTTTAGTGTCCCCAATTAACAGAATAACCAATTAAGCGTTTTCTTTTTGCATTAAGATTAAGGAGAATTTTACAATATACTTAGAGTGCGTTTGATGAAATGATAAAATTTGGATATACACAAATTTTACTTATTTTTAATGAAAATAATACGTGGTAAAAATAAATAATAATATATCTTTTAAAAAGAGATCAACTTTTTTTTTTTACTGGAAAAAAAGAGAGATCAAGTTAGTTATACCTTATGGTTTAAGCAATTGACATAATTTTTTTGCTAAAGAAATACAATATATAGTTAATTTGTTTTTTTTTTTTTGTTGTTGTAAGAAAATGAAGTTCCGTGTCCAAAATAAACTATTTCACAAGCCTAGTCATTGTCAACTTGTCATTCTATGAACTATAGCTTGAATTTTAAATTAATTTTTAAATCAGATACATAATTTATAATATGAAACCGTGCGCCACCGCGCTATCTTTTTTAAAACACCGAAGAAAACATCGAGAATAATTATTCTCCAATGTCAACGTTTAAAAGCAACAACGTATTTTTCAAATTACGAAACATTGCCTTATAAATAAACAGAGGAATACAAAAGTTTATTCCTCGCAAAAACCACGTAAATATTCACGGGCAAACACACTAATGCTGACTTTTGTTGTTTATTAAGCTGATTTGATTTATTTGTATAAAGACTAATCCATAGAATATACTACATATATAAAGGTATAAATATAAATATTATAGATTAATCCTTACGATAAGCTTCACACTTATTTTATTTGGCTAAGCCTCTAACTATGCGTGGTGTATATTTTTTTTACCTATTTATGAGTGTGGACTTCAACAAAAAAATAATATCCTGGTCCACTAATAAATTTGGATTCGGATCAAGTGGCATGATTAAAATACTATGTACTAATGATATACAGATCATCGAAAGGTTATTAAAGAGATTTGCAAGATTTCTTCTATCGCCAAAGTCAAACCATATATATCTGTATTAGTAATACTTCTTGAGTTGTTGGTATATATGCTCTTTATTTCAACTCGATCCCGTCCAAGTGGAATTGAAAAATATCAAAATATTGAGTCGAAATAATAGAGTTATGTGAATCTGGAGGCTACTTATGAGTTCACAAAGAATAAAAAAATAATTCTAAAAGTGACTCATTGCTCACTTATTTCTAATGTTGCCAAATATTACAGTATAATACTAAGGTATTCTTTTGGAAAATTGTCATTTATCAATGTAGTTTGATGGAAAAATTTTATATACTCAAATTGTTGCACATAAATCACATGTAACATGCCATGGAGAGTTGGTTTGGGATTATCCTTTCTACACCCAACATATTTTCAATATATCCAACAAATTTTATTTATTCCATGAGTCATACGGATTGGCAATCCGTATGACTGTTTTTTTTTAATTATTGTTTGTGTTTTTTTTTTATAAATGTTTTTTAATTACTGTATTTGTCAAATGTATAAAATTTGTTGTATAAAAAAAATTGTATTTGTTATTGAATTTGTATTAGTCCTTTTAAGAAATGTATTGAATTTGTATTAAATTAACACCGTAATTTTTATGAATATTATTATTATGCGTATAGTTTGTTAATGAATATTTATTTTAAATTGTTTGTTAGATGGACAACGATGAGTGGATGTATGACAGTATTATGTCTGAAGAAATTAATATGATTGAAGACAATGAAGACGCACCTTACGCATTTGAAAATAACAAGTATTCAGTTGATTGTTCTGATGCCTTCAATACTTCAGAAGTATTTATATGATATTGTATTTGATGAAAGTAATTAAATGAATTATTTTAGAAGATTAAAGATATATTATCATTTTTTGTAGGTGTTTAATTCTAATGAGGAGGTATTGCAATGGGCTCGTAGTGTTGCATATGAGATTGATTTTGTAGCTGTAATAATGAGGTCTGGCAAAGCAACTGGAAAGAAGGGAATGACCTCATTTATTCTAATTGATTGTGAAAGGAGTGAAAAGTATAAAGCATTCAACAATGATTTAGTACGGACGACGACTAGCACTAGAAAGTGTGGTTGTCCTTTTAAGTTGCGAGCGAAACCAATCATAGGATGTGAAGGCTAGATGGTGAAGTTAATATGTGGAACTCATAACCATCATTTGGCTAAGTCATTTACTGGACATCCATATGCTGGTCGTTTAACTGAGGATGAAAAAGTTATTGTTGCTGATATGACAAAGTCAAGGGTTAAACCAAAGAATATTCTACTAACTTTAAAGGATCACAATCCCAAAAATTGTACAACAATGAAACAAGTCTACAATGCAAGATATGCGTACCATTCTTCTATAAGAGGCAATAATACTGAAAGACAACAATTAATGAAGCTTTTTGAACGCAATATGTATATCCATTGGCATAGACTGAAGGATGAAAATGTTGTATGTGACATTCTGGTCACATCCGGATGCAATGAAATTGATAAATGCATGTCATTTGGTATTCCTCATAGACAGTACATACAAAACAAACAGGTATAAACTCCCTTTGCTTGACATTGTTGGTGTGACACCTACTGAGATGACATTTTTAGCTGCTCTTGCGTATTTGGAGGGCGAACGTATAAATAAGCTTGTATGGGCTCTTGAATGATTTAGAGGGATTTTTCTGAAGAGTGATGTTTTCCCTAAAGTCATTATTACTGGCAGAGATTCAGCATTGATGAATGCAGTGAAAATTGTTTTCCCTAGGACAACCAACTTGTTGTGTCGGTTTCACATTGACAAGAATGTGAAGGCAAGATGTAAAACCCTTGTGGGACAAAACAATGCATGAGACTATGTGATGGAAACATGGGGGAGTCTTATAGATTGTGCTTTTGAAAAAGAATATGATGACTATCTTATGAAGTTTGAATGTGCTTGCTCACCGTGGCCAATGTTTGTTCAATATGTGAAAGATACATGGTTGAATTCGCATAGAGAAATGTTTGTAACGACATGGACTAATAAAGTCATGCATTTTGGAAACACTACAACTAACAGGTATGAAATCCTAAACATTGTTTTAATTGTAACAAACAATAATTGTGTTGGATGAAATGTAATTATTATGTGTATAAAATTGTAGGGTTGAGTCTGCCCATTGGAACTTAAAGAGACTATTATAGAACAACCTTGGAGATCTATGTAGTGTTTGGGATGTCATGAACAATATGATCGCATTGCAACATAGTGAAATAAAGACATCTTTTGAGAGAAGCACGCATGTCGTTGGACATGTGTTTAAAGTTACCTTGTACAAGATACTTATTAGCATGGTGTCAAGGTATGCGTTAAAAGAAATTATGCAGGCATTGATAGTTCTCGTTATGGATGTGGGTTGAGAACTATGCTGGTCTGCCTTGTGCATGTGAGCTAGCTAGATATGTTGTTGGTAGCATACTGTTGGACATGGTCCATATGTTTTGGCGGAGGTTACATTTTTCAGACCAAGGTATAGATGAGTGCGAAATCCACATAACCGAAGAGATGGAAGCGATATCCAAGAGATTCAAAAGTCTTGATATGTGTGGCAAAGTGACTCTAAAGACTAGACTCAAAGAACTTGCATATGCAAATCTAACTTCTATGTGTCCTCCTCCTGAAAAGGTACAGACAAAAGGTGCTTATAAGAAGCATCTGACCAAACACCAAAGATCAACCAAGCGGGATCCGTCTTACTTTTAGTATATGGTTATCGTGTAATTGCGACCTTACTTGGTTATGGTGAAGATTCATGGTCTCTGGTATGCAATCATTTGCTCAAAGAACTTGCACAATGGTCTGATGAATATATAGCCTTGTTTGGTGGGTTACATAAATTTGAGCAGTTAAAGCGATCCCTACTTGTTGATGGATTGTCGAAGGTAAAGATTTTATGTTTTGTTTTCATATACATTTGATAATTTATTTTTGTACAATACTAATACAATTTGTTACTTGCAAGTAACCATTGATAAATGGATGGATATTACTGATATAGGTTTTGTTATGGCAAGACATTATCATTCTCAAGCAAAAGAGTGGCCCACTAGTTATGTTAGTTGAATGCAGAGGTATACCAATTTGATGAGGTTACCAGCAGAATATGTTGATTTAGGTCGTTAATGTGAACATTTACTTATTGTTTATTTAGTTTGTATTTGGATTATGATATTGTTGACATTTGTTATTGAATTCAATTATAACGGAGGCATGCATTACCAATACTAAATTACAAATTAAACGCAAACAAGTACAATAGTTATGTTGTCATCATGTTTAAACACGCGTTTATACTCAGATACACCTCATACAAAACAATGATCCTCAAACTCCGTCAACACCATGTATCCATTGTGAATCCCTCATTCATCTAGACCGCACATAAACATTTCCATGCTTAGATACACCTCGTGCTAATCTGATACACTGATCTATTATAGTGTATGCATCAGTGCCAACAGTAACCATCCGAAGAGCTATCATTTGTTGCAACCTCTCTGCAATCCTTTGACACACAGCCTGATACAATATGTAAAAACATTTTAACACAATAAGGCCAATATTTTTTAAAATGACACTAACAAAAATATAAGTTAATGTTACCACTGAATGTTGAGGCATGTCAGCATCAACAACCGCTGGTGCATTTGGAGGTGGAACATGTGTTGTATCATCAACAAATACATGTGGTGGATCTGGTACACGATGACACATGGCTGGAGGACATGTAACAGACTCCCCAATCTATGGCGGACTCATGAAAGGGTAAGATATTTGGTAGAACTAATCCATATACCCTGAAGCACACTTACTAGGAAAAGTGATAAGGTCACCAGTGGCTGCAAGGTACTACGAAAAGTGTAGCCATCTGTCATCAACCTCCTATGTCTATGGGGAAGGCCAACTTTGAAGGAAAGGAATAGGCTGAACGAATCCAAATTGTCTTATAACCCTCTCCGGTTGGTACCTGACAATGTAGGGTCCCCATCTGATATGACCTGAGAACAGACAAATGATTTGAAATTCATGGAACACACGGTGATCAGTACATGGTGTTCAATAAACACCATCTGTCGTCAACCTATCCAATCACTTAAGATAAGTTGTACATCTATTACATCATAGGTCTGGAAGGCACCTATGATTGGTAGATGTAACAACAATGCCATGTCATCCAGCGCAATAGTGATTTCTCCTATCGGCAAATGGAAGTTACTGGTTTCTTTGTGCCATCTCTTCACAAAAGCAGATATTAAACCCCTATCACCTATCTCCAATGAACATGTAATAAGCGGTCTTAAGCCCGTAGCGACCACTAAACCTGCAATTTCAGGTGCAGGCCTTCCAAATTTTTGCACCTTCCTTCCATGAGACGTCAACTTCAACTCAGGGCGTTGCTGCAATTATTTTTACTCAATTAGGACACTTAAAATGACAAAAATTTGTAAATCGAAATATATTTAAAGACAATACTACCTCTCCTGCCTAAACTATGGTTGCTACATGATTAACATAAAGTGACAACATTGAAGTATCATGGCGCCCACTAGGAAAACCCTCAGCATCACAAACTTCTATCCTCAACAACAGGAATTTTAGCCACGTCATCACCTTGGTCAACAGGCACATCCTCAACAACAATAGCACCTGCTTGTTGTCTTCGTATTGATGTTGTCGGCCTTCGGCATTGACAACTCTGCCTAAAGCCCAACGTAATCCTCGTGTTCTAACCATAATCTATAATTTTGGCAAATTGTTAGATTACCACTTCAAATCAACCCAAATCAATGCAATCAATTTCAATTATTTTCATACAATTTGAAGATTACAAAAAAAATCACATGTATTCTTTATTATCAACTATAACTACTAAAAATAAAATTCAACACATACAATTTCATTTATTATTATGAATTCAAATTCAAAACAAAACACATACCATTTACTTTAGCATGTCTAATTCAAATTTGATAAACTTAATAGTACATACAAATTAAATAAAATGTTATTTACTTAGTAAAGTCAATAAATTAATTTATCACAAAATAAACTATCATTCACATTTGAAATTCATATACATTACCCAACAACAAATACTATTCAAATATATTTTTTTAAAAAATAAACACATTTTTTTTAAAAAATTTCATCTAACACTTATGGATTGGCAATCCGTAAGCCTCATACGGATTGCCAATCCGTATGAACCTTACTGATTTCCAATCTGTTTCCTTCTTACGGATTGCCAATTTGTATCAAGGTTTACAAATGCCTCATTGTTCCTTCTTACGGATTGCCAATCCGTTCTCATACAGATTGCCAATCCGTAAGCATAACCACGCCCAATTTTTTTACTAATGAACCGAAACGATGATGTTAAAAACGAAAGGACAAACTTACATGGACGACGATGGTGGAAAACACTCAACCACGACAACCACGAACGCTCGACAATGACAACCAAAAATGAACCAGTAGCGTGCTCAAGGAGGAGACGATGGACAACGAAAACAAGCCACGGAGCGACGGACGGAATGAGAAGAAAGAAGGCCTGAATGGTGTATGGGAAAAAAATTTCTTCGTACTTAACCCCTTTTTAGAATGGGTATTTGTGGAATTTCACTGTTCAATGTTGTGTGTCTAAGAAAATCGCTTGGTGTAGGAAGCATAACCCGTTGGTTTGATCAAGAAAATTGCTTGGTGTAGAAAGCATAACCCGTTGGTTTGATCGCGTTTGGCCCATGGTAAATATATTATTTTAATTTTAATTTTAGGAGTTCCTTTTAATGAGTTATGTATGTAATAACTTGAGGAGGGTCAACCATTTTTCACCCGAAAAATTGTAGTATATGTTGGGCAGCCGATGCCAACGACTTATTTAGTCGTTAACGAGTATTTGGGCCACATCCAAACAACACTGAAAAAACACACCAAATTTAAATGCAAACTTTGGCGCCTAGGAGCAGTCGCGAGGGAAGATGGAAACATGGTCACTCCCTTCCTAAAAACAAGGAAAGTGGGTAGTTATGGTTAAGGACTGTAGATTATGCTTAGATATCTATTAGTAGTCAAAAATACGATGTAAAAGACGTCTCCGACCAATATCAATGGAAATTTATTTATTTTCACTTACTTAACAACTTTCTTTACAATTTTGATTTACAGTTTTATGTAGTTGTTTGCCCCATTTTCTTTCCCAAAAATTCCTTGAGTAGCATAGTGTAGAAACCTTGTTACCACAAATGAACTGTAAGACTCCTTTTTTGTAATTTTACTTCTCAAATAAATAAAATAATGAATTCATTTAATTTATGGAAATACTAATTAAGTTTGGTTTCAAATATTACAATTTAGAATGAACTTGATTTTTCAAAAACATTTTGTGATAAGGAGAATATAGTTCAAGATAAAGGTTGAAATTATATACACAAAAACAATTTTTCTTTCCTTTCTTTTTGTTTCATAAACAATGTCATCCTCAAAAAACATAACGTACATTTAATGAATGGCAATAGTAAAAATGTATGCGTCATTTCATGAATAAGCATCACAAAAGCATAAACATTGGTGCTAAAAGTACGATGTCTGAAAATATCACGAAGTTATCACATATAGACTAGTGATATATATTCAAAATAGATAACCTCAATATAGATACTATATCTAAGCTACCCTCCCCAGAAATACATCAAGAAAGTCAAAACCTAGATAGAGTAGTTAACTATACCTACATTATCCCAGCTACAAAAGCAAAGATAACTACTAAACCTATCCCAAGAAGTCTGTTGGGAAGAATCGAGAAATTCTATTTAGATAGGGAAGCACAGACAATAGAAGGAGAAGAGATATATCATGCAAAATTGTTAAGTTTATTACGAATAACAGAATTTACAATGGAAGGAGTTCAAAACACTTTGAACCCAAAATACAAAGCTCTTTATAAAAGAGACACCAACTAATTGTCTAACCGAAAATGGTTAAGCCAAAAACATAGAAAACAATTACAGTTACAACACATCTTATGTTCATGAAACATTAGACTGGATGCTCTCTTCTACAGTCTGTGTGCTCCACCATATTACAGAAGATTAGATGACCTATACAGAAGACAAGAGTACTGGACCAGACAACCACTGTCGTCCACCCTATCTCTATTGTCCATCATCCAACAATCAACAATCTCCACCTTGGTTCAATAACACTTTTGAATTACAAGTAACTCATTTCATCTCCAGCAACATACGTTAAGTAGATCCAAACAATGCATGAACTTGCTTCTTGGAATAGGCTTTGTGAACATATTAGCTAGATTCTCCCTCGTATCAACTTGCTTGTGTTAGGTCCAGTCAATGCACATCATAACATACATGAGACTACCTACAACACTTGCATAAAGAATACGAGACATGTATTCCTTCTCTAATTCTGACTGTGTACTATTTGAAAATAATAGGAATACTCACAATAACCAAGAGAGGGGGTGAATTGGTTAAAACCTTGGTATTTAAAAAACTAATTCAAATTAGAGTTTGGGATCTTTATCACTTTCAAAACCAAGAAATCTATTTACTCAATCAAATAACTCAACCTAAGAAATCAATAGATCAAAATAGAACTTGTTGAACAATGAATATGAATCAAAGAATCAATTACCAATGAACAAGATGAGTGAGAGAGATAGAATAAAAAACACAAGCAATTTATACTGGTTCACTTTACAACTGAAGCTACATCCAGTTTCTTCTAATCAACACTAGATTAGAGTTCCATTGATGAGTCACTATTTACCTTTATTTTCTCATCTTTTTGTACTCATTTTAATCCCTAATTTGTGTTTAATCGTTTATATTTCACACTGTTTCTCATTTAGGATTTAATTGGACCGATAATTCAGATTTTAATTAATTTGGATTATTTTAAGTTTAATTATTCCAATTTGATTTTCAGGGCAGATTAATAATTAAATGGGCTTGGAATTAATTCATGGACTTGAAGATTGGGATGTCGCATCAGCATTATTTTCCACATTAGCTTGGAATTTTCGTTTTATTTTATTTTCATTTTTTTTGGGCCAAAATTGTTAGGAAAAGCCCATTTTCATTTAGGTCAGTCTTTCTATATATTTCGAATAGTGTGCCTATGCAGAAAGAGAGCAGACAGACTATTTTCGTTTAGGGTTTTAGCATTTTCGTTTTCTGCTTTTCTCTCTGTTTAGGGTTTTCCGTTTCTGTTTAATGATTTTCATTTTCAGAATATAGTTGCGTTTCAATTTCAGTGCTATTTCGTTTCTGTTTAAAGTTCCAATCTCGTTTTCATTTTCTGCTATTTCGTTTTAGGTTTTTGTTTTCGTTCCTGTTTAATTTCGTTTTTGCATTTGAATTTCGTTTCTCTTCTAGTTTCGTTTAATGTTCAGTTTCGTTTCAATTCACGTTTCTGTTGTTAATTTCGAATTAATGGAATGCTAAATCCTAGGGTTGGACCCTAGGACAGATTGCAAACCCTTTAATGGAGGCTCTCTGTAATTGCAATTCGTTTTCTGCTTGGTTCTTCCTTGTTGGGTTTTTGTTCTGTATTTTTCGAATTAGAGTCATGCTTAATGATTCTGATATTGATTGATTCAGTAATCTCAGGTTGCTTAATCCTGAGAGCTTGCCCTGACGAGATTCACGTTTGCTTAATTCGTGTAATGAAGTTTTAGGTTAATCTTCGCTTAGTAGATTAACCTGGACTGATAAGGATTAAGTAGGACAGATTATCTTTTGTGAACCAAGGATATTAGAGGCGCAATCTATTCTAAGGTTTGACTTGTTTTAAATCCCTGCAATTAATTAGTATTTTTGTTTTAATTTAGAATTCCTTGCATTCTGTCAAAAAAGCCCCCCTTTACACGTTTTTGATCCCTAACGCAGACAATTGATCCTTGAGAGACGACCTAGGAGTCACTTCCTAGTACTACATTTAAACTGTATTAATTTGGCCGAGTACGACCTCGATCATCCACTATTATAAATTTCTGTTTTACAAGCTTTTACAAAAACCTCCCATTTATCAACACTAGATAAAGAATAGAAATCTAAAACCCTATTAGAAATCTAAGGAGCAAGAACTAGAGAACACTACTCTGTTCTTGAGCTAGAGAACCCTTCTCTAAAACCAAGCAAGAAGAACCCACTTTACAATAGCCAAAACAACAAGAATTCAGAACCAAATTTACACACAAAGATTAAGGAGAGAGACAACCTGATGATCCAATGAATGTTATGCACATGAATTACCAAATCAGGTTGAACAACAAACTAAATCAGATCATGCTTTTCCTTAACCTTGAAAAGAATCTTTCTTAAGAATCATTCAAAGACCCATTGATGTTTTGAATGAAGCAAGAAGTAAAATCACTAAGAAAATCACTTAGAAATTGCTTAGAAGGCTTGTGTATACTTAGAAATATGAAGTGGTCAAGTTGTCTCACAAGCCAAGCCTTCAAACCTATTTATAACAGAATTTGTAACTAACTGTAATCGATTAAACGCGCCTAATAATCGATTAAAATTCTTATGTAATCGATTAAATTATCACTTAATCGATTAAAATGTTAAAGAAGCTTTCTGGGTTTCAGCAACGAGCAAAATAATCGATTAAACCGAGCTGTAATCGACTAAGACAGAAAGCTATGTTTCACAAAATAAACTGTGTAATCGATTACAAATTTTGGTAATCGATTAAATCAGAAAGCAGACAGTTTCCAAATGAACTATGTAATCGTTTACTGATAATTGTAATCGATTATCACAGCAAGGCTTAAAATAATCTTTTAACTATGTAATAGATTACACGTAAGAAATCGATTAAAACCTTTAACAAAGCAGTTTATTTTCAATCAAAGGCCAAATAATCGATTAATCTGATAGGTAATCGATTAATTTGTTTATAAAGGTTTTTCCAGATTGAACGAAGAACAGAATAATCGATTATATCATTAAGTAATCGATTAAAATAGTAAGAAAAACATTTTTCCAAAAAGCTTTTAATTAGATTCAAATCTTAACCAAGAAGATAAAACCTTTGATGATTTAATGAAAACCATTTAAGCTTAATAATGAATGAATGCAATGCAATGCAAGGATCAATCAGATTGCCTTTCTCTTACACTTGAATCAATTACAAAACTTCAAGGCACTTCAAGCATGTTGAAAGCTCAAAACACATTTCTTGAATCAAAGTCTTTCACTCTTCATGATGCTCCCCCTATATCCAACACTATTGAGTTCAGATAGAAGAATGAATGTTGTCAGAGGAGTACAAACTGGTTTTGAGGATGCCATCTGATAAGTTCCATATTTTAGCTACTTTTGAGATTATAATGTTGGCACTTATCTTTTGATTTCAGGAAATTAACTTATAAACTAGCCCTAAACCTAGTTGTTTTATAGCTAGTACATATATAAGTATGTTATTTGCATTTTGGAAGATTATTCCAATCAAACTCCGGTGTTTTGATAGGTATCAATTGTATCTGGAGCATCCAAGCAACCAAGACAAGCACAAAGGGGCAAAAAGGTCAAAAATTAGAAGTTTCCTGAAGCAAATTTGCCCAGAACTCACCTGGGCTAAAAGCTTCCTTCATTGTTAAGAGTTAACTAGCCTGGGTGAGTATTTTATGTGTAACTCAGTCGCCTGGGCGAGTGGCATTCTTTAGAACTAACTTTTAACTCGCCCAGGCGAGTAAAAACAGGCCAAATCACTCGCCTAGACGAGTGGACATAAGCAGCACACCATTTCCTATAAAAAGGCATACAAATGAAGGAGAAATAATGAACTTTGGAGAATGAGAATGTGAGAGACATTGAGAGAGGTGAGAGAAGAGAGAAAAAGAGTGGAAATTCTGCAGGAACAGGCCGGGGATCGCCTCTTTCATCATGTTTTCTGTTGATCTCTTGCTCTACACCATGATCGGGTAGTTTCTCTTGATTGGATGTAATCTTACCCTTATGTATCTCTTTTGATATTTGATATATGTATGAATCTTTTCCACTCATTCTAGTAATTTCATTCTGTTCTTAATGCTTGATTCTACTTGATCACTAGTTTCATGAAATTAGATTCTAAGCTTGAATTGAAAGTGCCCTTAGGATTTGAATTGAATGATTTTACTCATTACGTTACATTGCTAGGAATAGAGCATAACATTTTGATCGCAAACAAACTCGAGATTATGATTGTAATGCTAGGTTATTTACTTCATATGTGAGGGATCAATATTCAGTAAATATCCTTAGGATTTTTGAATGCGAGGGATCAATTCGGGGTGAATTAATGTGTGCATCAGTTATGTTAGAAAATGATTCATATAGGTTAAATGTTAATTGGATACTGAGGGTATGAACGATGAAACCCAATCCTACATTCTCATAAATTAATTAAATTCAATTTTACTAGTTTTCGTAATTTTCCGTTATTTCTGTAAACTCATGAAATTCCGCTTACACTTATTGTAATAACTATTGAACTATTAAATTTTATTTGGATTAACTGAGTAGCTCAAGTCTCTGTGGAGACGATCTTTTATAAATTTTGTAACCTGCAACGACAATTGGTATGCTTGCCAAAAGTCTAACACCATCCTAAAACAATTTAGCACTTTCTGAATGTATTCCTTCTAACACAAAAAAAGCTTCTTCCGGACTCAATCCCTCTTGATCTCTATGACCATAATCTTTTGAGTAACTCCCATGTCCTTCATCTCAAATTCACTACTGAGTAGTGACTTTAGCTTCTGAATTGCCTACAAATTTTGAGATGTTATGAGCATGTCGTCCACATAGAGTAGTAGATAGATGTAGGAACCATTCTCCACCTTGCTATGATAAACACATAAGTCATAAGGACTTCTAATGTACCTATGAGAGATAATGAACTCATCAAATCTCTTGTACCACTGCCTTGGTGACTTCAGCCCATAAAGAGACCTCTTCAATCTACAAAAAGAATTTCCCTTTCTTTACACCTCCAAACAAGGTAGTTGCATCAGAATGTCTTCTTCCAGTCTTCGATAGAGAAAGGTAGTTTTGACATTGAGTTGTTCTAACTCCATGTCCGGAGTTTCCACTAGGGCCAACAAAACACGTGTGGAAGTGTGTCGAACTATTGGAGAGAATATCTTGTTGTAGTTCACTCCTTCCTTCTATTGGTGGCCCTTAGCTACCAAACGTGCTTTATAACGAATGACTTCTTCAATGGTTGATCTAGATTTCTTCTTGAAGATCCATTTGCACCCTACTACTCTTCTGCCTTCACGTAGCTTAACTAAATCCTAAGTTTGTTTCTTTTGAAGGGATTCCATCTCTCCATTCATAGTCATCATCCACTCCTCAGCTTCAAAATAGGAGATTGCTTCTTTATAAGTGGTTGCTTAGAATGAATTGATTTCTTCTACTACCTGTAGCACATAAGACACTAATATCAAAGCCATATCTTTTAGGAGCTTTGATTTTTCCTTTGTGACTTTCTAGGTGTTGTGCTTTGGGGATGCTTCGGATTTTTTGACTCGTCTAGTAAGTCCCTTCAACTAGTTGTGAATTCTAATGTTAAGGGTGCATTTGAAGATCCTGATCAGTCTCATCAGGTGCTTCAAACTGCTTTTGATCACTAATGTTTTTTATTGTGGAGCTCTCAAACTCCACCTGTTAAGTAACATCCTCAACCTTACCCAAATCTTCATTATATTTAGAATACAACATAAAGAGTTTTTCAAAGTTAACATCTCTATTTAGAATGATCTTACTTTCAGATGGAGACCAGACTCAAATTCTTTGACTCCATCTTCATAGCCCATAAGGAATCCCTTCTTGACTCCAGCTTACCTTCACTTATGTGATAGTATGTCGGACATCCAAACACCTTCAACATTGAGTATTTAACTTGTTTGTTAGACCATACCTTATAGGGGTCTTGACGTTTATGGCAGTAGACGGTGACCGATTCACGAGATAGCATGTTGTGTCAATTGCCTCAGTCCAAAAACTCATATTCAAGCCTGAATTGGATAACATGCGTCAAACCTTTTCCAACAAGGTCCTGTTCATTCTTTAAACTACTCCATTTTGATGTGGAGTATAGTGTACAATATGTTGTCTTGCTATGCCTTCATTTCTACATAATTCATTGAATTCAGTAGAATAGATTTCCAAGCCATTGTTAGTCCTAAGATAATTTACTGTCTAATTCTTCATAAGAATCATCCAATGCTTGAAAAATTTGAAAGCTTGAAATTTCTGCTTCATCATGAATACCCATGTCATCCTAGAGTAATCATCGAAGATGGGTGGAAAATACCTTGCCTGCCCCAGTGATGGAACTTTCGAAGGCCTCCAGTAGTAAGAATGGAGTAGTCCAACATGGACTTTGTTGTGTGCACAACCTTTGGAAAATTTGTCTAATGTTGTTTCCCATAGACACAATGCTCACAAAATTGAAGAGATTCCACCTTGTGATTTCCAAGTAAGCCTTGTTTGCTCAGAATATCCATACGTTTTTCACTCATGTGGCCCAAATGCAAATGTCGCAAAGAATTATCAGACGAGCCATTGCACACATGACTTCCAGATTGTGAAACATCATATAAAGAGCCTGTCACAGTGGACCCCCGAAGGATGTGCAAATTGCGTTGCTTTGTTCCTTGCATTACCACAAACTTCCCTTTCCTTCTTATCTGCATAACTCCATATTCAACCTATCAAGAAAAACCTTTTAAATCCATGGCACGCACATATACAAGATTTTTCTTCAGCTTTGAAATGTGACAAACTTCAGTTAAAGTTCTAACAAGACCATCATGCATTCTAATTTATACTGAACCTATACCTACAGACTTACAAGGAGCATCATCGTTACCCATGAGGACGTTACCACCAGAATTATTGTCATATGTCAAAAACCAATGTATGTGTGGACATATATAATAAGAACAACCCGAGTTCAATACCCATTGTTCAGAATGTTGTTGTATTTGTTAACCAAAATCCAAAACCAAATCTCTTTCCGATGAGGATTCATTCTAAACAAGAGTAGCAATAAAAATTTTTTTGCTTTCTTTGGACAATCTCGCTTCCAGTGACCTGACTCTTTATAGTAACTGCAAATGTCCCAAGGATCAACTTTGCTCTTCTTGCCACCTTTTCCTTTCTTCTTCTTTGTTTGCCCTTTAGCAGAATCAGTCACCGATAATCCAAACGCATAGGCTTCATAACCATTCCCAGATGCCTTTAATTGAAGCTCTCTAGAAGATAAACTAGACTTGACTTCTTCAAGTATAATGGAGTCCTTGCCTACACTAAGAGAACTCACAAAATTCTCATAGGAGGGAGGAAGAAAGGATAACAGAATCATTATCAGATCTTCACCTTCCATCTTAACATCAATGTCGCGTAGCTCTATTAGACCAAAGTTTAGCTCACTAATATGTTCTTTCAATGGTGTATCTTCCCTCATTCAGAGGCCAAATAAATGTCATTTTAGAAGCAACTTGTTGCTGATAGATTTCGTCATGAAGATTTTCTCCAATTTTAGCAAAAGCCCAACAATAGTCATTTCTTCAGAAACATCACAAAACCTCATTAGACAGGGATAACAGAATTAGTGAATGGTCATTTTCCTCTTCCAACTCAAGCATTGACTTATCAATCTTTGATGATTGACCAGTTATAGAGGACTATCCAAGGATCATAAAGTTCTAGACGCACTCCATGAATTGAAGGGTCCAATGACAAGGTCCAAATCTAAGCTTCTTCAAGAAAAGATGACCAAGAGAATCATGGCTGGACTAGTTAACAAGGGCAAGAATGAAGGAAGACACGAGGAGCTAGATTGGAGCACCTTGAAGATTATTGGCGAGCTCGCTTAGCCAATGCCTTGGCTCGCTTAGTGCACCTGTCGCACTCAGCCCAATTCCTTGGTCAAAAGTGGCTCAAACTGGAAAGGCTTATGAAAAGATGATTCACATATGAAGCAAGAGAAGGGCATGCACTCTCTTGTTCAACCAAACAAGAGCACTTTCTTGTAAGTTTTTAAGGCTTAGCGTGTGTTTGCTCACTTAGCACAATTCCTTGGCTCGCTTAGCACGATGCCTTGGCTCGCTTAGAGCATGTGTCGCGCTCAGCCCAATTTCTTGGCAGAGAGTTTTTTAGGCTTAGTGCGCATTGCTTGCTTAGCGCGATTCCTTGGCTCGCTTAGTGTGCTTGTCGCGCTCAACCAAATTCCTTGGCCGAGAGTTTTTTAGGCTTAGAGCGCGTTGCTCACTTAGCGCAATGCCTTGGCTTGCTTAGCACGCAATGGCTCGCTCAACGCGCCACCTTAGTGAGGACTTTTATAATTTTGTTTATTTTTGTAATAAGCTTAATTGTTATCGAAATAGGCTTAAACTGTGCATTTTAGGTGTTTTTTAGAGGCCTAACTCTATAAGTACTCAGTTATTTGCTATTTTTGGACAACTTTGATTAATGAAATTAAGCATTAGCTTGAATTGAGAGCTTAGCTTCATCTTGGTTCTTGACTGAAACTAATTCGATTCTTATCAAGGAAGCTTTCCTTTGTGGCAAATCCTCCTCCGACTTATCGTTCCTATATGGATTGTGGCATCATTCATCGTTATTTCTTAATCTTCTGCATTTTTCTGTTTAAGTTTCAAACAATAATTCATGGAGTCTTGAAGTTTGCAATCCGAAAACGATCCAATCCAAGCATTCATGTCTTGGTAGTTATCATGTGGTAATCAAAGCTTGAATCCGAAGAGCATTTCGTAAAGATTTCTATCTATGTTAGGTGCAATTTTCGTTTTTATTTTTTTTCTAGAAAATGAAAAATGAAATTTCATGATTCTTGCTTGTTTGTTTTTTCATTATGTTTCTTGTGTGATTTTTGAGTTTAGCTTGCAATTGCCTTCAATTCCCCTACTTTATTGTTGAATTAGGAGTTGTTTTGAATATGGGTTGTTCTTCATGTTCTTCATGTCCATCATGAAACTCATAGCACTACTGGAAAATTTCTGCATTTGATTCTTAAAATTCAGTCTAGAGAGTTTTGAGGCGTTTGTGCAAATATCAAAAGTTTCTAGTCCTAAAAGAGAAAATATGAAGGACCAAAAGACAATTATTAAAAAGTATTTTGGGGTTAGAATGAGAATATGAAAAATATGAGGACCCAAGATTAAAAAAAAGTTCAGACAAAATTTAACAGCCCTCTCACTATCTTTTTGCATAATTACAATGGTTTATATTTAGCCAATTTTTTTTTTATATCTTCATAATTGTCTTTCTTTGACTTTCCAATTGAGTTGTTCTTTTATTGTTTGTCTTCTAAGTTTCCAAGGTTTTGTCTTAGAGTTTTCTTTCTTCTTTGACCTCTTAAGTTGTGTTTGGATTTGTTTCATCTTTCACTTTGGATATTCATTGAATTGGAATCTTTGGTTGATTTCAAGAGTTGAAGAAGAGTTAGAGAGTGGAAAAAGACAAGAGTGAACCTTATAGAAAAAGTCTTACAAGTGTGAAACACGAGTGTTGAAGAGTGTAAACACTTAGTAAGTGGTAAGGCACATTTTGTTTTGTTTTATTAACCCTTATCTTGTAGCAATGGTGTCCGACAGTGATAGTGATCCACCTTCACCTAGAACCACTAAAATAATGACTTCATTGGCTAAAAAAATGGATAAGTTGCAAAGAAATGTTGAAAGGAGGATGAGAGACAAATTTGATGAGATATAAAGAAGCACTCAAGAATTGAGTGGCAGAATGGAAAACATGGAGAGAATGAGACATCATAGGTCACCTCATTCTTCCCAATGGAGTGATGATGGCTATGAAGATGCTAGAAGGCAAAGGCATAGGAGGAATATGGATGTCATGGAAGATGTGAAATTCAAAATTCCCAAGTTCCTAGGTACTAATTGTAACGCCCCCTCAATCATCAGGGTCATTACCAAACATAATCCACAATCAAACATATAATTAATCAGAGTTTAAGCAGTTTGGAAGCATATACTAAAAGTGACATCATCAAATGTCATCATCATACACTGTACATGATAGTATGGTGAATATACATAAAGTCTCTGTACAAGTACAAAACTGTACAAATATCCCCTCAGGGTACAACAAAATCAAAACCAAAGGCAAAATACAAAACATCAGAGCCATATGCTTATGTCATCTAAGCCTAAGGTTTACAAGTAGCAGCTATCCCTGCATAGGCTTCTTGCCTTGGGACCTATCTGCTCCTCCTGAGGAATCACCTGCAAAACATAAGCCCCACACCAGGGGTGAGATATAAAATCCCAGTAAACTCAGGGCCCTTGAAGGTATTTCCTTCCCCTGGTTCACTTCCATACACATATACATGAAAATAGTCTATAAACACAAATCCATATCAACATCAGAGTATCATCAATATGTATTCATCTGACAACAATCAGTGAATCACTCATCACTACTCATGCACAAACAATGCATCTCTACCTGACCACACTCAGGCTAAACTCATGGCATACAGCCATTCATCATATTCATAACTATCATGCAGAGGCTACATCTAGGTATATAGGAACATCTCCACCCAGGGAGGCTATCTCTATATACTAGGTACATCTTCTGCCTGTATATACCTATCGGAGGCTCCCTCTGAATATATAGGAACATCTCTATCACGAGGCTTCATCTATATATCAGGTACATCTCCTTCTGATGAGGCTACCTCTGTGTATATAGGTACATCTCTACTCATGAGGCTACATCTATATATCACAGGAACATCTCATCCTCTATCACAATACAGTTGCCTGAGGAGGCTACCTCTGTGTATATAGGAACATCTCCCTGCAGGAGGCTACCTCCATATCACAGGCACATCTCTCACCAGGTCTTTCTCAAACTCAAGTCATCTATCCTACTACAATAGGATACAACAATCAACCATGCAGATAATCAGCTAGGTAAATCATGGCCATACATATCAATCACCCAATCTCAGGACGTAGCTCACAAAACAAGCATCATATATCAATGTACATCCACTCCCCTTTCACAGGGTACAGTACAACATTCAGCATCCAGTCACAATACACAATTTTCACATATACATGTATAACATTACACAAAACCATCACCATAATAGGATAATGGTGGAACTCAGCAAAGGATGCACAAACAAGAACCAAGAGCTTACCTGCTCTAGACAAATCACCGGCTCTCCCGGCCTCGTGGTCAACACCACCAGAGCTATCAAGCTCACGTCCTACATAAGAACAAGCACATATCACATCAAATATGGTTCTAAGTCGTTCCAGCGAAAGGAAACTATCATCCTTTCTATATACATATAACAAACCACTGTACAAGTGATTCTCAGACCCTCAACAAGATCCCTCTCAGCCTATACAAGGCTACAGAGTCTCCACTAAGACTCTGATCAGGCTAACATAAAGCATATCCCTGCTTTAGCCTTCTCAATTCAAGCATCCAATGTGA
>PYAF01005585.1:1229-11655 GCA_007407185.1 Glycine tomentella
TAATCTAAGATTATGGTTCCTTCCAATTATCTAGACCATGAGTCTAGAATCACAAACCTTAATCCTCACTTCTTATACTTTATATCATTTCAACTTATATCCTTCTAACTCAAAACTATTGCATTCACTCTTAACTTCATGAAATGGTCAAATCGACCCAATATACTTTTGTCATAAATATATATATATATATATATATATTTTTTTTTATAATAAGAGTTTTACTTGACTTGCTTGGCATAATTAAACTTCTTAACATTTACTTAATCTTTACTTCCTTCATTTAAGCTATAACTCAGCACTTTACTTGTGAGGATCATTATAGGAGTAATGTTCCCCACCAGATAATTTGGGAGCTTATAATTGGTCATTGGTGTTGGATCATGAAGGGAGAATGTCAATCTTGTTTACCTAAAAGGACACTATTTATTTTGAAATAGAGAAGAAATCTTGTTTGATACCTTTATCTTTTGGCAATTTGTTGTGAATTTGTGCTTATATCTTTAGTTTGTCATTCCTTAAAAGAATGAAGTAACTCATGCTTTTTATTATATGGTATTTTCTTCAGCTGGGCAAATAGTTTAACTAATATAAGCAATTTAAGTTTTTAATCTCCCTTCAACAAATGATCAAGGAAACAATAAATAGCTGATTGTATTTATAGCACTTGGCAGCAAGGATTGTCCAAGGTTTTCAAAAGTTCTTTATTTTCATTGTTGTTTGATGGTTGTTCAATAACCATACAAATAAGGGTATTGAATTTTCTAAGCATGTCTTTTTTCATCAACGAGCAAATTCTACAAATAAAATGAATAACATGACTGATAAGTAATAAGGAAATATAAAAAAGTGAAACAATATATTTATATAACCGGTTATTTACCAATAACTGGTTACATATACATAACTTGTTATATAACTAAATTTTAAAAATAATAACTAGTTTTATTAAATTATACCCATATATATAAAAGTAGTTATAGTTATAGTTTTTATTAATAGTTATGACATCATGATGATAACATCATTCCCAGCATTGACAATCTTGATATTGGTACATTTTGCATAATATTCAAATGGACAATTATGTGTTTTTGACCATGGAATAGAGTTAGTAGGGCATTGGTGTCTCAGAAACTTACTTATTGTTTCATTTGTCCTCATTAAATTCTAAAATGATTCAGCAAAGTCACCTACCAAATTATTTTACCCTGTCACTTTTAAATATCCTTGGTGTCTTTCATGTTTATCAACTTAGAAAGTATGTTCATGATCAAGTTGGGCAATATTCAAGTAAAAAGAACTTGACTTATGAGATGTTTTCTTCTTGAGGTCGAAGATCGAAAGGTGAGACGGCCAAGAGGGGTACTACTCGACAATGCAAATTAGTAGCTGGAGTGTAGATGAGGAAGTCATGTCCAGAACTGTTTGGTTCAAGTAAATTTTGAGAATAAAACTTCTTTTAAGGATACAAATATCTTATCGCTACTCAACAATTTTAAAGAAAAAAAACTTATTGTAATACTCGATAATTAAATTAACTACTACAAAGACAAAAATAAATCAATGTTGGACATTTTTCTCTAACAAGTTACCGTGTGTTTTTCTAGAACTTTTTCTAATATCATCGAGTGTTTTTTAATAAGAATCTTTATAACATTTTTAATAGTGCTTGCCAATGGAGTTCCTTAACTCCTTAGTTTATAACATTTTATTGATGGTTGAGATTAAAACCTCAAATTTTAGTACATCACATGCCTTCCTTTTTGCTTCACCGTCTTTCACCACTTCACAGTCTGCGGCGTCAATCTACCCCTTTCCCTATTTCAGTTTTGCTTCACGGTTCTAGTTTTTACGAAACACCGTTTTGTTGTGGTGGAGAAGCATGGAAGGGTTAAGATTCACACACTCTTCCATAAGGGTCTTTATGACACAATCAATAATTCAATCCATTTTCAATTAGGTCTTGCTCTAGCCTCTTTAGGAACAATTCTTGCTATTTCTTAGATTCATGGACCCAATTCAATTCAGCAGGATTTTTCATTCATATCTTTTTCCATCAAGAGAGTTTTATAAACATAATTTTTTATGCATTTGAATTGACAGTGAATTCTTTCGATTTCTTATTCGATTTATGTATTTTTTTTTTCTAAATTACTTCCTCGTCTCTGGGTGTCTAGGTATCAACCATAAGCCTTTTTTTGTTTGATACCATTTTCTGTTTAAGTTTCTTTGGCCTTCCTTCAAACAATTATGAATTATCCTTCAACTTTTCAAAGTGTTAGTTTTTAATCTGTGAAATTAGAGAATAATACTATGTGAATTTAGGCAATATCCTTTTTCTTCTCTTCGTATAGTGGCATGTTCTATAATCACTGCTTAATTCTTTTATTCTTTGTAAGAGAATTGATTTAGAGGAATTTGATTCCAGAGAACTAGCAGCAGCCATAGAATAAAAAAAACAAACAGAAAGGGAAAACAAAAAGAGAGTGTATGATAAATTAATCTGACATTCTTCTCAAATGAGATTCCGAATGATTAATAAACAAAAAGGCAAAGAAAAATTAATCTGAAATTCTTCTCAAGTCGGTGAGAAAGGAAAGAAGGAAGGAAATATATGGAAATTGAAAATCAGGTGACTTGTTAAAATTGATTTCTAATCTCAATAATTGAAATTTCTTAACTATATGGTTAAAATAAATTCTTTTTATTTCTCATTTTAAATTCTCATTTAAATATCCCTTATATATAAATGAAATTTTTATATATTTTTTTAAATATCAATAATTAAAAGTAATCTTATACTAGAGTACATCGCTGGTAAGCCAAATCCATTATTTTCGTAGTGGTGGGGAATCTATAAGTTAAATTAAATATTATAGGTTAAGATTTTAGGCAAAAAATTATAAATAATATAAATTAAATAATTAATTTGACATTTGGGGTGGGGGGGAAACAAATTGGAGATTTGGTGCACTCAAACACGCCTAAACCAGGCGTGTTTGAGTCCCTTATCTCCTATAAAAAGCCCCAAAATTTTACTTTTTCACCATTCATACCATTTCACCTTCTCTCTAAAAGTTGTTCTGCCTTCTCTCTAGAGCTTGGGAGTGGATATTTTCTAAAGCGAAGCCCTGCCAACAAGTAAGTTGATTTAATAATTATGCATATTATTTAATCTGACATATTTTTTAATTAGAAAATTGTTAGGGTCATATGAACTTGTTAGCGACATAGATGTTAGGTTCATAGGAAATTGTTAGTGTGTATGTTGGTTTAATGTGTTGTGTTTAGGGTTTAGGGCTTGGGTTAAACATTTAGGGTTTAGGGATTGCGGTTTAGTTTTAGGGTTTAGCGTGTGTGTTGTAGGGTGTTAGTGTTTAGTGGGTTAGGGTTTGGGGGGTGGGTTAAAGATTTAGGGTTTAGGGGTTGCGATTTAGTTTTAGGGTTTAGCGTGTGTGTTGTAGGGTGTTAGTGTTTAGTGGGCTAGGGTTTGGGGGTTGAGGTTAATGGTTTAGTGTTTAGGGTGTGTGGATTTATGAGTTAGGGTTAAGCAAATTTAATTCCTTTACATGTTATTTTATTTAATCTGTTATATTTTTTAATGAGAAAATTGTTAGGGTAATATCAAACTGTTAGTGATGTAGTTATATTTTAATAAAATAAATGTTAGGTTAGTTAAAATTTAGTCTTTAGGATTTAGGGTTTATGGATTACATTTTAGTAAGAAGGGTTAAGAAAGTTGTCAATTATTTAATATGTTATATTGTTTAATTAGAAAATTGTTAGGGCCATATGAATTTATTAGCGACATAGATTTAGGTTCATAGAGAATTGTTTAGGTGTATGTTGGTTGAAATGGTTAGGGTTTGGGTTAAATGGTTTGGATTTAGGGTATAGGGTTTAGGATTGACGGTCCAGGGTTGTAGGGGGTAAGGCTTAGGGTTTATGGTTTCAGTGGGCACGAGTACAGGGTGTTAGGGTTTAGGGGTTATAGGGTGTTGGGGTTTGGGGTCTAGGGTTTAAGTTTCGGTGGGCATGGGTACAGGGTGTTTGGGTTAGGGTTTAGGGCTAGGTTAGGTGTCGGGGTTTGCAGTTTAGGGTTTAGGGTTAAAGTGTTGGTGGGCAGGGTTTAGGGTTTAGGGTCTAGGTTTCGGTGTGCATGGTTACATGGTGTTTGGGTTTAAGGTTTCGGGGTTATAGGGTGTTGGGGGCTATGGTTTAAGTTTCGATGGGCATGGGTACAGGGTGTTAGGGTTTAGGGGTTATAGGGTGTTGGGGTTTGGGGTTTAGGGTTTAAGTTACAATGGGCATGGTACAGGGTGTTGGTTAGGGCAGAGGCGGACCCACGGTGGGGCACATGACTGCAAGTACGGATATAAAAATTCATTTGCGGAGGATCGGGAGCCTGCTGATGCATTGATGGAAACCCGAAAGAAAATCGGCGCAACAATGCAAAGAAAAATGGCGCAGCAATGCATTTGGGGTTTACTGTTTAGGGTTTAAGTTTTGGTGTGCACGGGTACAGGGTGTTTGTGTTAGGGTTTATGGTTTAACGTTTATGATAGATAAGAAAATTTTATTTTAAATGATTTGTGAATCGTACATATTTTGTTTAACATGGTTTTTAATTTTTGTATATTAAGATACTGATTAGATGGATGATTCATCTTCCACTGATTCGTCGCGATCCGGATCCGATCATGAGGGTGAGCCCATGGATCCGACAACCTATGTTGTCCCTACCCTATACAAGTGGGGCATTTTGCGTAGGCGTACTCAGCGCACCCACGTTTCACAAGCTGTGTGGAATGAGGGCACAACTCGAGTATTGAAGACTCGACATGGCAAGGTGACGGGGGGACCACATCCTAATGATATACCTGATGTCGTTTGTGATATGTTGCGTGATGCTGAGTTTCTTCATGTCACACGCATGCGACATATTCAGGTATGCAAGTATGAAATGAGTAAAGACTTGTTAATTTCATAAATGTACTTGTTAATTAATTAATTTTTTTAGATGGATGCTGGGCTTATTAGTGCTTTGGTTGAACGATGGAGGCCAGAGACTCACACCTTCCACATGCCACAGGGAGAGATGACCATCACGTTGGAAAACGTGGTTGGTATTTTGGGATTGCCCACGGAGGGCAATGTCATTACTGGAGTGACGGTAGCCGATTGGGCGACTGTCATTGAGGACGTTTTTGGTCACTACCAGTACGGTGTGGTTTGAGGATGAACCAAGCGGAAGCTGGTGGGCATGTAACATCCCAGGCGCTAACGAAGGCGGGGAGTGATCGCCGGTGCAATGAGGCACGGACAAGGAGCGGTTCCTCGCAAGCTTCCAGCGGGAGGGGTACATGAATGAATCGAATACACACCCAAACGAGAGGGATGCAGAGGCTGTGCAGGTATAGGACTATAAAGCACGCCTGCAAGTGGCCGGACGTTAGAGATACCTTTATCCTTTGCCAATTTGTTGTGAATTTGTGCTTATATCTTTAGATTGTCATTTCTTGAAAGAATGAAGTAACTCATACTTTTTAGTTTGTGGTATTTTCTTGAGTTTAAGCAATCGAAGCAATTTAAGTTTTTAATCTCCTTCAGTTCAACAAATGAACAAAGCAACATGAATAACTGATTGTATTTATTGCACATGGCAACAAGGATTGTCCAAGGTTTTCAAAAGTTCTTTATTTTCATTTGTTGTTTGATGGCTATTCAGCAACCATGCAAATAAGGGTTTTGAATTTGCTAAGCAAGTGTTTTTTCATCAACGAGCAAATTCTACAAATAAAACGAGTAATATGATTGATAAATAATAAGGGAATATAAAAAAGTGAAACAAGATATTTGTATAACCAGTTATTAACCAATAACTGGTTATATATTCATAATTAGTTATATAACAAAATTTTAAAAATAATAACTAATTTTATTAAGTAATACTCATTTATAGAAGTAGATATAGTTATAGTTTTAATACCCACTTAAAATTTAGTTATTTATTAGTTATAGTAATGTGTATCGAGATAATCAACCCATGAGCACCCCTATTAATAACGGTATAAATATAAATATATCCTAAATTTCAAATGAAAAATTAAACTGATAAATCAGTGTATTTGTTACGGATAAAAGATAAACATATATTATCTTTTGTCCAACTAATTCAAATAATCAAATCTCTGTTAATATATTATCCTAACCACCAGAGAGTAACCACTAGAAAATAGAAGATATGATCATTATCTTCTAGTTATCAATATCTCCACATATCAAGGAAGAAGATATTGAGCTCAACAGTCTGTTATCAAAGTCCAGGTAAAACTCTATAAATACAGCATGAACCATGGTGAAAGGTATGCATACAATTCTGACTCTCTCTTTCCATTCACACGGCACACACTGCACCCCAATTACTCCGTGTGTATTGCTGCTGTGATTTTCTTCTTCCTTAAGTTGCTTAAGTTCATAAGCTTCTTAAGAGAGAGAGAGCCTGATCATATAGAAAACCATCCAACACCACTTGTTGGACATTATGTTCTCTCCGAGCAGAACAGTGGCGCCGTCTGTGGGGAACGAACCCAAGGATTAGCAATAAAAGAAGCTAAGTACTCAATTTTTTCTATGAAAGAAATCTAAACTAACCACACTGAATAAAAGAAGCTATAGGGGCCAAGCATCCCGACTCTTTGTACGACATTATTCGAGCTGCAGAAGTGGCGTTAGAATCCGACAGCCCAGTCTCGTCGGTTCGGTAAAAGGCGGAGGGAAGGTCATGGTGAGCGGAAGACCAATATAATGGAAACTTCCAAGATTTCGAGGAAGAATCAGTGGAGTTAGAGAAAAAAGGATGTTGGCCGGGCTCGGCAATGACCTTAAAGAATTTATCCTTAAAGCCCTTAAAGGACTCGGCGTATAAAGAAAAGAGCCGACGGTCGGAGTGACGATCAGCACGACCTCGGAAAAAAGTCCAGCCTTTCCGGTTAGCGGGTTCCCTACCGGATCGGTGGGTTTGAACCATGAAAAAATAAAAGAATAAAGGACAAGTACAAGGAACTTCTAGCCTTCGGCAAAGAATCTCGAAGGCTTGCATAAAAGCCCAGCCGTTTGGATGAATTTGGGAAGGGGCAACTTGCAGATGATTCAACACCCGCATTTGGAAGTCGGTAAAGGGAAGACGAACTCCCAACCGAGTAATGACATCTTTATAAAATAAAAAGAAGTCGGGATCGTTCCCTTCTCGGGAGGAGCAGATGGGCTCACCCGGGCGGGGAAGGCAGATATGAAAGCCTTCTTGAACCCCGAGGGGATCAAAGCAAGGTCCTCGGAAGTTAATATCGAGGTGTGTTGTAACACCTCATGGGAGACCCAGGGGAACCTACCTGTTAAAGCAGGGGAAGAAGTTTCCGATCGAGACTCGGCCGCAGAATCCTCAGCAGTTCTGACCCGAGATGAGTCCATAATTACCTATGACAATAAAAAAGAAAATTATTAGTGAAGTACCTGGAAGAAGAACTGTCAAGGGGCTAGGGTGAGAAGAAGTCGGAGCCGGTGGAGTAGACTCTTCAACAGAAGTTGGCATTCTAGTACTAAAATCTGATCGGGTTGGTGGTGTATTGGTTTCCTTGGGAGGAGGCTTAGGAACCCAGATGGGGTTATGACGACATCGGTCCAGCAGTTCCTCAGCCTGTCTATTAAGGTCCCTATTGGCTAGATACATGAATTCTTCAATACAGTTTGAGCAATGTTCATATTGAATTTCGAAATTTGGCTCGGGTACAGGGTAAGTTTCAGAGTCAGTTGAAGGGGCAGTACTCGAAGGAGCAGAAGCCCTGGGGGGTGCCCTAGAGGCAAGTATTGCTAACCTTTGACGCGACGATGACCCCAACCTAGAGGGCCCTAATCTGGAAGAATTAGGAGGTTTTGGAACAGGGGCCTTGGAACTGCCTGGGCCAGAAGGAGCTCGAAGCAGGGACTTCCTTTTTTCTTCCTCAGAAAGGGGCAAGCCATATAGCCAGAATGCAGCACGAGGGGAAACCGTTTTGCGGATTTCTTCCTCTTGTTCAGGGGTGTATTTCATGATGAGTGGGAAAAAGCACAGGAACTGGGAGATGTGGAAGTGGAAAAAATGTGCAGAAAGGGTCGATACTTAGGGTTCGTGCAGAGTAAGACGAAATATGAGGAATTACAATAACAGTAAATGAAAGAGGGAAGTGAATGAAAGATACTTGGAAAAGAAGAAGATTGGTGGAAGGAGGATCGACAACGAAGAACAAATGATTCCAGAAAGACGCTGGAAGAAGCAAGAACGCAGAGGTCGCAAAAGATGCAGAAGGGGTGAAAGGAAGATGAAAATGCAGAAAATGTGAAGGCCAAATTGAAATAAAAAGTATTTTAATGAAATGAAACGGAAAGGGCGCATTAAACGAAAAGAGTAACCGCCAGAATTCAAAAGTTATGGATAATAACTGCTGGTCATGGAAGAACGTGGAGGGGGTAAATGTGTCATTAGCGCAAAGAGGAAATGATTAAAGCGTGCAAAGAAAGGACAGAAGTTGATCGACAAGACACGTGGCAGTTGAAAACTGGTAGATGTTCCATTCCTCTATGTTCATAGTTGTTCAGACTGCTTTGAAAAGACAAGAGATAGCTCGACAGTAACATCGATAAAAAATGACCGATGGACATTGTCAGAAGGTGGATTATCTCAACAAGGGGCAGATGCGAAGTGTGTCTCGGCTCGGATAATGATCACCTCAACTCGGGTCTTGACCACCTCGGCTGGGGTTTTGATCACCTCGGTTCGGACAATTGTTTCCCCGGCTCGCACCTTGGACACATCGGCTCGGACGAAAACCATATCGGTTCGGACACCAATTAACCTTGCTCGGGTTCGTCCCAAAAAGCATGGTCGGCTCCATTACTGATACATCCCGGCCACCCAGAGTGCTAGATGACCGGGCTGAGGGGCATCTGTTACGGATAAAAGATAAACATATATTATCTTTTGTCTAACTAATTCAAATAATCAAATCTCTGTTAATATATTATCCTAACCACCAGAGAGTAACCACCAGAAAATAGAAGATATGATGATTATCTTCTAGTTATCAATATCTCCACATATCAAGGAAGAAGATATTGACCTCAACAGTCTGTTATCAAAGTCCAGGTAAAACCCTATAAATACAGCATGAACCATGGTGAAAGGTACGCATACAATTCTGACTCTCTCTTTCCATTCACACAGCACACACTGCACCCCAATTACTCCGTGTGTATTGCTGCCGTGATCTTCTTCTTCCTTAAGTTGCTTAAGTTCATAAGCTTCTTAAGAGAGAGAGAGCCTGATCATATAGAAAACCATCCAACACCACTTGTTGGACATTCTGTTCTCTCCGAGCAGAACAGTATTAATTAAAATATACTATATATTTTTATTAATAATTATGACATCGTGATAACAACATCATTCCCCAGCATTGAAAATATATATATTGGTACATTTTGCATAATATTCAAATGGACAATTATGTGTTTTTGAGCGGGGAATAGAATTGGTAGGGTGTTGAAGTCTCAGAAACTTGTTGTTTCATATTTGTCCTCATATAATTCTAAAAAGATTCAGCAATGTCACCTACCAAATTGTTTTATCCCTGTCACTTTCAAATATCCATAGTGTCTTTGATGTTTAAGGAGGTGATTCCTTTGGTGAAGATTGTTTGAGGAGGAACAACTGGACAATGCAAATTAGTAGCTGAAGTGTACGATGAGGAAGTCGTGTCCAGAACTGTTTGGTTCAAGTAAATTTCGAGGATAAAAAATCTATTAAGGATACAACTATCTTATCGCTACTCAACTCTTTTTAAAATTAATAACTTACTGTAATACTACAAAGACAAAAAGAAATCAACGTAGTGCATGTTTCTCTAACAAGTTACCATGTGTTTTTCTAGATTTTTTTCTAATATCATTGAGTGTTTTTTAATATGAATCTTTATAATACTTTTATTGATGACTGAGATTAAAACCTCAAATTTTAGTATATCATATGCCTTCCTTTTTGCTTCACCGTCTTTCACCACTTCACAGCCTGCGGCATTAAGTTTTGCTTCACAGTTCTAGTTTTTACGAACACAGTTCTGCTGTGGTGGAGAAACATGGAAGGGTTAAGATTCACGCACTCTTCTTCCCTCTTCTGTTTCTTCACCTTCTTTTGCACGCAATACCGTTTCCCGTTTAATTTTTTTTGGCCTTCCTTCAAACAATTATGAACTATCCTTCCAATTTTCAAATTGTTAGTTTTTAATCTGTGAAATTATAAAATAATACTCTGTAAATTTAGGCAATATCCTTTTTCTTCTCTCCGTTAAGTGGCATGTTTTATAATCATTGCTTAATTAATTTATTCATT
>PYAF01005585.1:27794-46460 GCA_007407185.1 Glycine tomentella
AGGGATGGAGTGTGTGTACTCCTGATGTTTGTATAGTTCTGTATACCCTCTGTGAGGGCAGTTATTATTTTGTATCACACGCTGAGGTGTGAGTACTGATGTATGTATTTGTACAGAACTAGATATGATACGTATATGAGGAGAGTTCTCCTGAGTTCTTATGTTGTATATTTGATAAATCTGCCTAACTCTGTTAGTAGCTGTCTTTATGGCTTATGCGTTATGAGAAGCTGGATCAGCAGGGGTTTGCTAGATGTGTTTTGTGTGTGACTTTTATGAGATTGATGTTATTTCATACATAATGTATCAAGAAAAGCGATTCTGTGCTTCCGCTGAGTTTTATAAACTATGTTTTAAACGTTAAACTGATATTATGAATGATAACACGTCGGAGGCCTACGGGGTGTTACAAAGCAAGATGGGGTAAGGGGACACGAGGATACAATGTTGTTAGTATGAGTTGAAATGAAGTTTTAATCTCTCATTTGTATATTTTAAACAACACAGAAGAGGTCATTCCTTACTTGCAAAGGCACAAACAACATGTTAGTCATCGTAACCCAAAATTGAACATGATGAAGGTGTTGCAAGAGCATAATAGAAGTTTCATTAAGTGGTTTAAAGATGAAATATTTGCAGATGACAGTGCTTCGAGAACATTACGACAATATGCTGTTGGCCCAAATCTCAATGTTCCCACATGGAAGGGGTATGACATTAATAACTTTTCGTTTTATACAAAGAACCCAGATGATGTTAGCAGTGTCCAAAATAGTGGTGTTAGTGTTGAGGCTGATTCGGATCACTTTTGTCGTGCATCAGATAACAACCCGATTCGAGCATCGATGCCATACTTTGGTGTTGTTGAAGAAATTTGGGAGCTAGATTATAGAGAATTCAGGGTCCCTGTATTTAAGTGTAAATGGGTTAATGGAAACACAGGTATACATCAAGATCGTTTGGGATTCACTCTAGTAGAACTAAATAAGGTGGGTTACAAGGACGAACCTTTCATCATGGCTGAACAAGCAACGCAAGTGTTTTATGTTCAAGATCCATCGGATGCAAGATTTTCAGTGGTTCTACAGGGAAGAAAAATTGGTGTGAAGGAGCAATTTGATACCACTGCACTTCATATTAGTGAGCTAACTGCAGCCATACCACACATGCCTTCCATAAATAATGATAATGAGGTGGATGATGATCATGCCAATCGTGATGACCATGATGAAGGTTTATGGGAGAACATTGATATGTAAGGTGGGTTATATCAAACTAGTGTACATAACTGTCTAATAAAAAAATGTAATAAATAATGTGTAAAATGTAATGTGTATTTTTAAATGCAGTTTGACGTCCCTGTATTTAACAGTTGATATTATTTTTGTTCATATTTTCTAATTATTGTTTTCACATTTCACAGGCCAATGTCGACCCACCCAGAATCCTCTTCCCAGGGAACTACTAATTCTTAGTCTACGTCTCGAAGAAACAGACGATCTACAAGGTTAAGATCATTGACAAAACGTAATGCTGAGCAGCCTAGGCCACTAGTTAACATAAACCCTGCGACTGGACGAGCATCAGGCCAACATAAACAGAAGTTCCATAGCTATCTGGGGGTTGTAGCTCGAGAACACATTTCAATTGGCCATTCAAGCTGGAAAGATGTTCCACAATCTTTGAAGGACCTTATAAGTCCTCCCTGACCCGTAAATACATTTAAGTTATTTGGGCAAAATATTAATTAGAGATATTACAAAAAATAGTTTAAAAGAAATGACCATACTACCCTTCCCATGAAGCAGAAATTACAGAAATGCCCTTAAGGTGAAAATTACACAAATAACCTTGGATACTCTAGAAATTACCATAACACCCTTGAGACTAAAACTGTCTGAGACACCCTTAGAGATTTTGTGAAAACTTGATGAAATTACAGAATACTCTTAGATGACAGATTATCAAAATACTTTGTGACAGAAAACCCTAGAATAGAATTTCTATGAATTTTATAAGGTAATAACTTTGAAATTTTATTCAGGAGAATTCAAGCATCAGAAAAATATGGAAAAATGATAAATAGAATCTGTGAAATTTTCTTTTAATTGTAGGATGAATAGACTTATTCAAAGAGATGATTTAGTAATTTTGATGGTCAGAAGTGGAACGGACAAATCAGAATTAAGATATAAGCAATCTTGAATATAAGTTCTGTGTAGCACTCTATATAGACTACTTGTGAGCTATTTATACTGTAACTGAAGTCAGTTTCTGGAAAACTCTAGAGTTTCATTATTTAATATTATCCTTTAGGTAGAAGAGTTCGAATTGAACTTGAACTCCTCCTATGAATGCCATGTGTAAAGATAAAGTTCAAATTGAATTTTACTTCTTCCTATGAAAGGCCATGTGTGAAGACAACTTGGAATTGAATTCATCTTCCTCATGAAAGGTGACATATGAACACAAGGAGAACCACACAATTTTGTACTCTTTAAAGTAAATAATAACATGACAATGCCACCATTGATGAAAGGATAAGAAGCCATCATAACCTTGAAAGACATGTGTATAAGATGGCATGAAGAGAAGAAAATCTTCTCTCATTTCTTGATGGTTCACGTGAAATAGGTAGAGAAATGGAGAAGATTCATGACAATGCCAAGTGATGGGACACTTGTAAAGGAAACTTCATGACAATGCCAAGTGGAATGACACTTGTAAAGAAGTAGACAAGTGTAGGGACACTTGTAAAGCAAGTCATCATGACTTAGAAGATTTTTGTATAAAAGTAAAAAGAGTAATTATGAGTTTAGTTAGGATGGAATGGAATGAGAAGAAACTAAGTTAGAAGGGAACTAAATGAAGGAAATTAGTTAAGAAGGGCAAAAATATCCTTGAATTAAATCATTTCCTAAACACTATATAAAGGTGGGAGGGGGACCTAAAATGCAAGTCATTTTCCAAGCTACCTCTACATAACCTTCACGTGAATATCCTCCCCCATATCACTCTCATCCTTTCATTTTCCAAGCTAAGATTAAGTAAGAAAGAAACCCCACCATCTTGAAGAATCACGTGTAAAGCTAGGTGCCTTTAGGAAGAAATTTGACAAGCTTTATATGAAGAAAACAAGGTATGTATAGGGAAGTTTATGCTAAATATAGTTTTAAGTATTGTTTTTGTTCAAATAAGTATATATAGAATCTCATTTATTTATATGGCAAACAAAGTTTGCACACCATGTGTTTGATGAAATGCTTCAAAGAAATAAAGATAGTTTGAGTGTTGTTTTATTCAAATAGATGCTTGAAGTTCATATGTTGTCGAGTGTTTCTATGAATTTCTATGAAATTCAGGTGTTGCATAGTGTTTCATGAATCTTTATGAACTTCATGTGTTTCCATGAATTTCTACACAAGTTAAGTTCTGTACTTGAATTCTGTTGAATTTCTGAGTAAAGTATCTGAGATAGAAATTTAAGACTGATGCTTAAAATAAATATGATATGATAAAGAATTAAACATTAAAGTAAATCAGTCTTATATGTCTCATATGCATATATCCGGTGGGGGTTAATCCGCGTTATTTGCCTCAAGAGGAGGTGTGTCAGATAGCTGAAAGAATTGAGATCGAATGTTCAGACAAAAGGAGTCTAAGCTGGGGGGTAGCTGGCAGTGGGGAGAACACGTCACCCATGATGATCACATGAAGTGTGGGTGGGAGTCCTATTGCAACACTGTGATACCCTGACTGATCGTTCCAATTCTGTGCCACTGGGATGGGGCTATCTTGACTGTTGGTACCATATGATAAAAAGATAATTAAGCATCAGGATAAGAGTCTAAAAGAATCATGCATCATCTAATCTTGAGAATATTGTTATGATTATATGTGTATAATATATATATATATATATATATATATTCTGTTGCTTAAATTATGTTTATCGTAAACTTACCATGTACTTTGTGTCTGTGGTTGACACCTGCTATGCCTTCGATTTTATTCGGGCAAGCAGATGAATAGCAAAGAGAGACTATTAGCTGTCGTACAAGAAGAGAATTTTGTTTGAAGATGTAATATTTGAAGAGGTTATGTTTGAAGATGTATTTCTTTGTTACGAAGTGTTTTAGTTGTTTGTACTATGTAATAGAATTGATACCAGTCTTTATTTTATTATTCATCAAATTTATAAATATCAATCAATGAGGAAAAATCTTTTGTACTTTTATTATATGTTACTTCAGAATTATAAATATTACTCAATAATGAAATTTTCTTGAAGTAACAGTTATTGGCAAAATCTTGTTATATTCAGTTGAGTGCTTTTAAGAAAATTGAAAAGAATTTTTCATTAAAAATCAATAAAAACAAATTGTAAGTTGAGGCGTTACAATAGTGGTATCAGAGGTGGTCGAACCTTTCGGCCGGTGAGTTGTGAGTCTGCTGTGTTTCTCTGTGCATTAGGTGGTTGCTTTTTGTATGTTTGAGGTTTGGAGTAATTGACTACTTGCTAATTGTTTGGATTGTTAATATTGGATTAATTTATATGCTTAGGTGGCAGATTTATGGTTATCATTTAGGATTAAAATTCATGTCATTTGATGGTTATTTTGAGATGAGAAAATGTTGATTTTAACCATAAGATAGGTGATGATCTATAACTTGGAATATTAGTGATGTTGAAGTTACATTTGATAATCTTGGGAGAGTGGTTTTGATGATATTTGGGAGGTTTTGTCATATTTTACGGACTATTTTGCATTAATTTTAGAAATAGAGGATGAATGGTATGCAGATAAATGGTTCAAATACTAGAGGAATTCAATTTTGAAGATTAAGTAGTGAGGTGGTAGGTGAAAGGAAAATTAAGATGCATACTAGGTTTTAATCTTTTCTTGTGAAGATTTAAAGGAATTAGAAATTATTTGAAAGATAAATTGTTGATTATTAGTTAGATTACTAATATAATTTTCTGTTGCTTGAGGATATTCTATGGTTATGCCTAAGTTGGTAATGATCTTATTTGAATAAGATATGGTGGTTTAACCTTACTTGTGGTACATTTGATGTTGTGATGCATAGGTCATGGAGATTTCTTTGGGTGGTCATAACATGTTTGTAATTCTGATGTTTGTTATACCATAAGTTTCAATAAGTTAGCAGACTGATCACCTGGATAATTTGTAAATTGCTAAAGGAATATTATGGAAAGAAGTCAAAATTACAAATAAGAGAATGATAGGTGATTTTTCTAGGTATCAACTCTCTATAATGGTTGAGTGGATGTAGAATTGTATTATTTGGTGTGTGTAAAGGATAATGACTAGTAAGAATGATTGTACAATAGCTGACGTTTCCAAGATTTGAGGGTGAAAATCAAGTTGTGACTTGGGAAACCTTTAAGAGGTCATTTTTGGAGAAATATTTTCTTGAGGATGTTAGAAACAAGAAAGTGATGGAACTCGTAGAGCTTAAGCAAAGGATTATGATTATGGTTGAGTATATAGTTAAGATTGAATAATTGTTGAGGTACTCTCCCCATTACCAAGGAAAATATAGTATTTGGTTAATTGTGCTATTCAACTCCGGTGTGACCTATTCGTTTATATTTTATTTGTGAGTGGAGAAACTTAAATTCTCTGTGTCTTCTTTGAAGGATAAGCTTTTAGTTGAGATCCCAACTAGTGGGTATGTTTTGGATTTTTGATGTATGTTTAAATTGTTTTATGGAAATTTCTGATAGAAAATTTTGTGTTGATTTGATTTGTTTACCTCTCAGCCAAATTGATGTTATTTTGGGTATAGACTGGTTATCTTCCAACCATGTTTTGTTGAATTGTTTTAAATGGTGGTGTTTGGTAATCCTGAGATGAGTGATAATAAGATGTCTATCTCTACCAACCAAAATTTGTCATCTTTGAAAGAAAATGCTCAAGTATACATGATTTTGTCTAACCTGAAAGTAGAGACCAAGGTTTCTTTAGGTAACCTCCTTGTTGTTGGAGGATTTCCAAAAGTGTTTCCTAAGGATATATTCGATCTACCGCTTGAAAGAGATATAGTTTTCTATAGATTTAATATATGATGTTGGACCCATATCCATAGCTACTTATAAGATGTTTCTTATAGAGTTAGTTGAGCTTAAGAAACAACTAGGAGAGTGGTTGGATAAGCAGTTTGTGAGACAAATGTGTTTTCATGGGAAGTGAGACTTAATGTGTTTCTATGGGAAGCACTAGTCTTGTTAGTAAAGAAGAAGGATGGGACCATGAGGTTGTGTGTAGACTATCGTTAGTTAGACAATTAAAAATAAGTATCTTTCTCTTAGAATAGATGACCTTATGGATCAGTTGGTAGGAGCATGTATGCAAGATAGACCTTAGGTCAGGTTACCATTAGATCCATGTGAAATCTGAGGATATTTCGAAGACTGCTTTTAGAACCCGTTATGGTCATTACGAGTATTTAGTTATGCCCTTTGATATGACTAATGTCCTGGTATGTTTATGGATTTTATGAATAAGTTCTTTCAACCCTATTTTGATAGTTTTGTGAAAATATTCATAGATGATATTTTGGTATATTCTAAGACTAAAGAGGAGAATGAGGAGCATTTGAAGATTGTGCTACAATCCCTTAAGTATCAACAACTTTATGCCAAGTTTTCCAAGTGTGAAGTTTGGTTAGAGAAATTGAGTTTCTTAGGACATGTGATATTCCAAGGTAGTATAGCTGTAGATCCTTCTAAGGTAAAAGTTGTTCTAAAGTGGGAAAGTCCTAAGTTTGTGTTTGAGATTAGAAGTTTTTTTGGGTTTAGCAGGATCTTATCAGAGAATCATAGAAAATTTCTCCGAGTTAGCCTTACCTTGAACCAAGCTGACTCGTAAGGATCAAGTTTTTGTATGGGATGCCCGGTGTGAGCATAGTTTCAAAACCCATAAGGAAAAAAAAAAACTGATGACAACACCTGTGTTAGTCTTGCCGGATATAGAAACACCTTTTGTAGTATATTGTGATGCATCCAAAATGGGTTTAGGAGGAGTTTTAATGGAAAGATAGTAGTCTATGCATCTAGACAATTGAAAGCCTGTGAGAGAAACTACCTTACTCATGATTTAGAATTAGCAACTGTGGTGTTTACATTGAAAATTTGGAGACACTATCTGTATGACTCTCATTTTGAGGTTTTTAGTGATCATAAGAGTTTGAAATATTTGTTTAGTTAAAAAAGAAATAAATATGAGGCAGCGGAGATGGACAGAATTTTTGAAAGATTATGATTTTGAGCTTAATTATCATCCTGGAAAAGCCAATGTGGTGGCGGATGCTTTAAGTAGGAAATCTTTGATGATATTTGCACTGATGATTAGGGAAATGGATATGTTAAAACAGTTTAGGGATCTTAGTTTAATGTGTGAAACTACACCTGTGAGCATAAGGTTAGGAGCTTTGCAAGTTTCTAATGAATTTTTGAAGGAAATAGGAAGTAGGCAAAGATCTGATCCTTTCTTAAAAACCATATTAGAAAATATATCCAATGGAGGGAATAGTGAATTTAAGATAGGAACGAATGATATATTGAGATTACAAGGGAGAATTTGTGTGCCTAATGAACTTGAACTTAAGAAAATAATTTTGGAAGAAAGATACAAGCATAAGTTGAGTATCCATCCAATAGCCACTAAAAGGTATCAAGATTTAAAAGTTTCGTTCTGGTGGCCAAGGATGAAGAAGAATAATAAGTGAGTATGTATATTCTTGTTTAACTTTGCCAGAAATCTAAGATAGAACATCAGAAACCCTCTGGTATGTTACAATCTTTAGATATACCTCAGTGGAAGTGGGATAGCATATCCATGGATTTTGTTACCACTTTACCCAAGAGTTCTAAGGGTTTTGATTCCATATGGGTTATAGTAGATCGGCTAATTAAGTACGTTCATTTCATTCCCATTAACATCAGGCATTCTTTAGAAAAGCTGACAAGATTGTACATAAGTGAGATTGTGAGATTACATGGAGTTCCATCTAATATTGTATTTGATAAAGATCCTAGATTTACATCCAGATTTTTGGAAAAATTTACATAGAGCTCTAGGAACCAAGTTGAAACTAAGTTCAGCTTACCATTCTCAAATTGATAAACAAACTAAACGAACCATTTAGTCTTTAGAAGACATGTTGAGAGCTTGTGTTTTAGAACACAAAGGTAATCTGGGGAAATGGTGCAAATGGTGATGCTACTTGGGAACTGGAAAATGAGATGCGAAAGAGCTATCCGACACTTTTTGAATCAGGTAAATTTTGAGGAAGAAATTTTTTGTAGAGGGGGAGAATTGTAACACCCTAAAATTTCAATAACTACAAATGTATGGTCAAAATGTTTCTTGCATAACTATTTGATATAAGTGTTAGGCTATGTGAGACTTGATTGATCTATATTTAAGTTATTTGGGCAAAATATTAATTAGAGATATTACAAAAAAATAGTTTAAAAAAATGACCATACTACCCTTCCCATGAAACAGAAATTATAGAAATGCCCTTAAGGTAAAAATTACACAAATACCCTTGGATATTTTAGAAATTACCATAATACCCTTGAGACTAAAACTGTCTGAGACACCCTTAGAGATTTTGTGAAAACTTGATGAAATTACAGAATACTCTTAGATGACAGATTATCAAAATACTTTGTGACAGAAAACTCTAGAATAGAATTTCTATGAATTTTATAAGGTAATAACTTTGAAATTTTATTCAGGAGAATTCAAGCATCAGAAAAATATGAAAAAAATGATAAATAGAATCTGTGGAATTTTCTTTTAATTGTAGGATGAATAGACTTATTCAAAGAGATGATTTAGTAATTTTGATGGTCAGAAGTGGAACGGACAAATCAGAATTAAGATATAAGCAGTCTTGAATATAAGTTTTGTGTAGCACTCTATATAGACTACTTGTGAGCTATTTATACTGTAACTGAAGTCAGTTTCTGGAAAACTCTAGAGTTTCATTATTTAATATTATCCTTTAGGTAGAAGAGTTCGAATTGAACTTGAACTCCTCCTATGAATGCCATGTGTAAAGATAAAGTTCAAATTGAATTTTACTTCTTCCTATGAAAGGCCATGTGTGAAGACAACTTGAAATTGAATTCTTCTTCCTCATGAAAGGTAACATATGGACACAAGGAGAACCACATAATTTTATACTCTTTAAACTAAATAATAACATGATATAGAAGGAAGAAGAGAAGATAAAAATATTCCCTTTGACTATGGTATTCACAAGAAGTAGAAGAAAAAGGGGAAATAAGGTGGTTTGTCATATTTTAATTTGATAAGTCATGATTAGTAGAAAATACTTTAAGATTCATAAATTAAAATGATAAGATACAATCATGAAGGCTTAAGAAATATCTAGCCACTTGTAAGCCACCATTGACAAAGGGATAAGAAGCCAGCATAACCTTGAAAGACATGTGTACAAGATGGCATGAAGAGAAGAAAATCTTCTCTCATTTCTTGATGCTTCACGTGAAATAGGTAGAGAAATGGAGAAGATTCATGACAATGCCAAGTGGTGGGACACTTGTAAAGGAAGCTTCATGACAATGCCAAGTGGAAGGACACTTGTAAAGAAATAGACAAGTGTAAGGACACTTGTAAAGCAAGTCATCATGACTTAGAAGATTTTTGTATAAAAGTAAAAAGAGTAATTATGAGTTTAGTTAGAATGGAATAGAATGAGAAGAAACTAAGTTAGAAGGGAACTAAATGAAGGAAATTAGTTAAGAAGGGCAAAAATGTCCTTGAATATTAAATCATTTCCTAAACACTATATAAAAGGGGGAAGGGGACCTAAAATGCAAGAATCGAGATCGAATGTTCAGACAAAAGGAGTCTGAGCTGGGGGGTAGCTGGCAGTGGGGAGAACACGCCACCCATGATGATCACATGAAGTGTGGGTGAGAGTCCTATGGCAACACTGCGATACCCTGACTGATCGTTCCAATTCCGTGCCACTGGGATGGGGCTATCTTGACTGTTGGTACCATATGATAAAAAGAGAATCATGCATCATGATAAGAGTCTAAAAGAATCATGCATCATCTAATCTTGAGAATATTGTTATGATTATGTGTGTATAATATATATATTCTGTTGCTTAAATTATGTTTATCGTAAACTTATCCTGTACTTTGTGTCTGTGGTTGACACCTGCTATGACCTCGATTTTATTCGGGCGAGCAGATGAACAGCAAAGAGAGACTATTAGTTGTCTACAAGAAGAGAATTTTGTTTGAAGATGTAATATTTGAAGAGGTTATGTTTGAAGATGTATTTCTTTGTTACGAAGTGTTTTAGTTGTTTGTACTATGTAATAGAATTGATACGAGTCTGTATTTTATTATTCATCAGATTTATAAATATCAATCAGTGAGGAAAAATCTTTTGTACTTTTATTATATGTTACTTCAGAATTATAAATATTACTCAATAATGAAATTTTCTTGAAGTAACAACTATTAGCAAAATCTTGTTATATTCAGTTGAGTGCTTTTAAGAAAATTGAAAAGAATTTTTCATTAAAAATAAAAAAAAACAAATTGTAAGTTGAGGCATTACATAATGGACCCTTCTTTTAAGTACAGTTTGGATCAAGAAACCTGGGAAAAGTTTGTTGCAACGCGCAAAACTCCAAATTAGGAGGTTTGTTTGCCAATGTTCATTACAAAAAAAAATTTAAAAATGGGCTGATTTGAATTTTTTTCCAAACACATGTTTAACTTTTATTTTTATACATTATAGGGAATAAGATCAAAGGCTCAAGCAATTCAAAAACACAACGATTGCCCACACTTGTTGTCTCGTGGAGGGTATGAATTGCTTGAGTCGAAGCTGTTAGAGGAGAAAAGGAAAAAAATTCAACAAGCTGCAATGGATATTGAGGATTCATCACGAGTCATAGATCCTCCGTCTCCCATTCCAAGACATGTTATGTGGATAGAGGCACGCACAAAGTGATATGGCCAGATGACATCGACCGCGGCCAAAGACATTTCAGATAAAATAGTAAGTTAGGTTTATTTAAATGTATACCTTTTTCTCCGCAATGAATACTAGTAAATATGCAACAATGATTTGTTTACTTGTGGTTACCGCAGGAGTTACTTGAATAGCAGGCAACACAAGGTGAATTTGTTCCCAATGGTCGTGATGACATTTTGAATGTTGCACTTGGACGACCTGAGCACCCAGGTCGTGTGCGTGTTGCAGGATCCGGGGTGACCATAGGTCAGTATTTTGGACAACGTTCAAGAGGCTCTAGCAAGTCCTCTGCATCCATAATGCCACAAGAATTGGCTCTTATAATAAGTAACCTCAGGGAAGAGTGGAAGAGAGAGGCAGAGAAGGATAAAAAACAGAGTTTAAAGCTAATTAAGCAAGAGGTACAGAATGCTTTAAAAATGGAGAAATCCCAAATGGCTTCACCTGAATCACCCCCAGAAATTGCTGCGTTAGAACTATTAGTTGTACGTGTCAGTACAAAGGGGAGTTGTCCTGAAACTGTAGCAAGAGGATCAGGGGAAGAACATCATAATGACGTGAACAAAATTATGGGGTTGTACATGCATTCCGATCACTCTACATGGCTAGTGGCATTCAGAAAAGTTTGTGATAGAACATCCGCCATACACAGTGTGTGCTATGCAGATGACGTTCTTAGGGTAAGTGTCACAGAAATTTTGGATGGCGACACTGAAGTTCCAATTGCGACATCAGAGTGCAAGTATGTAAGACAAACCCTTGGCACATTTGTTCCATGGCCTACACATCCTGTCAGATTGGTTCCAAAAGAGGTATGTACTTATCATTTTCATTATTAACACTAACGTGGTTTGTTACACAATATGGAAAATTTACTGATTTATACAATAATTAATTTAAAAACCTTTACAATTTTTTCACAGAAGGTCGTTGAACCTGTTCCAACGTCAACAAAAAAAGTTATTGTAGATGACCCTGTGGGTGAGTTGATTAAGAGGATGTATGACGTTTACCAGAAGCCGATTGAGGGGATACTAAAAAATTCGGCCTTGCAGATATAGGAGCCTCCTTCTTCATAACATTTTCTGACATCAATGAAATAATAGATGGTCAGAAGTGTTTGAAGATATCTATACTACATTTGTGAATGATGTAAGTGTTTTTCACGTTAGGTTGTTTGGTCAATTAATGTCAGACCTAATATTGACTAGTGAATCTATTAAAACATATTAATTTAATTGGATAAATAGATACTTTGATGAATGGAGTCAAACGTTAGGATATGGTCATGTATACGGATTTTTGAGCCTCAATCCATTCTCAACATGAAAGATAGACGACAAAAATGTCAAAAATACATTCAGGAATGGATGAAGGAATCAAAAAGAGAGATGTACATTGGATCATACTTGAATAAGTAAGATTTTTTACTAATATATACATATATATTATGGATTTACAACTTTTATCGAGTTGACCAACAACCTGCCATTTTATGCAGCTCCCATTGGCAGCTAGTTGTTTTGTGTCCTACAACCAATGATGTTGCATGGTTTTGTTCATTGCGTAAAAGGCCTGATTTACACATCAAAGCTGCAGTTAATAAGTTACGTGTCTCTATCTTATATGTAACATGCATATAGAATATGATACCGTTAACCAGAAACTTAATAGCACACAATGTTTTGCATGAAATTTGTCTAGTTTTTTGGTGATAGATCAATGTTAGACTTGGAGACAATGACATCAATTTGTCAAAAATGGGCAGCATATTTGTTACAAGTTTGGGCGTCATGAATTATACACTTTTCCATAATTTGTTTATTTTCAAATGTTTAATTGCCTGTATTAGACTACATGTATCAAAACGATGTATGGATGTTGTTTTTCATCTTTTATCTAATTATCTCCCATTACAATGTCATGGGCCTTTGTTTACTTAGGACAAAAAAGCAAACTAAACAATAATTCTGTGATGCTATTTATATTGGTTTCACACATGTATGTATGTTAGTATAGTGGCAGTCAATGTTAGAAAGACTCAGCATTATAGTCTAAGAGTTTCGTGACTAGTGGAGTATCATGTGCTTCAATGGATAAGTACTTGGTTAAGGTAATACTTTATAACAATACAAAGTTACAAACCTTTCTTTCTTAAAACTACTGTAGATGACGCTTTTTTTTATAGCTATCTTTGTTACACTTTTTTGGGGTTATTTGTGAACTGGAACTGTTGTTTAAATATTTTTTTATGTTACTTTCCAGAGGAATTTGATCCGTCAGGCAACAACCTTTTTGTTGGATGTGTACTGTGAGCTTCATCATTGGAGAAAGGATGGACTCTAACCTCTTGGAGAAAGTTCTTAATCCTGAGAAGGTGTGAAGGCGACAGTTGTGGCATGGGGTGCTGTCTTCATTTCAGTAACATTAATTATTCTATTTGGTGAGGTAAGAAAGATTTTTCTCCTTATATGTTAAAATAAATTACATGCATATCACACGTTAGAAATTGAGTACACTACACCCCTTTCAACAAAAACCTATTGGCAAAGCCAGTAGTTCATGTTCATGTTCCTGTTTCTCTATGCATGGAAACTTATCAGCAATTGACTACTGAAATTTTGGGGAATATTTTAGTCACCATGTAATATCTGTGCTGGAATTCCTATTTGTTTGGTTCCCTGATTTCTGCTATTATCAAGTTGCATCCCATATCAAGTTCATTCTGTTTGTCTAATAGGTTTTCACTGGTAAAGCTATTATTCAGTTGAGCTTATGGACACTTGTGGATTTTTTACGGATATGATTATTTGGAGGCATTGTTGACCATAGTTAATTGGCACTCTGCTTGTCACTACAATTCTTAACCGTGCTAAAGGACTTATCATCCATTTATGATTATTCGGTTTACCAAATTTTCGTTTTTGCAGAGACGTGCCTAATCCCTAATCCTTTTTGTGCCAGCCTCCCTCCAATATGAAAGCATCTTCTCCGTCACGATTTTGGGAACGAGTCTTCATTTAGTGGTGTCTCCGTGACCCCCTCATTGTCTTGCATTCAAAGGTGAATCCCTAACCCATAGTAGTTGCATGCATTGACGCACATTGTGCTGTCAGAATCGCAAGTAACAAAATGGTTGAAATGATTGTTTTCAAAATTGATTGTTTGTCTGATAGTTTGTTTGTTTTCCCCATTCAGTTTGTTATCATTTGTTGGTTGACCACCAATGGGGGACTTGGAAGGGTTTTTAGACAATCTGTTATTGTATCTGTAATTGCAAGGACTTTGTGTTAATATGTAGTAACATTTAGTTATTGATGGCTTTTGCTGTTTGTAGTTTCAGTGTATTTGTGTCACATTAACGGATGAGATTGTGTTAGTTGGCATTTACTTATTTTGCTATTGTCCCTTGTTCTTTATTATCTAATGATTTTTTTATATACATGATTTATAAAGAGTTTGTCCATTTCTCAAATCCTGCCGTCAATTTCTGCATCGTAGATGATGTGTCTGGTTGTTCATGAGTTCTTCATGAGCATTATCTTTTTATTTTTTATTTTAAATGCTTCTTGTTTTGTTTTCTTTGGACTATCTTTGGTTGGATCCACATAATCAGGGAATTGACAGGTAGATAGGGGGTTGGTTTAGTTGAATCCTACATAACAACTCCTAACAGAAATAACCATCAGATAGTGCTTTCTTTTACATTCATAATAATTGACACTCTTATGGAATATTGGAAATGTCATGTATAAGTAGGGTAGGGGCCTACAAACTATCAGCATCAAAGTTTGTATTTGCTTTCTTAAATAAAATTATGTTTATCCAGTGATACAAAGTCCGGAAATTATGTACATATTAGGTGATCACTCAAGACACAAGAAACCCCTAACCCCAGTGGTACACTTTGATGTCAACACATTTATGAGTAATATTATTGTACTTATTTTGATACTGTTACAATCATATCCTGTTTGTAGCAGGCTTACAATCCAGATGAGGAGTATACTGAGGTGGAATCCCAATTGCAGGCACATCTAGAATCTTTCCTAGCAACAACTACAACATTCAATTTGATTTACACCAAGGTTTCACCATGCTTTGCTTGCTCTAATTTGTTCATATATGCCATCAGAATCTGGGCTGGTTTTAGTGTCTGACTGGGTATGCCTAAAATCATTAATTTTCTTAGTCCTAGCTGATTTTGATACATTTTGCTGATTAGTAAAAAATTAGTGCTATACTCCTTACACAATGTACTGGTGTGCTTCTTTAATGTACTTGCTGACATTGCATTTTAATGAATTGGAAGTTTCAATCTGAGATACTTAAGTTATGCTTTTATTATACTAATTTGAATGGTAACCTATCAATCATACACATTGCTATGAGTTTGCACTAGACAAGTGAGTCTAGAGCAGCAAGCTTGTTGACAACTTGGTTTATTAACAACTCAATGAGATGAAATTTTTGGTATTTTAATTCATCATAAGCCTATGCTTTATCGTGTGTCACTCATTAGCTTGTAAGTTGGCTCAATATATATATATATATATATATAAATTATATATTTAAATCTGAACATTTAATTAACATACATCTTGAATATATAATAATATAAAAAGTTTGAAATATATATATACTAAAATATAAAAAAAATAACATCTACTACGGTTATCTATAACAATCGTGTTTGAATAGCACTCTAATCAAAGTCGGTCCTCGAGGCAACTGTGTCTGAGTAGCGATGAATCAAAGTCGGTCCTAAAAAGCAACCGTGTTTGAATAGCGTTCAATCAAAGTCGGTCCTCCAACAAACCGTGTTTGAATAGCGATTAATCAAAATCGGTTACATATCACAACCGTAGTAGATTAAGCTTTTTTTTTTTTTTTTGAAAAATGATTAATCAAAGTCGGTTCCAAATACAAAACCGTAGTTGAAAAGCGCTTAATCAAAGTCAGTTGCCAAAGAAAAACCGTAGTTGAAAAGCGCTTATTCAAAGTCGGTCTACTGACCGTAGTTGAAATGCTTCTTTATCAACGACTACTATATCGACGACAGTCATATGACCGTAGTTGAAATGCGCCCTGAACCGTAGTAGATCCACACGCTTGTAGTAGTGAGGGCATGTCGTATGGTGGACTAAGCTGACTTCAATGTAGGGACAATTTATGGGAAACTTAGGACATTAATTAATATGTTTGTTACGTGAAAATCCCTTCTACCTGTTACCTAAAATCTGCCTAATTAAATATGTCCGTGGTAACAGACTTAGGCAATTATTCACCCATTAAGATGCATAGTACTCACTGGTCTTGACACACAAATAATCTATTAATTTAACCAAATCAAACTCCAAACAGAAACCCCGGCAATAATAGGTTCTTTTATTAATTAAACTCGTAAACATATGTATTAATAAACCAAATCAAACTCCAAACAAAATAAATATTATATATAAAACATTATAATCCACAAAGATTTTATTTATTAGGTCTAATGTATGGCGTGACTGAAACTATAATTGAAGTGATCAATTATCCAATAACTAGATAGTGCGAAATGATCCTCCATACTCCCAAATTAGTTATTGTTGTCGTACCAAGATTGCTTTTGAAGATAATCGATTATACTCTTGTCCACCTGGAAAGCTTTGGTGAGAACCTCAGAAGAAATAGGTGGATTAGCTTTAAACAAAGCATTTGCAATAGTGATAGCTCCTGGATTTTGACTGCTAAGACCAGCAATGGCAACAACATTGCCATATCCCACATTCAGTTGGAAATGAATGAGACCAATTGGGAACATAAACACATCACCCTTGTTCAGCACTTTGGTGAAGAGGCAATTTACATCTTGATTTGAAGTCACAAATCCAACATAAAGAGTACCCTCAAGGACTATAAGGATGAGTGTGGGGAGCGTTCAAACCCTTTGGTGCAAAATCTATGCGAGCCAAAGCTATGCCAAGCGTGTTTAGTCCCGGTAGTTGATCAACAAACACCTAAGTCACGTTTGAACCTACTGGGTTGTCAGTCTTCCCCAATTCTACATGTCTGAAGAAATCTTCAGTTTTGACAAGCTTAGGGTCCTTGCAAAATTTCCCGTTCACAAACACTACAAATACAAGGCAAAGGTCTTAATAAAAATCATCAATCACAATAATTCTAGACAACATCTATATATGTGATGCCAATGGTATAAGGATGAATGTTTTTACATACCACCATCTTTTTCTTTGGCTGCCACACAGAAATCTTGCAGAGGACTAGGGTCATAGGCAGAGACAAGAGAGGATTTCAAAGCCAAGATGGCAACAAGGAAGTACACAACTTTCATTGTTTTTCCTTAGTAATACACTCTTAAACAATTGTGCTATATGTAATTGCTTGTGATGGTTGAATTGTGATTTATGTAGAGCTTGCTGATTGCTATTTATATGTATGAAGCATTGAATTGGTTTGCATTTTATCTTGACCATAATTAATTATTTATTTCATGAGGAACCATTCCTTAACAACTACATCGTGCCTAATCAATGTGTAGACGTAGTAGTAGACGCTCTATAGAAAAAATCAAGTGTTTCGGTATTCCTTGTGTTAGTTTTAATACCTACATATATAGGCTGAAAAAAAAAACTAACTACTGAAAAATATAATTTCCTAATAAGATTTTGCCCTTTAATCAAGGCACTATTCATAACAAACTGAACAACCTCCTAAAACTATGAAAAACAAACTTTGATTTCTTATTTAAAATAAAATAAATAGATAATTTCAAAATAACAGTAGTTCTAAAAGCAACTGTTAACACCTCATTTATTTTATTATTTATAATGGGAAGCCTTTTAATTTAATCAAAGATCAGTTAAGACTGTCTCTGATTCACAGACTTAGTGATAATTGATTTATTAAGTATTTAAACTATTACTTCTTTTACTAACTAATCTTTTACTGTTCCAAGTTTAAACATGGTCATCAGAGGTTGTGATAACCCTAACCCCGCGCTGTCGCGCGGGGATTCAGCTCAGAAAACCAACACAGGGGTGTGGCGCGGATGGCGCCGGGCTGGCGCGATCAGCGCCAGGTCCTCTGGAAGCTGGCGCGAGTAGCGCCAGGTTGGCGCAAGTAGCGCCACAGTCTCTGGAGTCTGGCGCGAGCAGCGCCGATGTGGCGCGGTTAGCGCCAGGTCTCTGAAGATCCACGCGATTGGCGCGGGTATGGCGCGAGTCGCGCCACCTGCACCGCCATAGTGGCGCGAGTAGCGCCAGAGGTGGCGCGGATCGCGCCAGAGGTCGGGCAGGCCTAGTATAAAGGGCAGATCGCGTTTTTGGGACGGAAAACCTCCTTCTTCTCCCTCCCAATGCCCTGGACCTCCATTAATGAGTTTTCAAGCTCCCTAGAACCATATTTGTCAGCCTAAACACGTCCCTGTGACTTAGAAACGTGTTTTAACCGATTGAAAGCTAAAAACCTTCATCAATTCCTAAGATTAGAGCAAAATCTCAACCTTCAGAGAAACCTCAGAATCTTGAGTGTGGGCGAGGACCAGAGGCGTAGAACGGACGACAGAGCTTAGGAAAGCTGTCCTCCAGCCTTGTGG
>PYAF01005585.1:51603-79141 GCA_007407185.1 Glycine tomentella
TAAGTTGTATGACCTCTGATAGTTAATTTGAGAAACTGGATCAGCATGAGTTGTAATGTATTTTACAATTTTGGTTATTCCATACATAATGAATCAAGAGAAACGATTCTATGCTTCCGCTGAATACTATTTTATGCTTATTAAGCGCTAAACTGATATTATTACTGTTAACGCACCGGAGGCCTACGGGGTGTTACAATAGCAGACACAATTTATTAGTGATTTTCAGAATCACAAGACTCAATTCTTTGGTTCCCAGAACCAGTGTAGATCTCTTATTCTTTAAAGCTTATATGAGCTCATATTCCATTCAATGGCGTCCCACTGCCTTCCCCATCATAGATGGAGGTATCCATAATCTTTTCCCCATCCAATATGGGTATCTATAAATAAATATCATTCTCATCCCATATGGAGGTACGTGACATTATAATCTCATAATAACATGTACATCATCATCCCTTCCAGAAGGTGATGATCAACTCACAAAATTACAAGAATACTGTTAGACTATTGGCAAGCGTACCAATGTCGTCACAGGTTACAGAATTTATAAAGATCATCTCCGCAGGGACTTGAATTACTTAGTTGTTTTAAATAAAAGTAACAGTTTAATAGTTTATGTACAACAAGTATGAGTGGAATTTCATGAGTTTGTGACAATAACGGAAACAATGAAATTACAGAAATAACGAAAACTAATAAAATGATTTTAATTAATTAAAGAGAACATAGGATTGGGTTTCATCATTCATAGCCTTAGTATTCAATTAATGTTACCCTGTATAAATCATTTTCTATTATTATTAATGGGCACATTAATTCACCTCGAATCGAACCTTCGCATCCGAGAATCCTAAGGATATTTAGCGAATGTCGATCCCTCGCATATGAAGTAAATAACCAAGTATTACAATCATAATCTCGTGCGATTTGCAATTTAAACGTTATACTCTATTCCTATCAACGTAATGTAAAGAGTAAAATCATTCAGTTCAAATCTTAAGGGCACTTTCCAGTCAAGCTTAGAATCCAATTTCATGAAACTAGTGATTAAGTAAAATCAAGCATTAAGAACAAAATGAAATCACCAATAATGAGTAGAAAAGGTTCATGCGTATATCAAATATTAAAAGAGATACATAAGGGTAGAAGATTACATCCAATCCTTAGAGAAAATTAGCCAATCATTGTGAAGAGCACACGATCAACTGAAGAAATGATGAAGGAGTCCATCACCGATCCACTCCGATAGAGTTTCCTCACCAATTTCTTACTTCTCTCACTCTCTCCACGTTTCCTAAACCACCTCACGTTCTCTCACTTCCAAAAAAACATAAAAATTTCTTCATTTGCATGCCTTTTTATAGAAAATGGTGACCGGCGTAGGCCCACTCACCCAGGCGTGTGGTTTAGCCTTGTTTCACTCGCTGGGCGAGTTAATTACTTAATGGTCAGAAAAGCCATCCGCCCAGGTGAATGTTTTGTGCTTGTTTTTCCAGTCTGGGCGAGTTAAAACTTAGCCTTGAAGAATCTTCATTAGCCCAGACAAGTTTTGGGCGAATTTTCACTTTCAAAAAAGCTTATTTTGACCTTTTTATCCTTTCTTCATGTCTTTGGCTGTTTCAGATGTCATGGATATACTTGATACCTATAAAAACTCGAAAATTGAGTGGACTAACCTTCCAAAATGTAAACAACACATTTATATATGTAATAACTATAAAACAACTAGGATTAGGGCAAAGTTATAAGCAAATCAACTGAAATCAAAAGATAAGTGTCAACATTATAATCGTGAAATTAGCTAAAATATTGCACTTATCAACTAACCCCAACCTAGAATGTTGCTTCTCCTCCAGCAATTTAAAAAACTAAAAATACTAGGATTTATAAAAGACAACACTTTAATATGAACATGCTTTATAAAGAATCAACTTTCAAGAAGTGATCAGAACACATTTTCAAATAATCAACCATGAGAATTAAAAATACAAAAAGTGGAATTTCATAAAACTAAATGAGATTAAGATCAATTTATATTTCATTTCTGAAGAACATCAAAGAAAACACTTGATTGATTCAAATAGAGGAAAACCTCTCAAAGGTGTCTAATTCTCCCAAGGTAAGTGTTTCTTCTCAATTCCAACACTGGTATGTCATAGATCAATTTTGCTACTCATTTTCCATCAAATCAAAGTACATATTTATCATGGATCTTTAGGACTTTTTAGGGTTGTGCCTGGCTTTTGAAGGAAATCTTGTTTTTTCTGGATATTCAAAGTTATCCCAAGAATAGGAAAGCAAACAAAGATATGACAAGCTATCATCATTTCCTATTTCTTATCTTTTTCTACCAAGTTTATCAATGTTTCTTATATCAACCTTCCAATCACCGAACTTATAGAATTTACAACACTGTACAATTTTCATTTTTCACAAGGATCTGTTCCTTTTGCTTTTTCTTTTCTTATTTTTCTTTTTCTCTTTCTTTTCTATAACTTTAGCCACATTTAAAACAAAGTATTTTTCATCACTTTAGCCACCAAATGATAGAAATTTCTAACACAAATCCCTTTTGCTCTCCTAACTTAGGTAAGGTAGGAAATTCTTAACCTAGGTTAGTGTTCCAACAAAATCATAAGTGTTTAGGCTCAAAAAGGCTAGCAAATGGTAAATCATTGTATATTTGGATAGCCTTTTGGTCAGTGACTTAAAATGTTCAAGAAAAAAGAAGGCCTAAATCATATTCATGCATCATATGTCATGACAATTAGAAATATATGCAAAATCAACTATAGAACATATCAGTGAGGACATTAAATGCAATTTTTGTGGGTACACACAGTCACTAGGCTTAAGGCCTGTTTCCATGTTCAAATCAATTCAGTGTTTCAGAAAGATGTTCTTTATCAAGTTCATGTAAAAATATTTGCTTTCATTTGGTATTGGGGAAACCATTTTGTTTTTCATTCTCAAAGTTGCAAAAGCAAACTTTTTGCTGAGTTCTTATCCAAAAAGCATTTTTCAAATCTGTTTGATTCTTTCCAAAACATGTTGTGTTCCATAAATTTTTGTGTTTTTAAGTCCCAAAAAGATTTATACATATTCTATACTATGTTAGTAAAACAAAAAATTATCAAAAAATGTGTACTTCCAAAAAGAGGGAAGTGATAGAGAGGTACTACTCCCGCATGACGTTGGATTTCCTCACGAACAAAAAGGTTTTGGAAGAGTGTGTGTTGTGTTTTGTTAATATTATTTCATCCTCTCACACCTTACACACACCTTTTTTCTTTTAACTGTTTCTAATCCTTTCACTTAACTCATCTTTTTTCCCCCTTTCCCTGTTTTCATCTTCTTATGCATTTTTCTCCGATTTTGATTCTGATTTTGATTCATGCATTTTCCCGCTGCTTAAGGACCATCCTCCAATACAACGCCACTTATTCTTCCTAGGGTTTCTCTAAACCAGTTCCCATGCCCATCAGAGGCGTCGATTTCAAGTGGTTAGTTAGTTCTGTTTTATTTTCTCTCTCTATTTTACCAGCTTGATTTCAAGATCTCCTTCTGTTTTATTTTATTCAAGTTTTGATTGAATGTAACTCATTCCTTGTAGGTATGATGGCTTTTTCTTGTTCATGCTTGCCACAAGTGTGTATCCTTTCTCAATTCAGCTTCTGAATTTTCCTAATTTTGCTGCCATTCTACATTTTCACTTGCTTCATCATTCCTTCATTCTCTAGCCACTTTCAAATTTAATCTTAATCAATTTTGTGAAAAACAATGAAAAAATTATTAAGAAATGTGTATTCTTTAACCTCACTACTTGTAGAGTTATTGTGCCAATCAATTGGAAGCGGTATCATTCTTGCACGTATTACATATATGGATTGTGGTGGGGTTTCCTTTGCTTATTTTAATTATTCATTTGAATATCACTATCTATTTCTATTTTTTCATATATGATAGATAGCCTCATAAATGATCCCTTTCCTTTTCTTTCGGTTGTGCTTAGGTCGACTACACCACTGTGTTTTTTTTTTCGACTATTGGTGTTTGTTGATAACGGGCTTGCCATCCATGTTTTAATATAAATATTTTGGTTTTCTTCAATTTACATTGGTTGTATGCACTAATTTAATTTGAAATTAGAGTATGATGGATAAGGTTTGGTGTTTCACCATTCTTGTATGTTTCTCAGTATGTTGGATTGAAGGTCAGCCAAATCTATGAAGCACGAATACTTCTCCCTGTTCAAAATGTCATTGTGTCCAACATGTTTTTATTCTTCATCAGCCGTATCTGAATGTACAATTCTTGCATTTTGTAACTAAGATTTGCAAGCATTACTGACTGAGCATTTTTAATTTAGTATTTTTTTATTCTTCTTAGCTTATTTGACTTCTCTTGGATTCTTATTTTCTCACTTCAACTCAGTTTTGGTTTTAGGCAAATAATTGGGCTTAATTGATAATTGTTGCTAATTTTTAGATTTTGTGCTTACTTGACCTATCTTCATTGTGCAAGATCTAGAGGATTATATAGAACTCCAAATGGAGCATGAGTAGTCCTTGAAAAGAGCTACAATTTTGTCAGAAATAAGCTTGGGCTAATTCTTCCAGTTTAGGGGTCAAATTTAGAATCTCTGCACTTGAGTTTTGGGTTGTGAGTTTGGGTTTTGATTTGTGTAATTAGCATACTTAGTTAGTTTAGATGTGCCTAATCAGAGCTCACTCCTTCATTATGTTCAGTCACTATATATTAATGTAGCTAGACAAGACAATAACATAATTTCTAGCTTCTTGTGCAAGTTTTCAAAATTAAATTTTTTTCTCTCAACTGTTCTTTATTTTTCTTCTTCCTTTAATCTCTGTTCTTCTATTTTCTTAAAAAAATTGTGTGGTTCTTCTACTAATGATGATCATGGAAGGCTAAACAATCAATCAATCCAAGGATCCAGTCCAAGCAAAGAGAATTTAAGTTCTAATTTGGTATTCTAATTTCTCTGTGAATGTTCATCTTCTTCTTCAATTCATTTTTCAATTTTCATGATTATGAATATGTTTAGGATTGAAAAGAAATTAGGTTATATATTTATTTCCTAATTTTGAATTTAACCATAGATTGTTTCGATGATATTTCAATCTCATTTGTGATTTCAATTGATTTAGGAATTAATTCGATTGAACTGCTTCTAATGATAATGAATGAACCTTCATAATATGATCATTATCTGATAACTATGATAATTTGCATTGCTTGGTTTGATAAATTTGATTGATATTCTTGAATCTATTTTACAACATCTTTTATCAATTTTGTGAGTTTCTGCATTTTTCTTCAATTCTTGTTTGTGTTTCTGCAAGTTCTATTCACTGTCTAGAAACTATTTGACAAACCCCCTATTATTTGTAAGTGGATTAAGTCAAGAACCAAATTGAACTGTAACTCTGAATCGACCTAGGTTAATCTTGTGCTACAGAATTATCTTAGTTTTATTTGTTTTGTAGCGATTGGATAGTCGTTATCAATTACACTCTATCAAATACACTATCATTGCCTGTAATTTATTAAAACTAATGAAATAATGTTGTTTCACTCCCTAATTAATGAGTGTCACCCAATATTTTGTATTTATAATAAATTTAGTGAATAATAAATATTTTGTTGGAAAATGTATTTTAGTGCCTCATCTAAAAAATTGGCCTGCAACATTTTGTTTCCATAAGGTCGTTGGGTTGTGGAGACACTGGCATGTTTTTGTCCATTGTTCTCACTTTTGCTAAATGGTTTTATCTTTCCATTATCTGGACAAACAAATTCCTATTTCAGAACCATTTTGTAGTTTGCATTTTGCTTCATTCTATTTCTATCTAAGAAGCAAATTAAGAACTCCATTCAAAATGGCTTTTGTTACCATCAACTATTTGAGGGCCAGATGAATCAGGTTCCATAAATCTTTTATCAATGTTTTAGTAGTTCATTGGATAAGTATGATTTTCTCTTATTTTGTATAATGGTTATTATTTTCTTTTTGCTTCTACACTTAAAATAATTATTAACTACTATGATAGTAAATGAAGTATTAACTTGTGAATTGAATTTCTAGACCTTTGAAGGGTATATAAAACTGTTTTTAGATTCACATTAAATCTTAGGACATTGCTTTTGCTTTTGTTTATAAATTTTATCTTTCACCATAGTAAAAGTTTAAATGTTGTTTAGTGCAAGCTAATTTGGGAAAAAAAATTGAATAGGTTGCAATAGAATAGTAACGATTTAAAATTTAAATGTTGTTTGGGGCAAGCTAAGTTGGGAAAAAAAAATCTAAATAGGTTGTAGTAGAGAGTGTAGCTAGAAAATTTTATTATAATTATATAACTTTTACCTACAGTTTGAGGTTGTAGGTACAAGTTATTAGCTTTTACCTACTGTTGAAGGTTGTAAGTATAGGTTAATCAATTTTCCCTACGCACATTTTAAACTGTAGGTACCACTTCTAGTGACAATCAAATTTGACTGTAGGTAAAAATATATCTGTAGGTATAACCTATAAGGTCATTATATATCCCCTTAAAGTTGACGGAAAAAATTTTCGTAGGACATTGTCTAATATACATTTACCAATAGATTTTTAACTTATAGTAACAGTTTTTTACCATAGGAATAATCATTTTTCTTGTAGTAGCCTAATCTGGCTTACTCACATATTTAGTGATGTTTGTCCATTGGTACATGAAGGCTATCGTGGAAGAGTGTAATATGTCTCCCATCGTGGGAAAGGATATTGTGTCTACCAGATAATTAACTTCATTTAAATGTAATTGTCCCTGTCTTTTCCATTATACACTCTATCTTTTTGTCTTCATTAATTACCTGCTTATTTTCTTATTTTACTGACGTCTGTAATACCTCAAGTAAATCACACCAAAATTAGAGGGATCACGAGGCTGTGCAATTATGGGACTATATAATTGAGCATAACTTAAAGGAATTAATTGATAGTATCAGAATAAGAAATAATACTTTCAACATTGCTCCTCAGGCCTAAACTCTTTTTTCCTTCTCCTTCTATTGTAATGCCCTAAAATTTCAATAACTGAACATATATGTTTGATGTATTTCTTGTATTATTTGATTACTTTATTAATTAGGATTAGTTGAAATGTTGTGTGAATTATCCTTGTTCAATTTCTTGGTGTGGATATTAAGTTATGTGGAGTTTGTTTGAGCTGCGTTGAAAATGAGTGATTCTAGGTTTAACCCAAAACCTATTTTGGTAAAATCACAATTTTGGATTGGTTAACCATTGGTTTACCTTCAAATGTTAAAGGTATCCTTACCCACATATGTAAATCTTTACCGTTGGGATATGGTAAATAACATTTGAAGCACGAGATATTAATTTTTCACAGAAGCAGTGAAATTTCAAAAATTAGGTCAGCTCACCTAGGCGAGCAAATATTCGCCTTGGCCAGTAAAGTCGGTTATAAACATGCACAAAGCGTAAAATCAGGAAAAATCCTGCCTTCTTCCCCAAACCGCCATCCAACCCCTCCCCCTCATCCTCCACCAGCCATAACCATCGGTGACCACCACGAGCTGTCGTTTCTTACCGTTGAACCACCAGACGGAGAGGAACACTTTAATCAAAGCAAAATCTTTAAAACTCAACTCGAGGATTCGGTAGGAAACAGAGCCTCCAATCTTCCCTTAGTTTCTTTGAGGAAACCGTGTTTTCTATGCGTTCTCCTAACTAGTTTGAAGCCTCTCTTGGTATCTCTTGTGCTTTGGGTACTGTTATTGGATGTTTTTACAGTTCCTTTGAAAAATCTTTGAAAATGAGATGTTGTAAAATTTTCCTTTTTGTAATATTGATGTCATTTGTGACCTTCGTTGAGCCCCGGTCACATTGGTGTGATCGAAATTTCAAAATGATGCCTTTTGATGTGGACTTCCAAAACCCCATATTTGCCCCTTTTTAAATTTGAGTGGGTATTTGACCCTGAATGTTAATATTAACTTTGTCTTTGAAATCCATACTACATTATCTTTGATTTGGTATATAGAGCTCTGCGTTTGGGCAAAACACGTGAACTTGAGAGAGCTCAAAACGACGTTACTAGGAGCTAACAGAGGGAGATAGATAGATAAGGATAGTTTATTGTTTGCTTATAATTTTTGATATCATAGTTGGGAGTTAGGGAACCCAATTATGGAGATATATATATATATATATGTCACTGTTGTGTATTGATTTTCAAGAAATACTATGTTTTAAACTAATGGGATGTTATATATTTATTATTGATGTATGTTTGTTCCTGTTGTGTGCTCATTTTGAAGAAAAATTGTGTTTTTAACTAATGGGATGCGATGAATTTGTTATTGATGGATAAAACTGTGGTGTTGTGGTTGTAATGATTAGATTTTTGGGAAAAGTCTTAATTACAGAGGAGACTTTGCCCAAAATTTTATAATACATTTTCATATTTAATTCTTTATTAAATTTTTAAATTGGCATACGAGTTTTTTTTTTCTATATTATAGTCGTCCTCTTTAATTTATAATTTCCCTAAAATACCAGTCTGGTGGTAATATGCATTGTGAATGTACGAGGTTTGTGACTTTGATGATGATATTGAATTGAGATTATGTACATAATTATGTTAATATGAGATGATATTGATGTTTATGATGATGATTTTGAAATGAAATGATGTTGATGTTGATGTGTTGATGATATAGAAATAAAATGATGTTGATGTTGTTGATGATATTGAAATGAAATGATTTTGATGTTGTTGATGACATTGAGATGAGATGATGTTGATGTTGATGATGACATTGCTGAGAGATAATGTTGATGATTACACTGTCATTGTATGTTGTGTATACACATGGGGGTGCATGACTGGATATCCCTGCGGGGAAGACTTCACGAATTTTAAGCATTCCTGGAGAGGAAAAAAGGTTTCTTAGAATTTCGGTTTCTCTCCAGGGTCAGTACATTGATGAGCACATGCTTGAATGCTATGTATATACATGGGGGGTGCATGACTTATTGGATAACTTTGTGAGGAAGGGTTTATGAATTTTAAGCATCCTTAGATAGAAAAAGGGATTGTTTAGAATTCTGGTCCCTATGCACGATCAGTGCATTAATGATGCCCATGTTTCATACTTCATAATTGCATGGATGAAAATAGAATGAAGACACTGTGTACCTGTGTTTTTTTTTTGGATAAAAACGCGAGTACTAAGGGGCATGACAAGGTGTCCCCGATAAACTACTGAATCATTTTCCTAAGAGAGGCTATTTCCTTGAGAATGGTACCACATTGCATGGTGAGAGTGGAGTCAGGTGCATGCATCATTTTGAGCATAATTGGTTTGAATTGTGAAAAAAGTGGATAACTAGTTTGTTGAACTGATTGTAAAATGACGAAAGATTAGGGATAAAATTGTAAAAAACCAGAACAAAATTACATAATCATCTAATGTTCTACACTCTAACCTAATAAAAGCTTACCTGCCAACATCTTCAAGTTCATCCAACTCAAATCTATCTAGTATAGTAACAGGCATATGCAAGGTTTCAGCACGTACTAAGCCTTCTTTGTTGACGACAAATTTGTTGATTTTGACGAGAACCTCAAATTGCAATCTTCAAGCACATATTCAACCTTTTTGGAGAATATTTTGATGGTGCCAAAAAGAAGTTAGCCAAGTACTCTATAGGATACAACATCAATTTCTTGCAAAATCTTGTATGTAGAAGGTAAAAATGAAATGAAAAAAAAAAAAAACTGCAAAGCAATAGCATACCATTAACCTAGATTCCATAAGCAAAATTATAAACAGAACTTAAAATTAAATTACAACTAGATTAGTTAACAATTTTTAATTACAGCGAAAGTTAATGACATTTGAAAAACTAAAAAATAGAAAAATGGATTGTTATATATTTTAAAATTAAAATAATTCAGTAGGTTTTTTAATAATTAATTGTAAGTACTAAATATTTCATAACCAATATTTTTAGAACACTTATTGATAAGAATCTTTAGTTAAAACTCTTTAAAAACTCCTAAAATAACATCATTTTTTGGGGGGACTAATTGGCTATTTGCAATGACTGTAAGACTTCTCAACAATAATTATTGTTGTTCCATAGGATTGCAAATAAGTATATCTGCCTTTAGCCAAGGGGGTGACAATATCTACCAAGGGACACGTTAGCACTCATAGGTGGGATCTCCCTCTCAACAAGGTTTTCTCCATATATGCATTGGCTAGGATTCAAACCCGCTTGACCACATGCTTAATAGATTCGTGTCTAGTACCACTTGGATGAACAATTTCTTGGTACCAACAATAATTATGATGAGGGGCTTCAAAGAAATGATGGGTACTCTTACAATAATGTTTACTTTGTAAAGTATTAGATGTTTTGGAAAAAATGATGACAAATTTTGTACCTTGCTAAAAATATTATTCTCATTTACCAACAATACATTGTCTACCTAAATCTAATTCTATATTGATCAGTTTCTTAAAATATCTAATTCGTGTGGATTCTTCCCCCAAATAATTAACGAAGAGATGACTAGATCTACATCAAATCGATTATTGTGGGTACCGACCATTTATTTTAGTGAAGATACAAATTGATCATGTAATTGTGACTAAAAAATAAGTTAGTTTACAATAACAAAGAGTTAGATCTTTTACCTTATATAGTTAATCAAAGAAATCATGGTCGTTGAATATGTTTATAGGCCATGGTTAGAACAAATGATAGGGAAAAGCTTTAAAGAGGGAGCAAAGAAATATAAGACATGGTCAACGAATTCCATCTGAATACATCTGCAATGGAGGCCCATGAACGGGGAATAGATCTAGCATACACAAAAAGAGTAAAAAAAAATGTAGAAACAACTAAAGATACAAACATGATAAAAAATACTTATAAACTTTTGACAAGTCAGTCTTGGACCTCTGGGTCTAATAATCTATTTGGTAGGAATAAGAGGAGATGATGAACTTTATAGTGTAGATTTCGTGTGGTAGGAATATTACAGTTGTTAGAGTGATGCTAAGATGTAGATGGAAGGTGTGTATTATAAAGCTTTGGAAACCTTCACAGCAATCCAACGGGACTAGCACAAAGAAATGTAAATCGTTCGATTAGATGTTTTCAACAGCTCACAATAACTTGTTTGGTAATCCGTGTCTTTTCTAACCAGCCAATGAAATGCCATTATACATACAATACCCACTTTTTATTCGGTGTATGTTCTTTCAATTTTAAATTAGGTTGACGTCTGGATAACAACAACAACAAAACTCACCCATGTAATGTACTCCTTTATTTAATATGTTTTTAAATTTTCAGTTCTCAATTTGAGATAAAATATTCTATTTAACGAGCTTCTAAAAGTATATTAAATTTATCAATTAAATAAAAGGCTTAAATATATTTTTGATAACTAATAAATATTTGATGTTTTTGTTTGCTCCTTAATAAACATTTGTTTTGTGTTGAGTCCCTAATTAAACAAAAAATTTACTTTTGTCCTTGAAACTTTTTTTAGTCCATGATAAATTAGAGAATATTTTTTATTCCCTTATAATTTTGTTCATTTGTTATTAGTCAGGACTATAACAAAATTCACTGATTTATACGAGAGTAAAAACAAAATTCGCCAATTTAAAAGTAAATAAAATAAATTATCAAGGAGAAAAAATAAAATTGTTATTTTCTTAGGAACTCAACACAAAGCAAAAATTTAGTAGGGAACACACAAAAATTGAGTATTTATTAATTAGGGATAAAAAAATATATTTAAGCGATTAAATAATGTGTAGAAGTGATATGAATTAATTCTTAAGTTTATTTAGCATTGATTGTCAGTTTAATTTTTTTTTACACTATCAATATATATCTTATTTTCTCTTAATTCTTCTGTATGACAAAAAATAGTAAATATTTCATTATAATTTGAATTAAAAATATATTCTTTTATTTGATTACCATATAAATGTACATATATCACAAATTTCAAATTAAATTGATTAACTAGTGCATCAAAAACATACTATATCCATTTACTATGACGTGTTGACAACATTATTCCCAGAATTCCCATTAGGCATCGAAGAACAACACCCCACTGCGGAGAACCCCACCATGGTGGCAAAGAATGGCGCATTGACCCCTGTTCTCACCAAGCTCATTCCCCACGCACGTGGAAACCTGACTTCTCGGCACTCGATACTGACAGACCTAACTTTTCTTCTCGACACTCAACGATATGAGCTTTTATGTTTATTCAAATGGGTGTTTCTTGATTGGTTGAGTTTTCTTCTGGTTTTGTAGTTTAAAAGATGTTTTGAATTGATTCAAATGCTGGAATTTTTCAGTCTTGGATGTCCCCTAACATAGTAAGGCATATTCTAATATATAGTTGAAGGGGGTTGCTAGCAATTGAAATTACTCTAGAAATGGTTAAGTTTTGTTTTTGTTCTGCTAAAGCCTTCTCTTTTTCAATTTGGCCATACACGTACTTGGTGCTTGTTTTTTGACATATTTATCTATCTGAACTTTAAACCCTTCTGGATTATTAGGATTTTCCTCAATGTTGTTTATTATTTTTGAGAGATTGCTTGTTGTCCTTTTTATATACTGCATGCTTTTTTGTTGTCTCTTTGCAGATTTCCCCTTTTCACTTGTCATTCTCTCACATTTGGAGCATCCCTTTCGCTTGATTTTGCTTGTCTTTTTTTCTCTTTAGTTTAAGCATATTTATGATTTAATTATTTGTGATATATAATTGATTAGGTTACTTACCTAGTTTATGTTGATTTGGTTAGTTAACTAGTTTATAATTGGTACCTGTAAATGCAAACTGGTCTATGTGGAATTCATGGCTTATATAATTATCAAATAGAAAACCTGTAAACTATTTAAAGAAAAATCCTATGGTTTGTGATCAATACTATATCACATGTTTTGCTTGAAATTTGGCCCAAAGACTAGTGCTATTTGAACTTGGAGAAAGCCTTTTAAATAAAACTGAATTAAATGATTGTTCTTTAGGGGTTATACAATCAGTTTTCAATAATGAGTGCTATATTTTAACTGGTTTTATTTCAATTAAATGATTATTTTATTCCATTAAACAGTTTTCAGAATTCAATTTTTGATAGTGAAGCACAATCTATATATGCATATACAATTAAGATTAACTGATTTTATTTTAAAAAACCGTAGTGCACTTGTTTGTTTTTTATGAGTTTAGGTTGCAATATACTTGTTTATTGTGAGTGTTTTTATATTGATATTGTTGTATTATTTTGTATTTGACATTGTTGTAAGCTGGTAACGCTTTTAACTTTATTTTCAACGGTTGATTAATCACAATCACGGTTGACGTTGATCATATTTTGGACTTTATGGAAGTAGATCATATTGTTGTCTCGAATACCGCTTCTGGGTAACAACCATGCAGTCACTGTAGAAGGCGTAAAAACCAATCTGATGTTTGGTGTAACACCTGGAAATTTTGATAACTTAAAATATATGTGTGATGTATTCCTTGTATTATTTGATTACTCTATTAATTATGATTAGTTGAATTTTTATGTGAATTATCCATGTGCAATTTCTTGGTGTAGATGTCAAGTTATCTAGAGTTTGTTTGAGCTGCACTGGAAATTGAGTAATTTTGAGTTTGACCGAAAACCTATTTTAGGAAAATCACCATTCTGGATTGGTTAACCGTTGGATCACCTTCAAATTTTAAAGGTAGGTTCGTAACCCACATATGTCAGTTCGCATAGGCAAATTTTGGAAGGCTTTTTGGCTCGCCTAGGCGAGTCAAGGCGATTTTAATAGCATGCAACAACCTCCAAATCATGAAAATCACTTTCTTCTTCCTCCAAAACAGCACCCAACCTTCTCCCCCTCCTCCTCCACCACCCACAACCACCGGTGACCACCACGAGCCACCATCACTTGTCGTTGGACCACTGCACGGAGAGGAACCCTTTAATCGGAGTGAAATTGTAACACCCCGTAGGCCTCCGGTCCGTTAACATTAATAATATCAGTTTAGCGCACATTTATCATAAAATAGAGCTCCGCCGTGTATTCTGGACGTTGAGGAGCTCCGTCCCTGGCATCGAGGAGCTCTGCCAGAAAGCTGTTGGCCAACAGATGTATACCGGCGTTGAGGAGCTCCGCCCGTGGCATTGAGGAGCTCTGCCACACTATGACAGGTACTGACGTTGAGGAGCTCCGTCAGTAGCGTTGAGGAGCTCTGCCTCCTGTCATAGATCTGCTTGTGATGATGATTATGTTATTTTGAGACCAGTGGGCCATGTTTGAGATGTATACACCTGTTTATGTGCTGTGAATCTGTGGGCCAGGGTGGGAATGATTTCCCAAGGACCCTGAGCTTACTGAGATATGTTATCTCACCCCGTGTGGGGCTTACATGGTTTCAGGTGATGTTTCTAGCAGAGAAGAGCAGTCTCAGGGCAGGAGGCCCAACTGAGACTAGGCTACTTGCACTATGAGCTGGATGGCTCTGTTTTGATTATTTTGATACTGTATAAGTTCTATACTCCTTCATGAAGGGTTGATATTCTTTTGTACCACCACGGGATGTGTGGTGTGGACTGTAGATACTCATATGTATATGTACAGAACTTTGTTATATATGATATGTAACTTTTCCCTGAGTACCAGTGTCTTATATCTGTTATCTGCCTGTATATTTAAGTTGTATGGCTTAAAGTCCGTCTCCCGTCGTAGTTCTCATCTATTCTCACGTTCTCTGAGGTTTCTCTGAGGGAAAGGATTTTGCTCTAATCTTAGGAATTGATGAAGGTTTTTAGCTTTCAATCGGTTAAAATGCGTTTCTAGGTCACAGGGAAGTGTTTAGGCTGACAAATAAGGTTCTAGGAAGCTTGGAACTTGCAGAAATGGAGGTTGGGCATTAGGAGGAAGAAGAAGAGGTTTTCTTCTTCAATTTTCGCGACCTGCCCTTATGTACTCAGCCTGCCCGAGTTCTGGCGCGGATCGCGCCAGCTCCCGCGCTGACCGCGCCACTAAGGCCGTTTGGGTAGCGCCACCAGCGCTACTCCCACGCCCCCAGCGTCAACTTCCAGAACCATTGGCGCTAACAGCGCCAGACTGGCGCCACCTGCGCCATGCTTCCCTAACCTATGGCGCCATCAGCACCACACTTGGCGCTGGTCGCGTGGAATTCCAGTGAAATCTGGTTTTCCAGGCCACTACCCGCGCCATCCGCGCCACCCATGGCGCTATCCGCGCGGGATGGAAAACAACTAGCGCCCTCAGCGTAACATTGGCGCCCTCAGCGCCAGCTTCCAGAGGCTCTGGCGCCATCAGCGCCAGACCTGGCGCTAACCGCGCCAACCATGCCATAACTTAGGGTTATCACAGGAATCTTCGAAACTCAGCTCGAAGTTTCAGTAGAGAACGGAGCTCCCAATCCTTCTTTCTTGGTTTCCTTAAGGTAATCTTAGTTTTTTTTTTGTCTTCTTCTAGCTAGTTTCAGCTTCTCTTAGTGTCTCTTGGGTTTTGGGTACCGGTATTGGGAGTTTTACACATCCTTTGAAAATCCTTTGAAAATGAGTTGTTGTAAAGGTCTCTTTTTTATGAAATTGATGTCATTTCTATGATCCTTATTAAACCCCGATCACATTGGTGTAATCGGAATTTCAAAATGATGTCTTTTGATGTGAACTCTTAAAACACCGTTTAACCCCTTTTCGATATGAGTGGGTACATGACACCAAATGTTAATTTTGACCTTGCCTTTGAAATCTACCCTAAATTATCTTCAATTTGGTGTATAGAGCTCTGCGTTCGGACAAGCACATGTATTCGAAGAATCACGAAACAACACCTCTAGGCTGTAACAGGGAGAACTCCTAGTTAGGTAAGGGGAGTTTATTATTTAGTTATAGTTTTGGTACCATAGTTGGGGGCCAGGGAGTCCAACTACGAAGATAACTGCCTATCCCTACTGTGTGCTAGTTTTTCAAGAAAAAACTAAGTTTTTAACTAATGGGATGCGGTGTATAGTGTGTTTGTTCCTGTGTGTGCTTATTTTCAAGGCCAATGAGGTTTTTAACTAATGGGATGTGATGAATTTGCTTGTAATGATTGGATTTTTGGGAAAGTCTTAATTACAGAGGAGACTTTGTCCAAAATTTTATAATATGTTTTCCTATTCAATTCTTTATTAAATTTTTAAATGGGCATAAGAGTGTGTTTTCTATATTGTAGTCCTTTTCTTTAATTTAGAATTTTCCTAAAATACAAGTCTCGTGGTAATACAAATTGTGGATTGATGAGGTGATATTGATGTCATTGATAATGTTGAAATGAGATGTTATTGATGTGTTGGTGATGATTGAATGATATAATGATGATGTGGTTTATGATGTTTAAATGAGATGATGATGAATTATTTGATGATATTGAAATGTGTGATGTGGATACACATGAATACCATGGGGGGTGCTTGATTGGATAATCTTGCGAGGGTGGGCTTACGAAATTTAAGCATTCTAAGAGAGAAAGGGATTGTTTAAAATTCTGGTCCCTAGCTATCCATAATCAATGCATTGATGGTGCCTATGGTTGTATATTGTGTATGTCCACGTGGGGTACATTGACCTGTTGGATAACCTTGCGAGAGTGGATTTACGAATTTTAAGCATCCTAAGAGAGAATGAGATTGTTTAAAATTTTGGTCCCTATCTATCCATGGTCAGTGTATCGGTGATGTTGTGTATGTACATGGGTGTGCATGACTGGATAACCTTGCAAAGGAGGGTTTACGAATTTTAAGCATCCTAAAAGAGAAAGGGATTGTTAAAATTCCAGTCCCTATCTATCCATGGTCATTGCATTGATGGTGCCCATGTTCATACTTCATATTTCATAGATGGAAATAGAATGGTGGCAATAAGTACGGGGGTACTAGAGGGCATCACTCTGTTTGGAACTCCCTTGTGACTCAGGGCTGATCACCATGGTGGGAGTGACTAGTGCACAACAGGGTGACCTCGACGAGCTACTGCATCATTTTCCTAAGAGAGGCTATTTCCATGAGGATGGTACCACATTGCATGCTGAGTGATGAGTCAGATACATACATCATTCTAAACATGATTGTTTGAGTTGTGGAAAGCATTGGATGATTTTTTTTTGTTGAATGTGTAATGGAATGATGGGTTTGTGGTAATAACTGTGGTGATTTGTGTTGTTTTTTTCCCAACTATTGTTATCTAATGCTTGTTGGTTTTATATAATAAACTCATCCTTGTTTTTGTTGAACCGTGTGGTTGGTACCTTTGATGATCACAAACCTTTGTTTGTGTGAGCAGATGAGCAACAATAGGTGACACTGGAGAAGGATTCTTTTTAGTTGGAGCTGCCAAGCCAACGTGATGACGTTGGATTTTTCTTTGGAGAAAGAGTTGTGTTTTGTAATTTCAATTGTATATACATGTAAATCTAAAGGAAGTTCTAACATGTGGATGACATGTATTGATTTAATATATATGTACATATGTGTTTAATTATGTAATTGTAATATGTGTATGATAATTTTATTATCGCAAAAAATTTACCATCATTTTCATAATCAAATTAATGGAGTTTTTATTAAAATTGAGATCTACATGATTTAAGAGTTAGTGATATTGTAGTGACGAGGCGGGTCGTTACATTTGGAATCACTACACATGAGATCCTACTTCAGATAATAAGGTTATATGCAACTATTGTTATCACTCACTTAATTCCAGTTACGGAACTAGTTCTTTTATTACACATACGAAGAACAATTGCAAGGTTAATCTAGATAGCAATGTGAACAAAAAGATGAAATCTACTTCCTCCTCAACAACAAAAGCTTCTTCCCCTTTAGAAGACAACTTTGACCAGGAGAAATTTCAGAAAAGCGTTTGCACAAATGACTGTGGCCATACAGCTTCCTTTTAGGTTTTTGGAGCATAAAACCAATGTGAATGTATGAGCATAAAACCTTCTATAAATGTATTCCCAAGGTGACTCTCAACCAACCGAATTTGTTGGACACAATATTCATCTTGATTTTTTCTTTATCGATTTTTTGCAATCAACTGGTGCTAAGTCAACTACCACCGAAACTGAGTTGAATAAGTACTTGGATGAAGAGAGAAAGAATGGTTTGAGCCCTAACATTGATATCTTAAATTGGTGGAAGCTGAATTCAACTCGATTTCCAATCCTATGAAACAATGCAAGGGAGGCATTGGCTATGTTTGCCTCGACTATGCCATCTGAATATGCCTTTAGTACCGAAGGACCGATGCTTGATCTGTATCACAGTTGGTTATTGAAAGATAGGGCCATGAAGCTTGAAGGCATGTGAGAAAAACAAAATTTTTCAAGCGGAAACACACATACCACACAAGAATCATTCTTTAGGACATAATTGTTACCTTGTTTATATTCAAAATTTGATGATCAAGGATAGGTTTGAAGATACAAGCCCTCTAATGTTGATCCACACCACTTCTTGTCAAGACTCAAGAACACTTCTTGAAGGCTACCAACAAACACCAAAGGAGGCAGGCTAGGCACACCGATGGAGAGGAAGAAGGTTAGGTTTTAAAGTGTTTTTATTTATCCAAGAGGCTCACCAATAGATGATATTGGTGGCTGAATTTTCAGCCAAAACTCACACAAAGGGGCACGTGAAAATAGAGGAAAGTAGATAGCGTTTTCCTCTAAAAACTATTAGAGAACTATGAGATCACAATAGCACACTTTATACAAGAGTTTGAGTCAGATTTTTTTTTAACCAAAAATTCTGATCATGAAGCATCCCACACATGAAGAAAAGATAGAGTTGTTGCATTTCAAAAATTGCCAACAACCTCCTATCTTATCCTCCTAAGACCAAGTCAATTACTTGGGATTTATTTTTGCCAAATGATAATCATATATCAGCTGTATGTAAGCCCATAATCAGTCCTCAAACTTCTTCCTAAAATCTAGGACATGATCATGATAAGATGCTAGTTGAATTCAAATTCAAATCTAGCACTTATCTTCTCCTTTTGATATGAAACTAACTACTATAGTTAATTCATATTTAAATTCAAATATTTAAATTCAAAATTTAAATTATCAAATTTAAATATTAGATAATTAATTTAAATATTTAAATTAATTAATAATGTCTTGGACTATTCAAGCCCATTAACTCCATTCATGCGCCCCTCTCTCTTTAAGATAAGTATCTAAACTCTTTCTTTGGCCAACAACCATTATTAGGCCCAAAACCTTTAATGCTATAATGTCATGACAATAAAGTGTTAGTATGTGACCCATTAGGTCCAACATAGTTACTGACATAAATGAGTTTGGGCCCAACAAGGCCACTACTCATTTAATGACAACACAAAGCACTAGCAATGCTTTGTTGCCCCTAGAGAAAATGATGTCTTCGTTTGTTGGTTTTTAGGGAAAAGTGATGATGGAATCTAGATCATTGAGTAGTTCCTTTCAACTTTCATGTGGGTGCTAAAGGTTTTGGTCAAGGAATGAGTGGTTATGGAGCTCTCAAGGCTTAACAATGGAGGAAAACGTTCAAGAAACAAGAGCTAGCTTTTGTCAACAAATGAGAGAGAAAAGGTGTTTTTAAGTGACCAGCCCGCATTCTCGCGCTAACGGTGCTGCTCCTAGCACTATCGGCGCCACTCCTGGCGCTATCGGCGCCGGATTACAGAGAAAATTGGCCTCTGGCGCACCTTCTGTGCTACTGGCGCCGCTTCTGGCGCTGATGGCGACGGATTCCAAAGAAAATTGGTCTCTAACGTGCCTCTCATGCTACTGGCGCTATCGGTGCCAGAAACCAGACAGGCCATAGATTTTTATTCTTTTTTAGCCTTGCTTATTATACACGGTATCCTGTTGTCCATAGTCAGTGACCGTGATCCACTATTTGTGAGTAATTTTTGGCGTGACCTATTCCACCTTCAGGGTACCAGCTTGAAGTTTAGTACTTCCTATCACCCGTAATCTGATGGCAAACAGAGATCCTTAACATAATTTTGGACACACATCTTCGTTGCTTTTGCTGTGATCAACCAAAGGATGGGGGGCTTTCCTTCCTTGGGCAAAATATTGGTATAATACCAATTTTCAGTCTATAGCATTCACCACCTAGTTTGAAATAGTGTATGGCCGCCCTCCTCCATCACTGTTACACTACATCCCTAGGGAGACATTGATTGAATCAGTAGCATAGGACCTTCTAAGTCGCAACGAAGCTTTGCAGCTGCTAAAGTTTCATTTGAGGCTGGCTTAGGATCATATGTCCAGAAAGGCAAATAAACATCGCACAGCCTCTCCAATTACAATGGATGATTAGGTCTATCTTAAAATTCACCCCCATGTTCAAGGGTTGTTAAGGGGCAAGTTACATTCTAAGTTGCCAGCAAGGTACTATGGTCCTTTTTAGGTGGTAAAGCAAATGGGTCCAGTAGCATTTCAACTATGGCTACCACAAGAGGCTCAGCTGCACCCGGTATTTCATGTGTCTCAGCTTAAACAGGCTATTGGCACTCATCTCTAGTGGATCCTATTCTCCCGACCAACTTGGAAGTTGAAGAAGATGTCTACCCTAATGCAATTCTAGATCATTGTATTGTTCCTGTCCAAGATGAACAGGTAGCGTAGGTTTTGGTGTCGTGGTTAGGGAAACTTGCTAAGGAAGCATCATGGGAGGCACTATCCCTATTCAACCATGAGGACAGAGGTATTGTTGTGAATACAAATAAGGCCCACCCACCTATATGGCGGGTGTATTCTTGCAAGCAGAAGCCATTTAGTGAGTAACTCTGTTATTAGATATTGGTTAGTATTTATGTCTGTTATTTCTGTTAACAGCTGGCGATGGGTAGTGTAACACCCTGAAATTTTGATAACCGAAAATAGATGTTGATGTATTTCTTGTGTTATTTGACTATTTGATTAGTTTAGATTAATCGAAATGTTATGTGAATTATCCATGCGCAATTACTTGGTGTATGCGGAGTTGTTTAGGCTGCGTTGTAATTGTGTGATTTCGAGTTTGACCCAAAACTTGTTTTAGTAAAATCACCATTATGGATTGGTTCGCCTTCAAATTTTAAAGGTAGCTTTCGAACCCACATATGTAACTTTTGACTGTTGGTATTGTCAAAATAACATCTGAAGCATGAGAAATTAATTTTTCATACAAAATAAAAATTTTAAAATTGGGTCAACTCGCTCAGGACAATTTTGGCAGGCATTTTGGCTCGCCTAGGCAAGTCAAGTCAATTTTAAAAACATGCAGCAGCATCAAAAATCACGAAAATGATCTGCTTCACCCCAAAACCAGCAACCAACCTCCCTTCCCTTTCTCCTCCACCAACCATGGCCACCGATGACCACCACAAGGCACCGCCGCTTGTGTAACACCTTAAAATTTTGATAACTTAAAATATATGTGTGATGTATTCCTTGTATTATTTGAATTCTTTATTAATTAGGATTAGTTTAAATGTTATGCGGATTCTCCATGTGCAATTTCTTGGTGTAGATGTCAAGTTATGCGGAGTTTGTTTGAGCTGCGTTGAATTGTGTGATTTCGAGTTTGACCCGAAAACCTGTTTTAGTAAAATCATCATGTTGGATTGGTTAAACGTTGGATCTCTTTCAAATTTTAAGGATATCTTTCTAACCCATATATCGAACTTTTGACCGTTGGGATTGTCAAAATAATATCTGGAACGTGAGAAATTATTTTTCACTAAAGCAGAAATTTCTAGAATTGGGTCAGCTCGCCCAAGCGAGTTTTGCAAGGATTTTTGGTTGCCTGGGCGAGTGGAGGCGGTGCTGAATACATTTTTAAGCTTCCAAGTCACGAAAATGGAGGTTCTTCCTCCTCCAAAAAGATCCAAGCTACCCCACCACCCTCCTCCACCACCCATAGCCATCAGAGACACCCACGAGCCGCTGTTGCTTGCCACGAGACCCCGGCACGGAGAAGAACCCTTTATTTGGAGCGGAATCTTTGAAACTCTTCTCAAAGTTTCGGTAGAGAATGGATCTCTCAATCCTCCTTTCTTGGTTTCCTTGAGGTAATCTTAGTTTCTTTTGTCTTCTTCTAGCTAGTTTAAGCCTCTCTTGATATCTCTTGTGATTCGGGTACTGTTATTGGCTGTTTCTATACTTCCTTTGAAAACCCTTTGAAAATGAGATGTTCTAAAAGTCTCCTTTTTTATGAAACTGATGTTATTTATGTGATCCTTGTTGAACCCTGGTCACATTGGTGTGATCGGAATTTCAAAATGATGTCTTTTGATGTGGACTCCCAAAATACCATTTTAGCCTCTTTTTAAATTTGAGTGGGTATTTGACCCCGAATGCTAATGTTAGCCTTGTTTTTTAAATCTATACTAAATTATCATCAATTTGGTATATAGAGCTCTGTGTTCGAACAAGCACGTGTATTCGAAGGATCACTAAACAACACCGCTAGGTTGTAATAGGGAGAACTCCTGGTTAGGTAAGGGGAGTTTATTATTTTGGCGATAGTTTAGATACCATAGTTAGGGGCCAGGGAGTCCAACTATGAAGATAACTGTCTGTCCCTATTGTGTGCTGGTTTTCAAGAAAAACTACGTTTTTAACCAATGGGATGCGATGTATTTATGATTGATATGTGTTTGTTCTTGTGTGTGCTCGTTTTTAAGAAAAACTGTTTTTTTAACTAATGGGATGCAATGAATTGGCTTGTTGATGGATAAAACTGTGAATGATATTATTATTGTGATGATTGGATTTTTGGGAAAAGTCTTAATTACAGAGGAGACTCTGCCCAAAATTTTATAATACGTTTTCCTATTTAATCTTTATAAATATTTAAATGGGCAGAAAAATGGATTTTCTATATTGCAGTCCTCCTGTTTAATTTAGAATTTTCCTAAAATACCAGTCTTGTGGTATATGGATTGTAGATGAATGAGGTGATATTGATGTCATTGATAATGTTGAAATGATTATTGATGTGTTGGTGATGATTGAATGAGACATTGATGATGTGTTTGATGATGTATAAATGATATAATGATGATGTGGTTTATAATGTTTAAATGAGATGATGATGAAATGGATGTTGATGTTTAAATAAGATAGATGTAGTTGATGATGTTCAAATGAGATGATATTCATATGCATGGTGATGAGATTGAGATGATATGATGTTGAGGTTGATAATGACATTGATGAGAGATAATGTTGATGTGAATAATGTCATTATGTGTGGATATACATGGATACCCATCGAGGGTGTATGATGGGTCACCCTTGCGAGGAATGATTTGTTCCTAGCCAGGTCATACATTGATGGTGCCCATGGTTGTAGGCTGTGTATGTACACGTGGGATGCAATGACCTGTTGGTTACCCTTGCAAGGATGGATTTGTTCCTAGCCATGGTCAGTGCATCGGTGAGCCCACATTGGTTTGTTATGTATGTACATGAGGGGTGCATGACGGGTTACCCTTGTGAGGAAGGATTTGTTCTTAGTCGGGTCATGCATTGATGATGCCCATGTTTTATACTTCATTTGTATGTGTGGAAATAGAATGAAGGCACTCGCGTACGTGTGGGTTTCAGGTTTGGAATTCCCTTGCGACGCTGGCTGATCACCAGGTGGGGGAATGGCCAATGCACGACAGGGTGGCCCTGATAAGCGGTGAATCATTTTTCCTGTGAGAGGCTATTTTCGGTGATGGTACCACATTGCATGCAGATAGATGAGTCAAGTGCATGCATCATTCTATGCATGATTGTTTGAGTTGTGAAATGAATTGGATGATTGGTTTGTTGAGTGTGTATTGGAATCATGGATTTTTGTTAATGATTGTTGTGGGTAATGTTGTTTCCTTCCCAATTGCTGCTATCTGATGTTTGTTGTTTTTTATATAATAAACTCATCCTTGCATTTGTTGTACCGTGTGGTTGGTACCTGTGATGATCGCGAACTTTCTTTCGTGGGAGCAGATAAGCAGCAGTAGGTGACTTTGGAGGGGGGTCTTCTTTTTGTTTGGAGTCGCCAAGCCGACGTGATGACGTTGGATTCCTTTTTGGAGAAAGAGTTGTGTTTTGTTAATCAACTCTCTCTTAGTTAGTCTTTGGTTTTTTGTTGATATGTAATTTCAGGTGTATATACACGTAAAGCTAAAGGAAGTTCTAACAGGTGGATGACATGTACTGATTTAATATATGTAATTATAATATGTGTATGATAATTGTAATATCTGGAGAAATTTACCATCATTTTCATAATCAAATTAATGAAAATTTATTAAAAATTGAAATTTGCACGATTAAGAGTTAGTGATATCGTAGCGACGAGGCGGATCGTTTCAGCTTGCCGTTGGACCACCGCACGAAGAGGAATACTTTAATCGGAGTAGAATCTTTAAAACTCAACTCGAGGATTCGGTAGAAAACGGAGCTCCAAATCATTCTTTCTTGGTTTCCTTTGTCTTCCTCTAGCTAGTTTAAACTTCTCTTAGTCTCTCTTGTGTTTTGAGTACCGTTGTTGGGAGTTTTATACTTCCTTTGAAAACCATTTGAAAATGAGATGTTGTAAAAGTCTCATTTTTATGAAATTGATGTCATTTCTGTGATCCTTGTTGAACCCCAATCACATAGGTGTAATCGGAATTTCAAAATGATGTCTTTCGTGAAAACACAATGAACACTCTTCAAATAAACCCAGAGGAGGGTGAATTGGTTTAAAACAGGTATTTAAAAATTTTCTTGAAATAATTTGCGGAATTTGAAATCTGGATCGTATCACTTAAAACCTTTTTCAAACTAGAACTTTTCTTTCAACCAAGATCAACCTTGTTATGCAAGTAACGCCATAAACTTTCTTTTGTTGATTATATATTGATTACCCAAACACAAACAATGTGAGATATATAGAATTAGAATAAGAGACTCAGCAATTTATATTGGTTCACCTCATAAACTTGGACGCTACATCCAGTGTCTTCCAACCAACACTAGGTCAGAGTTTTCACTAAATCAAAATATTCTTTACAAGAAGTTTACAAGTAATTATCTTTATCAACCCTAGATAAAGAATCTGAATTCTAAAACCCTATTAGAAAACAAATCACTAAGACTCTGAGAACCCTACTCAGTTGTTTCACCTAGAGAATCCTACTCTAGAAAGGTTGACATAATCAAATTGATTTATCACAAATGAATACAAATATCACAAAATCTTGTAAATAAAGATTCAAGATAAACACAACATTTGATCCTTCATGTATGAATGAAAATGAATTGAGATTACCACACATTCCAGGTTATATGAAATCTAATGCTCAGAATCAATATCTTGAAAACTTCTTTTCTTTAACACATCTTCACAGAAAAACTCAGAAATCTTGATCTTCACAAGATGTGTTTTTCACTTAGAAATCAGTCTCTAGAACTTTTAGAAAGCTTAGTGTCTTTTGGATAAGTCACTCATGTATATTGAATAATTCGTTCAATATGTATATATAGAAAACAGACTCTCAAAGCTTTATATAAAACTGATTTAAGTGACAATAATCGATTATTTTGCCATGTGTAATCGATTAAAATTACTAAATAATCGACTAAATTGTTCCTCAGTTTTCTGGAAAAAGTTTATAAACAGAATAATTGATTATTACGCAATGTAATCGATTAAAGCAGCAAAGCACAATTTTCAAATTGGTTTGTGTAATCGATTTAAGATTCATGGTGATCGATTAAAGCAGAAAATCACAGTTTTCAATTTAGCCTGTGTAATCAATTACGATTTATGATAATCGATTAAAGCAGTGATGTATGATTTTCAGAATCCACTAAGTAATCGTTTAAAATAAGCTTGTAATCGATTAAAATGTTCTTCATGGCTTTTCTATATTTGAAACAAAAGCATTTAATTGATTAAATTAATGTGTAATCGATTAAAACAGTAAGTTTTCATTTTTTCAAAAACTTAACCATGAGAACTTAGATTCTTTTGAAGTCATTTAACAACTTTCTTATTTTAGTGAAACTATGAATGCATGTTTATGTGAAATGAAAATGCAATGCAAGGATCACAAAGCAATGTACTTGAATCAAACTTAAACAAATTACAAATGCCTTCATACTTGATTGGGCATGTAAAAAGCAAAAATATCTTCAAGCAAACATCAAACTTCTTCTTCATTCTTGCTTTGATTCTTCTTGCAACTCCCCCTATATTCAACAATCTCCCCCTTTTTGGCTTTGAGCATGCTAAATATCAATTGTCCATTTGTTTAACTTTTGATTGCTTTTGAGGGATGAAGATAGAAGAATTATACTTGATATCCTAAAATTTAAATCAGTTTTTGCAAGAACGAGTGTGAACAAGAAGTATACAATGCTTTAAATTTGCTCCCCCTGACTTGTATAATTTCTCATGAAAATACAGAGCAAACATCACAAATTATTTCTCCCCTATTTGGCTTAACAAAGACAAAAATAATGTTCATAGAGAGAATATTAAGAAGAGAAAACAGAACTTATATTAATTGATTTAGCTGATGTAGTACATTGAAAAATAGAAAAACATTAACCAAAGCATAACATACTCAGAAATAGACAGAGGGCATCCAGAACATAAACAACCTAAACTAGTTTGTCAAAGTCATCAAGAACAAGCCTAGCCTTTATGTTTTCCAGTCTAGATTTCATCTATTCCATAGATGAATTTGTCTCAGCCCTGTGCTCATGGTGTAGAGACATTAAATGTAACACCCCGTAGGCCTCTGGTGCGTTAACATTAATAATATCAGTTTAGCGCGCAATTATCCTAAAATAGTAGTCAGCGGAAGTGCAGAATCGTTTTTCTTGATTCATTATGTATGGAATAACAAAACTGTAAAGTACAACACAATCACACGCTGATCCAGGTTCTCAACTCATATATCCAAAAGCCATACAACTAAATTCTATAGGCAGATAACAGACATAAGACACTTATACTCAGGGAAAAGTCACATGTCATATATAACAACGTTCTGTACATGTACATATCAGTGTCCACAGTCCACACCACACATACCGTGGTGGTGGTACAAAAGAATATCAGCCCTCCATGAGGGAGTACAGAACTATACATCAAAATAGAACCAAAAAGAGCCTCCCAACTCCTACATCAAGCAGACTAGTCTCAACTGGGCCTCCTGCCCTGAGACTGCTCTCCTCTGCCAGAGACATCACCTGAAATCATATAAGCCCCACACGGGGTGAGATAACATATCTCAGTAAGCTCAGGGTTCTTGGGAAATCATTCCCACCCTGGCCCACAGATTCACAGCACATAAACAGGTATATACATCTCATACAGGGCCCACTGGCCTCAACATAACATACTCAGCATCACAA
>PYAF01005585.1:100969-130121 GCA_007407185.1 Glycine tomentella
CGCTTGGCATTGAGGGTTCTCTGCCATAGACTTTAGGCGTTGATGAGATCCGCCATGTTTGGATGTTTGATATATTATTCTGAGGGCCAGTGGGCCATTTGGTTATATGATTGCCTTGTATGTGCTTTGTGGATAGTGGGCCAGGGTGGGAATGATTTCCCAAGAACCCTGAGCTTACTGAGATATGTTATCTCACCCCGTGTGGGGCTTTTATGATTCCAGGTGATCTTTCTGGTAGAGAAGAACAGTCCTAGGGCAGGAGGCCCAACTGAGACTAGACTGTTGCTTTTGGAGCTAGAAGGCTCTGTTTTGTTTTCTTTTGGATGTATAAGTTCTGTACTCCCTCATGAAGGGTTCATATTCTTTTGTATCACCACGGGTTGTGTGGTGTGATCTGTAGATATTTATATGTATATGTACAGAACTTTGTTATATGAGATATGACTTTTCCCTGAGTACCAGTGTCTTAGATCTGTTATCTGCCTGTATATTTAAGTTATATTTGATATATGAGTTGAGAAACTGGATCAGCATAAGTTGTTTTGTACTTTACAGTTTTGTTATTTCATACATAAGGAATCAAGAAAAACGATTCTATGCTTCCGCTAAATACTATTTTATGTTTATTAAGCGCTAAACTGATATTATTAATGTTAACGCACCGGAGGCCTACGGGGTGTCACAAATAGGTTTTAGATTTCTGTTCTTTATCTAGGGTTGATAAAGGGGAGATTCTTGTAAAAGCTTGTAAGAATATTTTATAATAGTGGAACTCTAATTCAGTGTGAATTAGAAGAAACTGGATGTTGCTTCAGGTTTTGAAGTGAACCAGTATAAATTGCTTGTGTTCTTATTTCTATATCTCTAATCTCATCTTATTCATTGATCTTTAATTCTTTGAATCATATTCATAGTTCAACAGATTTTATTTTGATCTATCGAATTCTTGGGCTGAGCTATTTGATTGAGTAAAAGGTTTCTTGGTTTTGTAAGTGATAAAGATCCTGAAACTCGGATTTGAATTTGATTTTAAAATACCAAAGTTCAATCAATTCACCCCCCTCTTGGTTGTTGTGAAGTATTCCTATTATTTTCAAACTCAAGACTATCATGAGTCAATCAGAAAAGATGATAAGCTTGAAAGCTTAAAAGAAGACTCAAAGTATCTTTGGCTGTGTACTACAATGAAGAAATTAACATGCTCACTGGATGAAGATAAAAATTTTAAGCCATGAGAATTAATCAGGAACTAAAGGACAAGAAGAATGTTGTAGATATAAAGATCTGGACAATGAATATGCCAGGAAGAACAATAGAGCTGCAACACACTCATAATGGAATTTCATCAACAAGATGATTCATTTTGGACATTGTATCTAGAGTTATAGAAATGAAATTAAGATTTTCTTGGTAGCTATGGAAAGATTAAAGAAATATTTTAAACTTTCATGAACAAGTTGTGGTCTGATACAACTTGTATCATTAAAAAAATTGAGCTTGAAGTTGTAGATGCTTATATGCTTGGACAACTTGATATGTGTGTAGTAATTTGAAGATTGCTTGAGCTAAAAAAGTGAATATGAGATGATATCAGTGTCTGTGGAAAGATAAGTGAAATATCTACATCTTGCATGAAGAAGCAGTGAACTAACATGGCTTATATCTTGGAGTAAATTGATGATCAAGATAAAAGATGTCATTTTATCCTCATAATATAACACAACAACAATGCTTTGAAGATTCCTTATGTTGTAGTGGTCCAAATGACATGAGATTAGTTCTTGAATGTCAAAGAAAAATTATCTACAACTCAATGGGTCAAAGAAATAAAAAAAATAGTAGCAAGCATAACATATTATAGTAAGATCACACCACAATGTTTGGAATATAAGTCTATCATGTCATCTCATCAAAGTGTTCTTATAATAAGAACATTCAATGGATTTCCATCTATATCAAAGAACTCTCTCAAAACAAAACATCATATGCAGTAAAGCTATACAAGCTAACATATATGCAAATGATACATATAAAAAGAGTAAAACATAGCAAGTGTTCTAATGAGTTTAACAATCTCATAATGGATGTCTCAATTGTACTTTCAAGCGAGAAACATTAGAATATTTAAAAGAAACCCATTTGTTGATGAAGTAAGTGCTTCCCTTTTAAGATCTCAATCTTATCATGGTGCAAAGACATCAAGAAGGCCTTACTTAGAAGATCTATTAAAGGCTACATTGAGCAAACAACATCAAAATAAAGTTGTATCAGAGTTAACATCAGAATGGTGTAATTGAGGACTCAGAGAATGAAAACATTAGAATAATACTCTGATTACAAACCAGAATCAAGATAATAGAGATGTTGAGATAACTACAACATAATGATGTATTGAATTAGGATCATGCAATATCTATGCATCAAAATGAAGTTACATTAGAGTCTACATCAAAATGATGAAGAACCTGAATTTGGAGTCTGAACTTCAGAATTGTTTAGAATGCACCTCATAAGACAACATCTCACTATCGATATGTTTCCACATACATTGAAGGCACATTAGAAAGTGAATGTTAATTACATTTAAAGATGTCCAAGTTGAAAGCTAAGAATGCATCTGGTGTATAACATCAGAATGAAGATTAAACAGACTTTATGAAGTTTGAATCAATGATAGAATACTAACACAACAACAACAACAACAACCTTCACATGTTACCTATGTTGAAGTTTGCTACTTCAGAATGATCTGTGTTATGATGAAGTGTTTGGATTGATGGAGTTGAGCTATCTACATAATCATATCATGTTATCATCATCAAAAGGAACCTACATCAGAACAGGTCCTTCCTCAACAACATTAGAATGTATTTCTACAAGACCAACAAAAAGTTGCACAGAAACTGATCATCAGAATGGAAACATCATAATGGACTTATTAGAAAGGAGCTGATAATTGTAAAGTTAAAAGTAGTCTATCTACTTCAAAAATAAGTCACCTAGCTATCATAACAACTAGATATGGCTAGTTTGACATGTGGGGACTATAAAAGGAGACAACTTACATTGTACAAAAACCAAATTCATCTCTTCTCCCCACTCTAGATGCGTTCTATGCTCAGAATGGTTGCAGAAGAAGTGTATACAACTTAGAGCTTCAAAAAAGATTAGCCCAAATGAGTGTCGTAAAGCTGTAAAAAAACCCTCAAATACCTTCTCCTAGTTTGTAATTTGTATGTATCCCAAATTAACCGTGTAGATTAAGTTTGGTTGTGAGAGAAGTGATAGGGAGAACCCACAGAATATGGGTAGCTTAGAGAGAGTCTCTAAGATGGAAACCTAAATAGGCTAGAGTCAAATAATACTTGGGTAGCCTGGAGAAGTAAAATAAATACTTAGATTGTCTCTCTCATCACCAAGTGGATGTCGTGGTTGAGTGGGTTTTACTTCCCAAGAGTGAGGAGAATCATTCTATGTGTTATGCTCACCTGAAGAGGTGATTGTCTCTCCCATGTTGTTGTGGTTGAGATAGGTTATCTTCAAGCCAAGACTAGGTGTGGTGATGTAGTGAGGAAGATGTTCTAAAGTCCAACAAGTGGTTGGTAGTTGTAAAAATTTAGCATGTTCTTAGTTGTGTTAGTGGAAATCTCATCAATTTGGGTGAGGACTGGATGTAGCCCAAGGTTGGGGTAAACCAATATAAAAATCTTTGTGTTAAATCCTTTCTTCCCTTCCTTTTCATGTTAGATCCTCTCTACTATTATATATACTGCATCGACATCAGAATGACTTTCACCAGAATGGATACATAAAAAGGTTTTCATAACAAGCATAATTTTTTTGTAAAATGGCACTTATGAACTATATCATTTTTGTGATAACAAGATTTTGTCTAGACCAGTTCCATTATATGCATCAAAGTATGAAAGCTTTCTTAAAACATGAAAATGGTTTTGTGCATGAAAAGTTGGAAATAACATTTTGAGTAATAACTTTTAAGCACAACATTTTGAGTACTACAATCAGCACAACAAATTTATTAGTGTTGAATCATCATTACATAAGTCGTGTTTACATAACAACTAAAAGATACATTTATCTATGTAAAGATGTTCTAGAAATGAGCAAATGCATATTGACATTAGGTTCTTGTAATCATATCAAATATTTAATAATGCGTGTTAAGACTAACCACTTAGAAAGTTGAACTTTCTAAGTACTTGATGTAACATCCTCAAAATTATGTTATGAGTTATATTTATGATTTATTATGGAAGTAGGATGAGAGTTGGATATAAGAATAGGATAAATTTTATTTGAACATAAGCTGCCCAAAACTTCCATTTCTACCACTCGAATTGAGAAATTTATTTCTCTCTCAATTCTTATCCAAATTTAATTTCTAATATATGGAATTAAAGATCTAGATGTCTAATACAACATATAAAAATTTCAGATAAATATAGTTTGTGTACTGCTTGCAGTAATTAAAACCTTAAGGGATGTCAGTATGGAATTTCTCAGCTTGCTGGCAGTTTTGAAGTCTAAATTAAAAATGTTATAGCCAGAGTTTTATAACTCCAAATAATGCATGTGATACCTTGTTAGAAATCTTAGGAAGTCTAGTTTAACATACTAGAAGATGATAATTTTTGGACTAGTATATTGGTAGAGAATAAACAATGAGTGAACCCCATCTAGTTAAGTGTTTCTAGCCCTTTGGACCTTTTGGATTGGGCACAACTTGTAACTCTTAGAATTTTGGCCCAAGGAATGAAATATTCAGCTCAAATTTGGACAATCCAGAAGTGTATTCACGTGGAAAAGCAATAGAATAGGCACAACTAAGTAAACTAATAGGAAGAAAAGTTTGGTAAACCAAAGTCAATGATAAGTCAATGAAGATAAGCTTTTTGAACCAACCTTTCTAGGTGGCCTTCAAGGTGGAAAGCAAGCATTAAATGAGGGAATCTTGCAAATAAAAATCTAGTTTCAGCCAAGACATAAGCACCAATCAGATTGTGTTTCATGTCCAAGCCTTTCCACATGACATAAAATCAAGTCAAGATAAAGCTTAAGTCATAAAATCTTCTAAGGTAAATGATTACCTAGTTAGCATCTAACTAAACTAACTCATAAACCTTTTTATACTCCAACTAAAATCCTTACATCTGAACCAATTAACATAGTATAAATAGCTTGGCTGTTCCAAATTTTTTTCATAAATCACTAGCACCAAAACTCAACCCACGGTTACTTGCTTCCTTGCACCTAGCTTTTCATTTCTTATCTTCTCTTATTACTTTCAAACCATAGCTTCACCTCTACATCAAATTTTCTTCTTTTCAAGACTTCATTCCTTAGAGGATTTACAAGAGAAGCATCCACTTAATCAATTTCAAATCCAAATCCATTTGAGGTAGGCTAGGCTTAAATCTCTAGTTAATCATTTGTTTGGATTAACCTATATGCTTAATTGGGCAGATTTATGGTCATTATTTAGGTTGGAAATTCATGTTATTTGAAGGTTATTTTATGATATGGAAATATTGATTTAAACCATAGGATAGTTGATGATTTATGGGCTGAAATATGGGTGATGTTTGGAAGTATATTTGGTGATCTTTGGAAGTGATTTTGATGATATTTGGACTGTTTGTTCATAGTTTTATTATGGTACTATTTTGAATTAATTTTTAGAAGTAGAGGTTGAATGGTATGTAGATAAATGGTTCAAATGCTTGAGTAATTAAATTTGAGGATGAAGTAGTAAGGTGGTAGGTGAAAGGAGATTAAAATGCATGCTAGCTTATAATTTTCTTGTGAAAGTTTAAAGGAGTTAGAAATTATTTGAAAGATATATTGCGGTTTATTAGTTAGACTACTAATATGATTTATTTGTAGCTTGAAGATATTAAATTGTCATGCCTAAGTTGGTAAAATTTTGCCTGAATAAGGTATGGTGGTTTAACCATACTTGTGGTACTTATGATGTTATGACAACAATAATTTTTTTCATAAGGTGGTATGTATTTTGCTTATGGATTTTGATTGATGATATGTTGATTTATGTTTCCAAGTCCAGTACAAGATTTTGTGAAACAAAATTTGATACTACATACAGTACGATATGTAGTGACCAGGTGCAGATACATGGAATAAATCATGCATGTTTGCGTAAGACGATCGCAGCGTCTACATCTAGTACAAGGTGTAGCTACATACAATACGATATGTAGAGGCCATGTGCACCCGGAAAATTCATTTCATGCATTCATATAGTTTGCATAATTATTTTATGATGAATATCTAATGTACTAACGTATTTTGGTGGTTTAGTTTTGCCTACTGAGAAATTTTATTTCTCACTAGATTTGTTTCATTTTTTATAGATGGCAATAATGGTCAACTTCATTGATTCCTTGGACTGACGGTAGTACAAAGATAAAGAATTGTCTCTAGGAAATGAATGATGAAAATGTTGTAGTATCTTTATGTTTCGTTGAGAATGACTCTTGTACAAGGACTGTGGCTACATATTATATATATCAGTTTAACAACTTCTATAACTTCTATAATTTATATGTTTTAGAATTTATACTAGGATCCGTTAAGTAAAAATAAAATAGTAATAAAAATTATCTAACGATTCTTAAAAAATTTAATCCTAATAAAAATATAATATCTAGAATAATTTTAGGTCGTTACACTTGAACCTTTGTGTCAAGACTTTTTGAACACCAAGGTAATCTTGAGTAAAATTTTAGAAAGGTTAAAGTTTAAGAAAAATTTGGCAAAGTCACAATTGAACCCCTTTTTTATGACATTCTGATCACTTTAGTAGTCTACATTAAATGCATAAAGGGAAAACGAGCAAATATTAGGAAACTAGGTGCCAAAAGAGCCAATGACGTCTTAAAACTAATACATATCGATATTTTTTGTCCTTTCCCTACGGCTTCTTGGAATGGAAAACAATATTTCATTATGTTCATAGATGACTACTCTAGATATGGTTACATATATTTAATACATGAGAAGTCTCAATCCCTAGATGTTTTTAAGACCTTCAAAACTAAAGTTGAACTTCAACTTGGAAACAAAATTAAGGCTATCAAATCTAATCGTGGTGAGTACTATGGAAAATATGGCAGATCAAGAGAACAACGTCTTGAGCCTTTTGTGCTTTTCATTAAAGAGTGTGGAATTGTTCCACAATACGCTATGCCAGGAAAAATTAACATGAATTGTGTAGCAAAATGAAGAAACTAAACTCTTAAGGATATGATGAGGAGTATGATTAGTCATTCTTCTTTGCTAGAGTCACTTTGGGGATAAGCCTTAAAGGCCGCAATTTACATCCTTAATAGGGTGTCAAGTAAAGCAATTAACAAAACCCCTAATGAACTTTGGACTGGCAAAAAACCAAATATTAAACAGTTGCACATTTGGGGTTTTCCAGCTAAGGCACGACCTTATAGGCCACATGAAAGAAAGCTGGATTCAAGAAAAATTAGTTGTTATTTGTTGGCTATGCTGAACACTCTTAGGGATATAAGTTTTAGAATCTCACTTAAAGATCTTTTCTCAAGATGGAAAATGTGAGATTTCTTGAGGAAGTTGAGTTTGGAAAGAAGAGAACATAATGAATGTTGTCTTTAAGGAAGAATCTGTTATTGACACTAATTCAATCCTCATACCTATTACTATTTTAAACACAACTCCAGTAATAGAAAACAATGTTTAAACTATCATTGATGACATTATTCTAGAACAAGACAACAATGAGGTTCTCCCTTAGATACCTATACAACAACCTCAACAACCTTAAGAAGTGTCATTAAGGAGATCCATTAGAGAGGGGAGAAGTGTAATCCCAAGTGATTACATTACCTTTCTCCAAGAACATGAGGATTATGTTGGTTTAACAGAGGAAGATCCAATCAACTTCTGTCAAGCTATGCGCAGTTCTAACTCTTAAAGATAGATTAATGCCATGAATATTATGCAAGACAATGACATTTGGGATATCATCAAATTGCCTAGAGGTGTGAAACCTATTATTGGTTATAAATGGATATTTAAAACCAAGAAGGATTCAAAGGATAATATCAAGAGATATAAGGCTCGTCTAGTCGTTAAAGGCTTTACTTAGAAGAAAGGCATTGGCTATAAAGAAACCTTTTCTCCAATGTCTTCGAAGGATTCTTTTAGAACTATTATGACACTGGTAGCTCATTTTGACCTAGAGTTGCATTAAATGGATGTCAAGATTATGTTTCTAAATGAGGACGTTGAAAAAACATTTATATGGTGCAACCAAAAAATTATGTCAAGCGACTCAAACTCTGTAGTGTGCAAACTAAAGAAATCCATCTATGGTCTCAAACAGGCTTCTCATCAATGGTATTACAAGTTCCATCAAGTCATTACCTCATCTGGTTTTGAGGTAAATGTAGTTGATGATTGTGTATATAACAAGTTTAGTAGGAGTAAATACATATTCTTCGTACTATTGTCGATGATATACTATTTGCTGGCAGCGATATAGGATTCTTGCATGAGACCAAGAGATTTCTAATGAAAACTTTTGAAATGAAAGAACTTGGGGAAGCCTCTTTTGTTTTAGGTATCAAGATACTAAGAGATCTCTCTCAAGGTATCCTAAGGTTGTCACAAGAGAGGTATATCGATAAGGTCCTAGACAGATTCAACATGAAAGATAGTAAACCAGGAGATACACCAATAGCTAAAGCAGACAAATTCAATATCAAACAATGCCCCAATACTGACCTTGAAAGAACTAAGATGCAAAATATTTCCTATTCATCAGCAATAGGAAGTTTGATGTACACTCAAGTTTGCACTCGTCTCGACATAACATTTTTTGTAGGAGTTCTGGGTAGATACTTGAGTGGTCTTGGAATATAGCACTGGAATTACTTGAAGAAAACAAAATGGTACATGCTCACTTATCAAAAGTATATTAATTTAGAGATCATCGAGTACTCAGACTCTGATTTTGTTAGATGCGAAGACAACAAATGCTTCACATCCGGATATTATATATATATATATATATATATATATATATATGTTGGCTAGAGGAGATATCTCTTCGAAGTCTGCTAAACAGACTCTCATAACTTCTTCAAACCATGACTGTGGAGTTTGTTGCTTGTTTTGAGGCATCCAATCACGGGATATGGTTGTGGAACTTTGTCACTAGTTTGTGTGTAGTCAATGTCATTGAAAGACCATTGAGGATTTAGTGTGATAATAACTCAGCAGTTCAATACTCTAACAATAATAGGAGTACAACCAAATCAAAATTCATTGACATCAAGTTTTTGGTTGTTAAGGAAAGAGTTCAAAATAGGTAGATGTCGATAAAGCATACAAGGATTGATTCCATGCTAGCTAACCACCTTGCTAAAGGTTTGGTACCTAAAGTTTTTCATGAGCACACTACTTATATTGCTGTGATTCCTTATAGTACCTTAGTTTAGTTGGAGTCTCGTTTATGTTCAATATCCTATGTTTTCCAAATATTTGTATTGTTAGGATTTTTAGCAAAACTAAAGTTGATGTTTATCATTATATTCTGAGCTTTTTTTATTGCAATATTATGTAGCATTAGAATTGATATGTATAAAGAATAAAGTTTGGACTAGTTGGAAATAAACATGATTAAGATCACGTTGCATGTAATTTTCATGTCATTTATCCATATTGGATTTATGTCATCAAGTATGAGTCATAATGGTAATCATATTGGCTTAGTCACGTTAGGTTGTGATTAAAACTGTAGTGGCTCCTTGTCACTATACGAGATAGACTAAAATATTTAAAAAAAAGTCTAAAAGTAAATAACATACAATAGTACGCCTAAAGAATTTTGTGGTATAAATGTCTAAGGTTAATGTGAAGCCCAACTAAGTGATTGTTAAGAATTTTATAATTCTTAATTAATGAATATGGGATACATATTATATTATCATTTATATTAGTTATTTACATTTAGATGGACTCAATATAAGTGGTCTAATTTAATGAACCCATTAGGCTGCCAATAGAAAATTGATATGGGCTCAATAAGCGGAAATTGGTTTGGCCTATTAAGGGATAATGAGAACCTAATAGGTTACTGAGGCAGTTATGGTCCCCAATTCACCAAATCAAGAAATAGTTTCCTCTCTCCCCATATGAAGAGAAAATGACGGTCCCGTAATGAATAAGGTGTTTATAATCGTTCTGGTACCATTGCGTTTGTTTGATCAAACTCCATAGATTCAGGTATTCTTTAAACCCTTATCTTGATAATATGAAGTAATGTGTTTGGTGCTCATATGATATTCTATAGGATTTGTTAAAATAGCCTCATATGAAATTACACATCCAAGTATTTTGAAGGATACAAATTGTATCTCCACTAACATTTTGCACTATTCTCTGACTGAGTGACACTTACAAGAATAATGTAGACTTATGTATGAATGTATGATTATTCCACCATATATAACAACATATTACAACCAATATAATATCTATACTGAGTGACACTTACAAGAACAATGTAGACTTAAGACTCAGGCAGCTACAACTATGCATTAACACTTGTAGGTCTCAACAAGTCTGTTACACTAATGTAGCCTTTCACAAGGTACTTAGCACCTCTAAGACCTCTTAACACATTATTTCCATTTAAAAGGTCATATTCAACGAGTTTTAACTCTAAATCTACCAAGAATATCAAATACGAGTTTAAAAATTACGTTTTATGAAATTCAATCATAATTAATATAAAAATTATTTTCAAATAGTAAAGCTACAAAAATACTCTTTCCTTCATCCATACTTTATAGTCTAAACACTCCTTCCATATTTTCAAAAAATAAATTACAAAAATACACTTTACAAAAAATTACAAAAGTACTTTTTCCATAATGAATTTTGAGATTTTTTTTATATTTAAAAATAGTCTAAACTTGTATAGTTTCTAGAAATTTTTTTATTAAATGTTGCAATATTTTTCTAATAACCTTTTAAATCTTAAAAGCAAGCTTAACTCGCTATTATTATGAGTTAGCTAACAAATTTACTCAAGGACACAAATGTAAGATACTTCTTTTGTAGTGAGGAGCTAGGTTTGAAATTTCTTATTACTTTTAAATTATAGTAATTTCTCTTATACGAGCTTTGCTAGATAAATCATAAATATCATTGTATTCTATATCCATATTATATGCCTCTTTTTCTACACTCTTTTGTATAGTTCCACACAAGTGAACTTACACGTATAGTTATGTGATTTATAAATTTTTTAAAGGATATTAATTTAATTATTTCAAAAGTCAATGTATAATTTTCAAAATAATAAAATTTCTAAATTTAATAAGTAAATAATAAAAAAGACAACAAAATCACGGACGACCATAGTATTTTCTTGTAACATTGAATTGATCACTTTATATATTTAGAAGAAAATGTGTGGAACTAATATGAGTTGACATAAGTTGTCAAGGATTTACCTAGGATTAATTCTCATCCTTTCCATGAATGTGGTTCAATTCCCCTCATTGACACCACTAAAATTACACTTAGTAAGCAAGCCATGTGGTAGATTCAACTGCAAATTGCTAAGCACCATTAGAGTTCCATTATCAAGTTAACTAACATCAACTATATGAATAAATATGAAATGTCCTCTTAAGCATAAGGTACACCAGTAATAAGATATTCAATTTCTGCACCTTTGTTATTGACAGTGGTGGAAGTGATACTCCTACCATTAAGCCAAAAAATCCTCCAACAAAAAGTAACAGGATATGCCTCATACTTTCATTCGGTTTCCTAATAGTAAAACTGAAGGCAACAAAGTGCAAACTAATGTCAATTTAAGGGAGTTATTGACTTTAACATCACATATACAAAATTTCTTAAGAACAAGCATAATAATTAACACAAAGTATTTATCTCCAAAGATTAGACCTGCGAGTCACTTTCCCCAAAGTATTGCACGCTGGTTCAAATTTTGAATTTGAACCACCTCAAAGCTATGGCAAGGTGAATGATCATTATGAAAGCTAAACACTTCTTGATCATGGGTAGTAGCTGCATAATGAATTAATGATAAAAGTTTAGCCAAATATATGATGCCCTTTTGTCTGAACTTAAAAAAAACAATTGTGAAAAAACATGTTAAAAAAAACTTCTTTTTAAGAAGCAGATTTGCTTTTTGTTTTATACAAATTATGCTTAAAGGATTAGACCTTACCATCACCAAAGCCAAAGCATGGAATCAAGTTATCATCATCAAAGGGAGCAAAAGTCTTGCAAATAATAGGAATGGCCTTCTCATAATGGTTAGGTGTGCTTCCGATAGCATGCAGGCTTCTTTTATTGAATGAGGTTCTGCCTCAATAAAAACATGAATATAGGTGAACAGTCAAAAACAAATCAGATCATAAATTAAAGAAACTACAACCAAGTTGTTTCCTTCGATGATAGACTCATATTTGGTATGCCCATTAAAACATTTGATGGTACCTGATAAATACCATAAGCTTAAATCAAGAAATAGGGTGCCAAAACTGTATACTACACTTTCAGGGGTGATCCTTCCCGCCAAATTTCAAACATATTCAGGGGTGATCCATTCTAGCAAATGATAAATAGTCATACAGTATAAAGGATGGGAAGAGAAGACTAACATTAGGCAAACAAATTTTCGAAGAAGCAAGTATATTTTAAAGGTTGTAGGCTGTGTAGAGGTAGCAGCAAATAATTAGGCCTAATCTCAATAGGTAGACTCAGCTAACAATAATAAAATATAGTGGGTCCACACCATGACACAACCAATATCCATATTCCTATTTGGACTGCAACTCCACATATCTTATCACTAAGTGGTGCAAAAGGAAGATCCGAGAGGTATATTCCAGAAATTCTCTAGAATTATATATATATATATATATATATATATATGTAATCCAAATCTAATAGTATATATATGGCAAGACACTGAGCAATTCAAAGTTTTTAGATACAATTTATGTGACTGCGTCTAAGTCTGAAACAATAATAAAGCTTACCCAAATGCTTTCTCCAATATTGGTTCATCCTCATCAATCATATGATATGTTTTTGTCAAGACAAAATTGGTAAAATAAGTGTTGGTATCAAAGAAAAACTGAAGCTTGAATCCTTTTGGGTTTTCTATCCTGCTCCACTGGATATCTGAGATACTTAAGCACCTTTGCCACGCTCTGAAATCTATGTTTCATAAGGAAAGCATTAAGGAACTTCTCTGCTACAGGTTCCAATAGTAATGATTGGTGCGTTCGTTCCACCATGAGCTAAACCATATTAAATGTATATTTACTTGTGCTATGACACAAAAATGTCTCTAATAGTTTCTGGAAAGAAAAAAAAATGAGAAATAAGAACAAGATACAGAGGATAAGATATCTCCTAAAAGAAAACAAAATATAGAATAATAAAAACTATAAGACTATAAGAGATAGAAACCAAGGCATTCCAATTAAACAAGCAGAGGTTGCCAAATTCTAGTAATGCATTGGTAGATATAAGAGATGGTCATGCGCAACTTCAAATAACCTACGTCGGCGAACAGTGCGTCGGTCCCTTCCACAAGGTGAGTTAGGGTTTCTCTCTCTCTCTCTCTCTCTCTCTCTCTCTCTCTCTCTCTCTCTCTTGTTTCAATTTCACCTGCTATCTTAATAATTGCTCCAGTTTCACTTTTGAACTTTATTGCGAGCGGCGATTTCAGACCCGAGCGTTGGCGGAGCAGAAGAAGCTTTTGAAGACAGTGGTTTTGAATCTTCCACTAGAGAAGAGCTCGAAGATCGCGACGATGACGAGGTTTCTCTTCGGATTGTTGCGAGCGGCGAACATACTGAACGCTTCCAAACCTACAACGAAGTGCAATGTCCGAAACTTTTGGCCGTTGTGGCTGTAGTGGGAGCACCGCCGAGTCATGCTTCACTCGCTCCAGGAACCAAATGGAATTATTGAAGACTATTTCAGTTTTGACCTAAAATTGAATTTTAAATTAATTTTATGTCCATTAAGTTAAAGACAGGTTATAGGGATAATCGTCATTGATTTTTCATTTAAATGTCGTAAAATCAAAGACATTTCACGAAATCGTGTTTTAAGCTTATAGGATTTTTCTTTGAAAGACCTTCAAAGACAGTCCTATAACTAACCGTCGTCGTTGACAGCTTTAGAAGATGTTTTTTCAACAATCATCTTTGTTTGTTTTGTGTTTTTCGTATTTACAAAATTGTCACCGCATTATGTATAAAGACGATTTTCTGATAACCGTTGTCGTATAGGCGTCATAAAAAATGCTTGTGTACAAAGCTTCGTTAAGATGTTAACCTCAACATATATTTAGAGACTATTTAATAATACGAGTTACACATAATATTTAATAAAATATCTTAAAATATATTAATAATATTTATTCATATTTGACGATATTTTCAAATATTATAAAAAAACAATTAATAACATTTTTATTAAATATTAAAAAAATATTATGAAAGATTATATATATATATATATATATATAGTATGGCGATCGGGATCTCATTACCACAAATAACAAGAGAATAGCAACAAACTGACTGGTCCACATCTTCAGAGTTTATTCTTCATGACTCGACATAAAACCTGTAAATATATTCTTAGTATAAAATAAAGCTTGCGCATCACAAATATTCATTTTCAGGAATGTCCCACCTCTTCCACTTTACATAGTCCAAGTTCATTAGTTTCAGATTCAATATCAAATCCATGTGTATGGGCCACATTTTGAAGAATATTTTTATTAGAATTTAATTTGTATGTATTAATAGTATAAAAAAATTATATATTATTATTCAATCATAAATTATTGTTTAAATTACTTTAAAATAATTATTTTAAAAGTTAATAAATATGATGAATTGTAATTAAATTACAGTATAAAACTCTTTACCATATAATTATTTTTCTCTATTTTTATTTTTGTCTATACCTTAATTGACCATGCACTAAGGAAAAGAAAAGTGGTACTGGTAGACCACATATTGAGTTTATCGGAAAAAGAAAATAATTCACCGTACGACGACATAAAGAATCCACTAATCGAGGACAACGGATCAGAGTAAAAAAAAATGAAGAATCCATTGATGGGATAGAAGCAAAAGCAGATGCTAAGGAGGAAAAATATATATATAGGGATATGATGATACGTTGTATAGTATATATACATAAATTACAGAACACCAAACACAAACAACTATCTAACATAAATCATGGCACGGGAGAACCCTCTTGTTATTGGGGGTGTGATTGGGGATGTTCTCAACCCTTTTACAATCTCCGTTTCTTTAACTATTTCAATCAATAATAGGGCGATTAGCAATGGCTTGGAACTGAGGCCCTCTCAAGTTGTTAATCGCCCTAGAGTCACTGTTGGTGGTGAAGACCTAAGGACCTTCTACACACTGGTAAGCAGGAGTGGAAATTAACTAGCTATATATAATGAATACTTGCTTGAGTCTAATTAACAAATAAGTAGTGGAAATTAACTAGCTAGTGAAATTAACAGCTAGTTGCATGCTATCTACATAAAAGTTTATGATTGAATCTCAGGTTATGGTGGATGCAGATGCACCTAGCCCTAGCAACCCTGTCTTGAGGGAATACCTTCACTGGTGAGTTATCTTAATATCTTCCTTTTATATTCATTTTTTTGTTTATCATTTAGTTGTTAAGTTTTTTTCCGTGAAAGTAATTAAATCCATTACCTTCTCCTAACATGTAAATAAGTAAAGAGCAGAAAAAGACCTTTTCTAATTAGCATTAAGGTGACTAGATGAGTATACAATATATATATATATATATATATATATATCAATTAGAAATATCAATATTTGACTGTTCGTTGTAAAATGATCACAAAAAATTGTTAATAGTGTTGGAAAATCGAGGGGGTAAATAACGGGGGGATTTACACGATCAACTATATAAGTGAATTAGACACCACACTTTAACCCAAAACCTTAAGGCTCAGGTTTATGGGTCTTCTTCTCACTTATATGGTATTCAATTTTTCTATTTCTATTCGATGTAGGACTTTAACTCACACTTATATTCCAACAATCTCCCCCTCAAGTGTGAGTCTCTTCCACATGATGGCCTCCCCCTCAAGCGGAAGTCATTTTCAATTTACAAGTAGTGGTCACCTTGTACCTCCGCAACACTTGCGGGACTCGCTGTGCCTGGGCGCGCCAGGAAGACTTTCGATACAACGGATCTCCATGTTCAAGGATCCATCCATAAACGCCTTCTTACTTATCCGAGCCGGACACCGGATCAAACCATCGGCTCTGATACCACTGTTGGGAAATCGAGGGGGGTAAACATCGGGGGGATTTACACGAGCAACCATATAAGTGAATTAGACACCACACTTTAACCCAAAACCTTAAGGCTCAGGTTTATAGGACTTCTCCTTACTTATATGGTATTCAATTTTTCTATTTCTATCCGATGTGGGACTTTAACTCACACTTGTATTCCAACAAATAACAACACATTTTTTAAAACTAAAAAAGAAAGAATAGTAGCACTTTTTTGAAAATAAAATTTATGACTAAAATTAAGTGTACCTTAGTATATACGATCTAAGTCCAAAATTATCTTTTTTATACAAATTTAAATTCAAATATCATTGGGGGGAAATTGTCTAATATGTTTTTTTAATACTGTATTTTTTTAGTTAAATGTTTTAAAATAATTAATAAAATTTATTAAATAGAGAGAATAGTATAAAAAATCTTATTCCATCATCCAATCATAACCCATCATGCAAGATAAATTTGTTAATTTTTATAATAATTATTTTAAAAATTATATTAACGATTAATTATGATTGGACAACAGTGTAAAGTGTTACACTATTAATACATGATAATGAAAATATTAAAATTATATTTTTATGAGTTTAATGTCTATATACTAATAATATAAGATTTTATGTATTGTCATCCAATAAAAATTATTGTTTGAATTATTTTAAAATAATTATTTTAAAGTTAATAAATTTAACATATGTTGAATTGTGATTAAATTATTGTGTAAAACTTTTTAATATATAATCATTTTTCTCTATTTTTATTTCTGTCTATACCTTAACTGACCATTCACTAAGGGAAAGAAAAGTGTGGTACTGGTAGACCACACATTGAGTTTATCAGAAAAAAGAAAACAATTCATCGTACGACAAAAAGAATAAACAAATTGAGGACAATTGATAAGGGTAAAAAAATGAAAAATCTATTAATGGGATAGAAGCAAAAGCATATGCTTAGGAGGAAAAATATATATAGGGATTACGATGTATAGTATGTAAGAAAAATTAAATAATCTAATCATGCTTATACATAAACAACATAAGCAATTAGATTAAGTGCGGAAAAATTAAGATCATAAATACCTCCCACCAATGCTATTCTTGTTTGCTCCGAAGATGAATTGTAGTTGTCTGTCAAGTAATCTGTAAACAGTTTATGAGTCTCCAAACTAATTTGACTTTTGGCTTAAAAATTTTCTATGCTTTCACTATCACTCACTGATGGTGTATTGAGATTTTCAGATAGCAAGCACAGGGACCTTGGCCTTACACATCTCCTTTTATAACCTCTTCCCATCAAAAGGTTATTTTTTATATGCATAAAATGTGGGCTTAGTTGCTAAAGATAAGGGGTAAGATTAGCTGATAAGATTAACAACAACTTATTCCTAAAAAGATAAAGGATAAGATTAGCAACAACTTATTCCTAAGAAGATAAGGTAAGTGGACCACCTTATATGGTTTTGACTTAGTCAATCAATAGAAAACCAACATTCTCCCACTTGGTCCACATATCTCATCATAGACTTTAGTGAAAAATAAAATACATGAATCATGGTGATAGTTCAATAAACACTGTATTATCTTTAGCATATTCTCTTATGGCTAGATACTTAATGTCGATGTCTTTGCTTCGACTACAACTTTTGTTATTCTTAGCCATAAAAACAGCAGCTGAATTATCATAGTATATCTTCAATAGCCTAGAAATGAAATCCATAACTCTAAGTCCAAAAATGAAACTCCTTATTCATACACCATATAAGATAGCCTCAAAACAAGAAACAAACTCAACCTTTACAGTGGAAGTAGCAGTCAATTAAGGTCTGCCTGACACTTCTCCAAGACACAGCTCCATTGGCTAGCATAAAATATATTCCAAAGTCGATTTTCTCAAATCAACACAGCCAGCATAGTCTGAATCTGAGTAGTCGATCACTTCCAAGTTGTCAGTCAGTCTGTACATAAGCATATAGTCTTTAGTTTTCTAAAGGTATCTCATCACTTTCTTTGCAACTTTTTAGTGGTTAAAACCTGGGTTACTTTGATATCTCCTTAACACTCCAACCGCAAAAGCAATATCAGATCTTGTGTAGACTTGAGCATACATAAGGCTTTCAACAGCTAAAGCATAAGGAATGTTCTTCATTTATTCCCGCTCAAGATCATTTTCCGAGCATTGGCTTAAATTAAACCTGTCACCCTTCACAATGGGAGCTACACTTGGTGAACAATCACTCACTCTAAATCTTTCCAAAACTTGTTAATATAGGTCTCTTGAGACAAACAACGAACACCTTGTACTATGTCTCTTGATGCCAATAACGTAAGAAACATCACCCATATCCTTTACGTCAAAGTTCTTATAGAGAAATTATTTCACCTCATATAGCAAAACCCTTGTCATTGGTTGCAAGTAAAATATCATCTACATATAAAATAAGGAAACAAATTTTGCTCCCATTGACCTTTTGGTATATACAATGATCCATAACATTTTCTACGAAACCAAATGAAGAAATAACATCATGAAATTTTAAGTACCACTAACGGGAGGTTTGTTTCATATATAGATTTCTTAAGCTTGCATACCAATTGCTCAACCTTAGAGAGGAGAATCCTTCAGGTTGTTTCATATAAATCTCTTCCTCTATGTCTCCATTGAGAAAAACCGTTTTCACATCCATTTGTTGCAACTCTAAGTCAAAATGTGCAACCAGTGTCAGAATGATGCGAAGAGAATCTTTCTTAGATATAGGAGAGAATGTCTTCTTGTAGTCGATTCCTTCCTTTTGATTAAATACCTTGGCTACGAGTCTTTCTTTATATCTCTCAATGTTGCCTAAATGAGTATTTCTTAGAAAGACTCATTTACATCCAATGGCTTTTGCACCATCAAGCAACTGAACAAGATCCCAGACTCCATTCGATGCCATAGAATTCATCTCATCTTTCATAGCATCATACCACAAGTTTGATTCTTTAGAACTCATGGCTTGTGAAAACGTTTTAGGATCATTTTCAGCTCCAATAGTATAGTCAGATTCTTGTAGATACACAACAAAATCACTCAATATCGCTGATTTCTTTATTCTGGTAGATCTCCTTAATGTTGTTTCATTATCTTCTTGAGGAACTTGTTGTTCAATTGGTTGATCAACAATTTCTTCTTGCTCCTCATGAATAACTTGATCTACTAGACTATCAGCAGGTTGTGGATCTTGAATGATAGGTTGCACAACACCCGGTTGACCTGGAAGAGTATTGTTAATAACAACCAATCTAAGATTTGAAGTAGATGGTTGAGTAACTGAATGATCTTTCTCAGAAACAAAATCTCTGGATTAATCGCTCCCACTAATCAAGTCATTCTCAAAAACTTTAACATTTCTTGATTCCACAACCCTTGTACTATGAAATGGACAGTAAAAACTGTATCCCTTAGACCTTTTAACATATCCAATGAAGTATCCACTAATGGTCCTTGGGCTAAGCTTATTTTCTTGTGGGTTATATATTCTCACTTCAGACAAGCATCCCCAAACGCGTACATGTCGCAAACTCAGTTTCCAACTCTTAAATATCTCAAATGGTGTCTTTGGGACAACCTTAGTTGGAACTCGATTCAATATGTATACTACCGTCTTCAGTGCTTCAGTCCACAATGACTTAGAAAGCTTGGAACTACTAAGCATACTTTGCACCATGTCCATTAAGGTTCGGTTTCTTCCTTTTTGCCACACCATTCTGATCTGGAGATCCAGGCATAGTGTACCAGGCAACAATCCCATGTTCTTGAAGAAACTTCGCAAATAGACCATGTGCTTGTCCATTCTACGTGTATCTACCATAGTATTCATCACCTCTATTGGATTTCACGATCTTAATTTTCTTTCCTCATTGTTTCTCCTTTTCGGCCTTAAAAAATTTAAAGGCATCTAAAGCTTCATCTCTAGAACAAAGTAAGTAGAGATACATATATCGTGAATAATCCTCTATGAAGGTGATAATGTATTTCGGACTACTTGCTTCTATATCTGGACAATAAATATCTGTATGTATTATTTCTAATAGATTTGAGCTCCTCTTTACACCCTTTTTAGACTTGTTAGTTTGCTAACCCTTAATGCAATTTATACAAGTATCAAAATCAACAAAATTCAAAGCACTAAGTACCCCTTCATTTACGTAAATCTTAATTCTCTCGATAGAGATGTGTCCTAATGTTAGGTGCCACAACATAGAGAAGTCCTCATTCATAACGCATCGTTTTGTGCCAATATTAACATGCACAACATCATAAGTGGTATCATTTTGCAAATTAATCATATTAGATTCATAACAAACTAAAGAGGTAGGCATACCTTTCTTTTCCAAACCATAGCTTAAACTTAGGACAATCTTTCTTCATGTGCCCCTCCTTTCATTCGTCATAAGAAAACTCTCTCCTTGTTCCAACTGCAAACTCCCTTCTTCCTGAACACGCATAGTCATGAGTTCATTAATAGACCATTTGTCTTTATGTGTATTGTCGGATATTTTAAGGACCATATGGTGCTGGGAGAGTATTCAGAATAAAATGCACTAGAAAGGACTCAGACATGTCCACCACTAGAGTTTTTAGTTAAGTTGCAATGTTCATCATATGCCTGATGTGCTCACGCACACCCCTCAGAGTATTGAGCTTCATGGAAGAAAATTTCATTATTAAGGTATTGTTAATGTCTTCCCTGAAGTTTCAAATTGTTCATCAATGTACTTCAAGAATACTCTCACATTGTCATACTATTCAACTGAGCCCTTAATACCAGCCTATATATCATAGTATATATTATTCTTTGTAATTGCTGGTGGCTTAGTTTCAAGATAGCATAATCAATGTTCATATACTCTAACGTCAGCAAATCTTTTCCTTCCAGATAGAAAAATAATCCTCTCTCAATTCCGGAACATCAATTGTATTAATAGGTTGTATAGTTGTAAAATAATTCAACATATATGCTTATCATTAAAATTTGAGACAAAGATAATGTTTCATGCTTTACCAATGTAAGTCATGCTTATAAAATTATGAATTTAGTGACATAAAATTTACCTGTGGGCTAAAATTTTAATTCAATTAAATTCACATAAACATTGTGATAAAACTATCAAGTTATATTTCTTGATCCCTGTGGGCAAATCAAAAAAATAAAATATAATTTTAATATTTTATCATAATTAATCATACAAAACTATAATAGAAATTCGTGTGGGATGATATCATTATATTATATATGACTAATTACAATTAATATCATCTACCTTATGTGATCTAGAGAGTCTTAATATATAATTTAAATAATTAAAGTTGTTGTGGCTAGGCTTTAATTAATTAAATTATAAAGATCACTAAATATTATCTAATTTCCAAAATTAATTTTACTGTAATTAACTATAAACAATAAAATTAAATAATCAATCATTTAGATTAATCAACTTAATATTACATGTATAGGGAAACATAAATTAATACATGTAATGAAAGAATAACAATAGGTCATGTGAACATATATCTCAAAATTATCATTAGTTCAATTGGCAAAATGCTTTATAGTCATTTATTTGGTTACGGGTTCAATTCCCATCTAATGCCAGCATTAGCATAATGCTACTCATACCCGTATCACAACCGTTACACAAACCAAAATCAAAATAATAAATAAAATAAAAATGAGAATAGTAATAATAAATTACAATATTATGCCTAATTCTTTATATATAAGATTAACAACAACTTATTCCTAAAAAGATAAAGGATAAGATTAGCAACAGCTTAGTGGAAATTAACTAGCTAGTGAAATTAACAGGTAGTTGCATGCTATCTACATAAAAATTTATGGTTGAGTCTGAGATTATGGTGGATGCAGATGCACCTAGTCCTAGCAACCCTGTCTTGAGGGAATACCTTCACTGGTGAGTTATCTTAATATATGCTTCTTTTTTCGTTTTTTTGTTTAACAGTCAATGCTAGTTGTTAACTTTTGTCCGTTAAAGTATTCAAATCCATTATCTTCTTTCCCCTCCTCCCCCTCTCTTCCCTCTCATTATCAAGTCAATCTTATAATCCTTCTTAGTTTGGGAGAAGCATGGGTGATGTTCTAAAATTAGCGAAGAATATTGATTTTAATTTGTATTTAAAGTCTATATATAGCTGTAGAGCCTAAACCTAAATAACTGTATATATGCTGATCACATTTTATAATTTTTGTGTGACTTGCATACTAATATATATTCATTTGTTATCAATCTTCTCTCTTTAACATTGGCAGGATGGTGACAGATATTCCAGCTACCACAAATGCAAGCTTTGGTAAGTACAAATATTCTATGTGCTGGGCATATGCTTGTATATGAGTTGTTCTTCAAGCAAGCGTTAAAATGGGTATTGATGTTAATTTCAATCAATTTGAACTGCATCAACTGATGAGGAAGGGTTAGTATTTGTTACGAATAAACAATATATTTTATTTAATGTTATCCTCTTCCCCACGAAATAACCACCCCAAAGAAAGAAGGAACGGTTATAATCTTCAGTTACCAGAATCTCCGCATATCAAGGGGAGAAGTTTTGAGTTCAACCGCTTGGCCTGAGATCATGGGCCTCAACCACCTTATCAGCGTCCAGGTATAAATACTGCCTTAGCCATGGTGAAAGGTACACAATTCTGACTCTCTTTTCCTCTTACACAAGCACACACCGCACCCCCCAACGTGTCGTGTTTACTGTGCTGTGATCTTCTTCCTTGAGTTGTTTTATATTCATAAGCTTCTTAAGAGAGAGAGAGAGTTTGATCCAACATAAAATCATCCAACATCACTTGTTGGACATTTCTGTTCTCATTGAGAAGAACAGTGGCGCCGTCTGTGGGGACGATAAATTTCGAATCCCACCATCTCTCAATGGCTAATACCAGGAAGCATCGGAACATCAGACGTGAAGACCCACCCAGGAATCCTATTCCGGAGAATGTGGTGGCAGACGACGCATTGTCCCACATGGCTTCATCCCGTGCTGGACCTGCGGTTCATGAGCCGACCAACACACCAGCGGCACAGGAAAACTCCGAAGCTTCACAGCGCTTCATTCAAAATGCTCTCCAGTCACTCATGGCTCGAATGGAGAATCTGGAGAAGCGTTACGAACTTCAACGACAGGAAGACATCCAGCGGCTAATTGCCCAGTTAGAAGATCGCGATAATAGGAGACGGGAGGAAGAACGTCGGCAAAATACCGACAGTAGACGAGAAGAGCAACGTCGGCAAAATCCCGACCACATGGAAGATCATGTAGGGGCCGACCGTGCAACGGATAGAAGACCGAGGACAGCAACGTCGGTCCGAACAGTTGGGACAGACCATAGGGAGCCGGTCGATCATTCCGAGCGGGGTAGGACGTCTTGTTCACAACACGAGGCTCACCGCTCGTCGTCGGCCATATCACCTGAATACGTCGCCGGGGAGAGACCGACGGGTGAGATCATCCGTCACCCCGGTCAAGGCGATGGCACATACCGAAGGAAGTATAGCCGGGGTCACCAAAACAACAGTCCATTTGTCGACTGTATAGTAGAGGCCTCATTCTTGGAAGATTTTGATGGATCCTTTTTGAAGAAGTATGACGGGAGTCAGGATCCACAAGAACACATCGATGAGTTTGACATGCAGATGTGCATTCGAGGTATTGAGGAGCCCATCATATCTCGCGTCTTCGCCACCACCCTTACGGGACCGGCCCAGACATGGTTCCATTCACTGCCGCCGAGGACCATTCGTCACTTCGAGGATTTTGGCCAAAAGTTTTTGCTGAATTTCGCCACAAGCAAGAAACAGCCAAAGTCCGAGTTCGCCTTGGGAAAGATCCGACAGTAGAATGGGGAGACGCTGCAGAGTTATTTGGATCGATTCAAGGAAGCAGCTTTGCAGGTCCACGGACTGGAAGAGAATGTCCACGTCCACCTCTTGTCGGCCGGGCTCCATGGATCTTCCCGACTTGCCAAATCGATTTACAAGGACCCGGTGAAGTCCCTCAATGACTTTGGGATCCGGTCTAAGAAATATTTGGAACTGGAGCAGATGGAGATTGCCAACTCCGCTCCAAGGGAGAATAAAAAGCCCCCCTCACCGAGAAACCGATGTCCTCCCGAAAATTTTCAAGGAGGACAATCCAGCCGACATCCGACTAACACCCCGGCTGGCCGACCTCCGTGAGGATTCCCTGACACTCGTCCTAGGCCAGGGAAATATGAATCAAAGTTTGACAGATACGCTCTGCTGAATGCCAGCCGCGGACAAATTTGGAAGGAGGTGGCTTTCACAGAGATGAGGAAGGTTGACCGACCTCCCCCCATAGTTCGAAGGGAAGGAATGGACTACACCCGGTACTGTGATTTTCACAATGGACCGGGACACACTACCAACCAGTGTTGGGAGCTCCGAGATGCAATCGAGCGGTTCGTACATGAAGGCAAGTTGCGCCAGTACGTAATTCGGACCCAAGGACACCAAGCCAAGCGAAAGGTCCAACAGGAGAACAAACCGCGAGACGACAAGAAAAACAAGAAGGATGACGAGTTCCCAGAACCTGAATTCGAATGCAACGTCATCACAGGGGGACTGGGAGGAGGAGGCGACACGGCCAATCAGCGGAAGAAGTACCTCAAGGAGGTAATGTCGGTAAGAGACCGGCCGAAGTTCAAGGAAACCGGCGGCGGGAGTAGCAAAAAAGACACACCCCCACTGATTTATTTTACCGAGGACGACTTGAAAGGAGTAGTACCCGGACATGAGGACGGCCTAGTCATAACGGGGACCGTTGCCAATTTCTGGGTCAAAAGGATATTCGTCGACAACGGCAGTTCTGCCGACATCATCAACTGGAGCGCCTTCAAAAAGATGAATTTGAAGGAGGAGGATTTGAGGCCATGTCAAACCATGTTGTATGGTTTCAACGGCGAAGGTACTAGCTTAAAGGGGGCCATTGACCTCCAATTAACGCTGGGAACAAAGGAGGGTTTCAGGTCGGAAAGGGTGACGTTCACCGTCGGGGATTTCCCGTCACTATATAACATCATCTTGGGGAGACCCACACTTCACAAGTGGGACATTCTAATATCTACCAAGCATCAGAAAATGAAGATGATAGGACACCTCGGCAAGGTCATTACAATCTGCGGACATCAAAGAGAATCCCGACAGTGTTATTATAACACGATCAGGGAGACAGAAGGTGGCCCATCATCCCCACCTCGGATCCGACAAGGAGAGCAACGAGGGTCCACGGCCGACGAGCACTTATCCCGGAAGCCGGTCAATTTAGTGGAGCTCGACATGCGAGACGTAGAGGAATGGAGACCCGAGCCGGTGGACGAGCTTGAGGACGTCCAGATCGGTGTCTCCCCGGGACAAGTCACCAAGGTAGGTAAGCAGGGCGACCCAAAAAACAAAGGCAGGCTTATCCAATGCTTGAAGAAGAATCAAGATGTCTTTGCTTGGAAGGCATCCGAGATACCGGGGATCAAGCCTACCTTCTGCTGCCACAAGCTGGCAATGTATCCCGGCTCTAAGCCTGTAGAACAGAAGAACAGGAAGCTCGGCCCAGAAAGAAGACAGGCGTTGACCAAGCATATTGACGAATTACTGGAGGCTGGATTTATCAGAGAAATCTAGTACACGACCTGGCTTTCCAACGTGGTCATGGTGAAGAAGCCCAATGGAAAATGGCGAGTCTGCGTTGACTACATCGACTTGAATAAAGTTTGTCCCAAAGACTCGTATCCTATGCCAAGTATCGATCAGCTTGTAGATAACTCGGCAGGTTTCCAGCTGCTGTCTTTTATGGACGCTTACTCGGGGTATAACCAAATACCCATGCATCCCGACGACAGAGAGAAAACGGTATTCCGAGGTATTGATGCTAACTATTGTTATGATGTCATGCCTTTCGGCTTGAAAAATGCAGGGGCAACTTACCAGAGAATGATGAACAAAGTCTTCTCGGATCAAATCGGGCGTAACATTGAAGTATATATCGACGATATGATCACGAAGACATCGGCGGCCGGGGACCACATCCAGGACCTGGAAGAAACCTTCCAGAAACTACGGCAGCATAGCATACGGTTGAACCCGCTGAAATGCGCATTTGGGGTAAAAGCCGGGAAGTTCCTGGGTTTTATGTTGACCCACAGGGGAATAGAAGCAAACCCGAATAAGTGCAAGGCCGTCCTGGATATGCAGTTTCCGACCAGCAAGAAAGAAGTCCAGCAATTGACGGGGAGGATGGCGGTCCTAACCCGATTCCTACCACGGTCCGCGGAGAAGGCTCTTTCATTCTTCAAGCTTTTAAAGAAGGAAGCCAAGATCGGATGGAATTCAACGTGTGAAGAGGCGTTTCAACAAATAAAGACATGCTTGGCCTCACCCCCGGTGTTATCAAAACCAGAACCGGGGGAAACACTCATCTTGTACCTCTCGGTCGGTGAAGAAGCCATCAGTGCCATCTTGGTCAGGGAGGTAGATAAAACTCAGCGCCCGGTATATTTTGTAAGCCAGGCTCTCAAGAACTCGGAGCTGAGGTACCAAAAGCTCGAGAAGGTGGCTTTTGCCTTGCTCACCACAGCAAAGAGGCTTCGCCCGTACTTCCGGAGCCATACCGTCGTCGTCCGGACAAATCAACCCATCCGACAAGTGTTGTACAAGCCGAATTTGGCTGGAAGGATGATGAACTGGGCCATCCAGTTGTCCGAATTCGACATCCAGTACGAAGCCCGCCATGCCATTAAGTCACAAGCCTTGGCCGACTTCATTGTAGAATTGACACCGACGTCGGCCACTCAGCAGAATGATAAGGTTTGGAAAGTGTACGTCGACGGCTCGTCTAATGCGAAGGGGAGTGGAGCCGGAGTCATAGTTGAAAACCCTGAAGGAGTATCCCTCGAGCAATCCCTCCAACTCAATTTTTCGACGTCCAACAATCAAGCAGAGTACGAAGCTCTCATTGCAGGGTTAAAGCAAGTCAAGGAGCAAGGAGCGACAAGGGTTAACGTCTTCACTGATTCTCAGCTGGTTTCTGCACAAATCGAGGGCAGATATCAGACCAAAGGCCCTTTGTTAGCCAAATCTCTAGCAAGGGTGAAAGAAATTATGGCAGAATTCGATGAAGTGATAGTCGCCCACATTCCGAGGGAGGAAAACGCCCGAGCCGACATCCTATCAAAGTTGGCTAGTACGAAAGGGGCAGGAAACCATAGGTCAGTCATCCAGCAAGAGCTCGCCCAACCGGCATGCGTCATGATCGTGCTCATTGCCGACGACTGGAGAAGACCCATCATCAACTATTTGGAACAAGGAGTCATCCCAGACGAGGAGCTAGAAGCAAAGAAGCTGATCCGGGAAGCGGCTATGTATGTAATCCTCAACGGGGAACTATACCGCCGAGGTCTACATAGTCCGTTATTATTATGTCTGAACTCGAACCAAGCCGAGTATGTGCTCTCGGAAGTGCACGAAGGGATCAACAGACAACACATGGGGGCTAAAGCTTTGGCACTAAAAGTTCTCCGCGCAGGCTATTTTTGGCCGACGATGAAAGCCGACGCGGCAGAACATGTTAAAAAATGTGATACCTGCCAAAGACATGCAAGGATAGTGTGGATTCCCCCGTCCGAGCTCAGTTTGATCACTGCACCGTGGCCATTTAAAGCTACAGAGGGTCAAATGCGATGGCTGATAGTGGCCGTCGACTATTTCACCAAGTGGATCGAGGCCAAGCCGTTGTCCGCCATCACCTCAGCTCGCGTTCAAAAGTCCTTGGAGCGGACCATAATAGCGAGGTTCGGAATCCCGGCGGAAATCGTTACCGACAATGGGACGCAGTTTACCGACGGGACGTTCAAGGCAATGATGACCGGCCTTCATATCAAGCACCACTTCGCCTCAGTAGAACATCCCCAGTCTAACGGCCAAGTAGAAGTGGCCAACAAAGTCATCCTCGAAGGGTTGAAGAAAAGAATGCATGAGGCCGGCCCGAACTGGGTCGAGCAACTTTACTATGTACTTTGGGCTTACAGAACGACGGCCCAAACAACCACTGGTGAGACCCCATTCAGAATGACTTATGGCTGTGAAGCCATGATCCCTGTGGAGATCGGCCAATCATCATGGAGGAGACAACATATATCCAAAGAGAACGACAATGGTGCTGTCCTAGCAGCCGAGCTAGATTTGATAGAAGAAACCCGCTGCTGCCCATCGCCGAGATCTTCATCAAAAAAGCAAGTTGGCCCAAAGATTCAACAGAAAAGTGAAACCGAGGTCCTTTGAGAAAGAAGATCTCGTGTTACGCCGAGCAGACATTGGGAACAAGAACGCCCGAGATGGGAAGCTGGCAGCAAACTGGGAAGGACCATACCGGGTGGCCCAAAATCTTGGACAAGGAGCCTACTTGCTGGAAACTCTGAACGGCAAGCAAGTCAAACGAACTCGGAACGCGGACAAGCTGAAGAAGTATTATAGCTGAAGGTCCATGTGTTTTCCTTTAGTTGGCTTCTAGTCGGTCATAGGGATCATGGAACTCCACCATGTGTTTCCCTTTAGTCGGCTTTAAGTCCGTCATTGGAATCATGGACGCCATGTGTTTCCCTTTAGTTGGCCGTCAGGCCCGTCATTGGGATCATGGGACTA
>PYAF01005585.1:133921-144892 GCA_007407185.1 Glycine tomentella
CAGGGTCATTACCCTCTCGGGTAGAGCATACAGGCTCACCCGGGCGGGGAAGACAAACATGGAAACCCTCTTGATCCCCAAGGGGGAGGGATGCAAGGTCCTCGGAACTCATCGTCGAGGTGTATTGTAACACCTCATGAGCAACCCAGGGGAACCTACCTGTCAGAGCAGGGGAGAGAGTTTGGGAAGAAGACCCGGTCGCGGATTAGTCAACGGTTCTGGCGACGGTTGGATCCATAGCTACCTATAACAATAAAAAAAGAAAACAATCAGTCAAGTACCTGGAAGAAGAACCGTCAATGGACTGGGTTGAGAAGAGGCCGAAGTCGGCTTGGCAGATTCTTCAACAGCAGCCGGCACCCCGGCATTGAAACCCAACTGGAGTGGTGGAGTAGGGATTTCGGTGGGGACAGGTTTGGGGACCCAGATAGGATTATGACGACAATGGTCCAACAGGTCCTCGGCCTGCCTATTAAGATCCCTACTTGCTAGGTACATAAACTCTTCAATACATTTCGAACAATGTTCGTATTGAACTTCAAAACCTGGCTCGGCTAAGGGGTAGGTTTCAGAATCATCTGAAGGGGCATTACTAGAAGGGATGAAGTCCTTAGGGGATGCCCTAGATTCAACGGCCCTAGATTGGGAAGCAAGGATTGCTGATCTTTGACGCGATGAAGACCCCAAATTAGAAGACCCTAACCTAGAAGGATTGGGATGTTTGGGGCCTAGTCTGGAAGGAACAAGAGGTTTTGGGGTAGAGGCTTTGGAATTGCCTGGACCCGAAGGGGTTCGAAGCAGGGATTTCCTTTTTTCTTCTTCAGGAAGGGGCAAACCATAGAGCCAAAAGGCAGCACGAGGGGAACAAGAGTTGCGAATTTCCTTTTCTTCCTCAGGAGTATATTTCATGATGAAGAAGAAAGAAGGCACAAAAAACTGAGGAATGTAAAGGGGCAAAAATATGCAGAAGAGGTTGATATTTAGGGTTCATACAGAAGAAGAGAAGATGTAAAAAGTTATAATACCAGCAAAAGAAAGAAGATAATGAACAGGAAGATACCTGGATAAGAAGAAGGTGGCAAAGAGAGTAGTAGTAGCGAAGAACAAATAACCCTAGAAAAATGCTGGAAGAAGCGAGAAAGCAGAAGTGCGACAGATGCAGAAAAGGCACCAAGAAGATGAAAATGCAGAAAATGTGAAGATTAATGTGAAGTAAAGATGTTTTAATGAAACGAAACGGAAAGGGCGCATTAAGCAAGAAGTGTAACCGCCAGAATTCAAAAATTGAGTAATAACTGCTGGTCATAGAAAAACGCGGAAGGGGCAGAAATGCCATTAGCACAGAAAAGCAATGATTAAAGCGTGCAAGAGAAGGATAAAGACTGATCGAACAGGACACGTGGCAGTTAAGGGGAAGAGGACGTTCCATTCCCCTATGATCATAGGCGTTCCATTCTTCCATGCTTGTAGCTGTCCAAGCGGCTGTGAAAAGACAAGAGCAAGTCGACATTGGAATCGACAAGGAGTAATTGGCAAACTTGGTCAGATGATGTGCCATATTTACAAGGAGTAGGTACAAAGTACACCTCAATATAAATAGTGGTCATCTCGGCTCGGATATTGATCACCTCGGTTTGGACGAATGTCACTTCGGCTCGGGTAGTGAATATATCGGCTCGGACAATGATCATGTCGGTTCGGACATCGAACTAAGCCCTGCTTAGGTGTCACCCAAAAAACATAGTCGGCTTCATTGCTGATACATCCCGGCCATCCAGAATGCTAGAAGACCGGGCTGAGGGGCATCTGTTACGAATAAACAATATATTTTATTTAATGTTATCCTCTTCCCCACGAAATAACCACCCCAAAGAAAGGAGGAATGGTTATAATCTTCAGTTACCAGAATCTCCGCATATCAAGGGGAGAAGTTTTGAGTTCAACCGCTTGGCCTGAGATCATGGGCCTCAACCACCTTATCAGCGTCCAGGTATAAATACTGCCTTAGCCATGGTGAAAGGTACACAATTCTGACTCTCTTTTCCTTTTACACAAGCACACACCGCACCCCCCAACGTGTCGTGTTTACTGTACTGTGATCTTCTTCCTTGAGTTGCTTTATATTCATAAGCTTCTTAAGAGAGAGAGAGTTTGATCCAACATAAAATCATCCAACATCACTTGTTTGACATTTCTGTTCTCACTGAGCAGAACATTATTATTATTATTAATCCCAGAACATTATTATTATTAATCCCTTGATCGTTAAGTTATTCATTTTAAATTCAGTTCCATTCACGACTTTATAATATAATTCCCGTTGAGCAAAGCTTAGAAATTAAGGTGTACGTCAATTAAGAAGACATTAATTTGGAACAACTAATAAGAAATTCATAAGGTTAAAAAAAGTAGACTAAAATTTTAGCAACTATTCTAATAAGCTTGATGATTAAACTTATGTTATATAAACACTTATTTAATTAAGTTGTTTATTCAAATATATCTTTAACCCTCAATCGTGAGATGAATTTGAGCTGAGGCAAATTATAATTATTGAAGAGCTAACTGATTAACGGAAGTAAATTGGATGAATGAATGATATATTATAAAAAAAATCAATTTATTGGAAAGTAAATCAGAGTAAGGATAAAAATACCAGTGAAGGACTTAAATATATCTTTTCTGTCAACAAAACTATTATTTCTATAATTATTCTGCAACTATGTGCCTTTTTATTTTTATTTTTTGGCAAGGCTATATTAGGGACTTGAGACTTGAGGGCAAAACCCCGGTGTCATGTACAGTTAAACCATTGTGCATATCTGTTCAGAAATGTAATTGTCCAAAAAAAAAAAAAAAGAAAGTCTGCATGATGCATAGTAAGCTCGACCCCTCGTAATGAAACGAAATGTATAAAGATTAAACAAACTGATACGTTTTAAATATATAGTTTGTCAAACAGTAGGCACATACAATTGCACATGACCATGAGTTTATCTATTTTCACACTTTTAATAAGCATTTCGGCTAAATTTCAAATCTATGAATATGGCAGGTTAGGAAAATAACATTTCTATTTTTTTTATAAATCACACATATAACAATTACTTTTTTGTTAATTATAGTGTCTACTATATAATTTAGAATCTGTAAGTGAACACAAGAACAAACCTATTGTGCTTTGTGTGGGTAGATTTGTTTTTTTTTTTTTTTTTTTTTTATCATTGAACTAATTAATGTTATTCTTCAACCAAAAGGAACAAATTAATATATCCTTGCAAAATTAGAAATTATCAAAAGGAATTTTGTCTCTTCTAACAATAAAAAAAATTGATACACCGTTGGAAATTAAAATCTAATTCAATATGTCTAGGAGACTCGCTAGTTATCTGAACAACTATATATTGGACTTTGTAGGTTGTTTGTATATATAAGATTTTGCGTTAACTTATTATTTTTCTTATGTAAAATAATCATTTTTTTTGTAACAGAAACTAGAATATATATATATATATATATATATATATATATATATATATATATATATATATATATGACAACTCAACTATTTCATAAATTTTTACTTATTTAAAATATTCTATTTTCACACAAGATGTACATAGTAATTACTTGTAACATTTTATACACCAGTTTAACCAATCATTATTTTCTATATATAATTTCTTGCGAACATATATCTTCCATTTCTAATTATGCTGCTTATTCAGTTTTTAGCACAGATTGCATTTTAATGTTTATCTATACGGTGACATAAACATTGGTCATATTTATGCAGGGAGAGAGGTTGTGTTTTATGAGAGCCCGAACCCTTCAGCGGGGATTCATCGACTTGTGTTCGTATTATTCCAGCAACTGGGCAGAGACACTGTCATCACCCCCAGAATGGCGCCATAATTTCAACTCCAGAAACTTTGCTGAAGTTAATAACCTTGCACCTGTTGCAGCAGCTTATGCCAACTGCCAAAGAGAGCGCGGTTGCGGTGGAAGGAGATATTATTAATAAAATCAATGAATATTTTTTTGGATGCCTCTACTCTAGCTTATACTTAGAGAAATAAAGAGAAAAGAGGGAAAAAATACAGTTTAATATCTATACAATAACAATAATAGTATAAAACAGTTTTATAGTATCATTGAATTACAAATTTCTGTTTGAATTACTGTAGAGTCTATTTGGATGAAATAATTTAAAATTCTAAAGAATTTAAAAAAGAATTTTAAATATTTCAATGAAAATTATTTCATTTTTAAGATTTTGTGTTTGGATTAAGAAATTAAATTTTTTTATTTTCAAAATATCATGTTTGGATAAAGAAACTTGGGTTGTCTTACATGTGAGTTGTGGAATGGAACGACAACGGAGCAGAGAGTGGTGCGGTACGAGCGTCTATAGAAGAAGAAAATTTCAATTTCTCAAGTTTTAGAAGAAAATTAAGATTTCACATTTTTAATTATTTAAAATTCTGTTTTAAAATTATAAAAATTTAAATTCTTCATATAAAAACATCTAAATAATGAATTTTAGATTAAAGAATTTTAAATTATCTATCCAAACACATTCTTAAGATAATTATTTTAAAATTCAATAAACTTATAATAGTGGATTGTAATTGAATAAATGTGTAAAAAATGTTTTTTTTTCTTTTAGTAATAAAATAGTAGCACACCACTATCAAATAAGTTAGAAGAATTACGGAGAAAAGAATAAGTTATAAGTATTAGAAGTAAATAAAATCTCTCCTTTTTTCATAATAATTTAGAGAGAAGGATACCATCTTTCAATGCTATGCTAGAACACGTCATTCGGAAACTTCTTCCACAGGTTATGGTTGCAACTCGAAAAAAAGACTAAAAGTTTATGCATGGTTCATACATACTAATGAGATCTCATCCTGTGTTATTTTAGTGTACGAACTGTTAATTAAATATTCATTTCAAATAACGCTTGCTTCAATAAAATACATACAATATTATTAACACTTTACCCTTTCAATTTTATGATGTCTTTTGCTTTCTAGCTATCTTTGTTTTATATGCATAAACTTTAATGTGTTTTATAAATAATAAATAAAACATTTCGCTTTATTTTGTTATGAAATTCATACAGTTTTCAGGTGAATCAATGAAAAGGTGTTTCTTACAAACTATCTTAACGTTTAGATATTTGCTTTTCAGGCTCAATTTCGACTTTATATTGTTTGAACATATTCAGAGATTGTGACTTCTTATGAATCAAGTATAGGTAACCATATCTTGAATAGTAGTCTATGAACGTAATAAAATATTGTTGACCATTCCAAGAGATAATAGGAAATGACCAACAAATATTCGTATGAATTAGTTCTAAGATGTCAGTGGTTCTAATGACACCTTCTTTCTTTGTGTTTGTCTATTTCCCCTTAATACATTCAATACAAACTTGAAAATCATTCATATTAAGGGATCCAAGAATTTCATCATCCACAAGCCTCCTAATTCTCAATTTAGAGATATGACCTAGACGTTTGTGCCAAAGAGTAGCATAATTCTCATTTAATTTTCACTTTGTACCTTGCGCACTAGAGTGCAAATTTTTGTTATCAAAAGTAATAATATCAAGCATATAAAGATTATCATTTAAAGAACCAGTACCAATAACATTTGAATTTAGAGAAAGACTAACTTTATTATTTCCAAAGGAACAAAAATAACCATATTTGTCTAAACTATAAATATAAATCAAATTTCGTCTAAATGACGGTGCAATGAAGACTAGTCTTTAATAATAATCTAAATTTCCCAATAGCTTCTACTAAAATTTTCTTGTCATAGCCCACAAAGATGTATCTTTCAGCATCATTTGGCGATCAGCTCCACAGGCAACCCTGCATAGACGTATACTTATGTGAGTAGTAGTACCAGAATCTACCCACCAAGTATCTTTAGGTATAGAAACTAAATTAACTTCAAAACAAATAAAAGCGAGAGTCTTACCATTCTTTTCACGCCATGCAACATACTTAGGACACTGTTTCTTCATGTGTCCACTCTTCTTGCAAAAATAGCAGGTAAATTCCTTATCCTACTTCTTTTGCTTATTCAACATGGGTGATTCATGTGTAGTGTCTTAGCTTTTTTTTTTTTTTCTTATTATGAGAGGTTGATGCTAAGTGAGCACTATCAATCTTTTCTTGCTGAAGCCTTTCTTCTTTTTGCACAAAGTGAGCAATGAGCTCATTAAGGGTCCATTTATCCTTTTGTGTATTGTAACTTACTACAAGTTGACCGTATTGTGAAGGAAGAGAAATGAGAACTAAGTGCACAAGAAAATCATCAAATAGCTCTAACTTTGGGGCCTTGAGTTTTCCAACAAGATTAGACATCTGAATAATGTACTCCCTTATGTTCCCATTTCCTTTATACTTTATGGTTACGAGTTTTGCTAATGTGTTACTCATTTTCGCCTTTTCATTTTTAGCAAAATATTGCTCAATCTGTTTGAGGAACTTCCTAGCATCAGAGCTCTCAGTAATAGAGCCTCGAAACACCTCCAGAATGGAGCGTTTCATGATCATTAGACTCATGCGATTAGAGCGCTCCCACTTCTATATGTAATCCAAATTTGGATTTTACAGAGTGAAAGTGGGTTTCTCCATCCTTAGCGCAAAGTCTAGATCCATGCAACCAAGAACAATTTTCACATTCTCTTTCCATAATTTAAAGTTCATCTCGTTCAACATAGGAATCATGTTCACTTGAGCAGCATAATTAATAGTAGTAGCAGAAGTTGTATAGAGAACAAATAAGATAACATAACATATTTAACATCCAAGTCATATCAAATGCATAATTAAAATAAAATGCATATACATGACATTAACAAACAATCCAAACCAACATGAGCCCATTTACAAGACACCTAGCACAACATTAACATTTGATCTTTGGACCAAAAATATCAATTTGTAAGTGGTACTCTCAACATAGTAATCAAACATTAAAAATAAATCATGTCAAGCTATAGTCTTTCTTTAGGCCGACTACTTCTTACATGAAAATCTTTATAATCGTCACATTTTTATCATCACATGTATATATTATTTGGCCAAATAATAATCTTCCTTTGAACCGATGATTACTCGCATAAATAACAAATATATCCATCTTTATACTTCGCAATAAGGTATTACCACAATAGAGGTTACTTTGGCAACAATATTGTTTCAACCAATTTATTATGAAATACAAGAAAATTTAAAGCAATAATAATTAAATAAAACAAACATAAGCCAATGGTTTATTTTATTTAATTAAATGCCCTTAATTTTATTGCCATTAATTTTTTGAATGGAATTATAATAAAATTACCCAAACTTTATCATAATGTATTGAATGTCATTTATGATAATAGATAATTATTGAATTGCTGACAATAATATCTTAAAAAAATTAAAAAAAATCCAACAAATTGTTTTTTAAGAAAACTCAAGTTCAAATACAGTTTAATGATTAACAAATATATATATATAGTTTTAAACTATAAAAATATAAATTGTAAAAGAAAATAAAACAGTATCACATATATAATATTTCATTACGTACAATATCACTAGAAAAAAGGACGATTACGTTCCATATTTCGTTAAGAAACAATTTTTTTTCCGGATCAAACTAATTGTAGATTTGATTTGTATATAACTACAAAATTGATGCACTATAAAGCGTCAAAATTAGACAATAAAATTACATCATTGTGTAATCAAAGAAAAAAAGGTTCCAGCAAATTGTTTTGATGCAAAACTCACAACACCTTACTCAAATTAACGCCTTTTCAATTGTATATAACAATAACTCATCGGATCACTTCAACCTCGAATCATGATTTTCAATATACATAAAAGACAACCTTTTCTAGCACCTGTTTCCATTGCATATCACCATTCATGGTACACATGCATATAATGTGAACGGCAAAAAAAAAAAGGATTTTATGAAACCCTATTGAAATCGATATAGGCAAGAAACGATGCAAGTCTTATCAAGAAAACTAAATCCAATAATTTCTCGATAATTCAATATGATACGGCTCTGATACCAATTGAAGAAAAATTAATTCCTAAATCATTATGGTGAAAATCATCACTCAATAAAACCTCAAAAGCATCATATTTGATCATAGAAAAAATCTTAAACAAATAAAGGGTACTTGTTTTAGTTGCAACAATGATTTATTTTTATTCTTCTAGCCTTTAGCCTTTCCTTTTGAGCTTTAGTCTTAATCAGTCAAATCACTCCTTAGAGGGTATTCTCTCTAGATGAGAAAGAAAGAAAACTGAAACTTGATTTGACCTATTGGGGACCATAATCCTATATATAGTATTTTTTCTTTATTGTCGGGTCTGTAAGCTCCCATTATACCTAATTGATCCAACACTAATATCCACCTATTTATCCCATATTTACTTAGGAATCTATTTGGACATATTTAATTGACGACTTTAATTTATCCGATATATATTAAATAGAATAATACAATTATTAATACAATATGTAGCACACAATAACGTTAGGAAATTTAATTTCCTAATAGTACACCCCACTTAACACTTTTCACATCCTAAACACCAAGCTTCCCTCACGAGTTTGATGGCATAACACCACTCTCCTCTCCTTAATTTCTTTCGTCACAATAGAGGTTGTCGACACCCACAACAACAAAAATCATCATCATGTTGTGTTCTTGTGTCTCTTTGCCATGGACCTTTTAACGCCAATAGCTTGATCTTTCTTCCCATTACTCAAGGTAAGACCATGTTCATAGTTCCTCCTCCACCAAAATCTAATTTTTCCTTCTTGCATGTAGAAAATAATTGTAGTCTTACCTCTACAATCTCAAGTACGAATTCTTCCTAGGTTACCAAGCACATCCTTTTTTCCATTTTATTTTGGTAGTTTTAAATTTAACTTCCCTAATCAGAAATTCAGTTCTCTTAATGCTCTTTAATTTGATGGTATTTTTGTCTTTATGTTTTCATATAGTGTTTTATGTCGATTATGGGTTAGAGAGAAAGTTCTACACACAGAGGACATCGTCTTCTCATACTCTTGGAGGTTCCTAGAAAGTCTCGGGTAAGGGTAGAAGTAGGGGTAATATATGTTTTGGTGTACGAAGAGGGTTGGGAGTTCCCCACTCTTAACACTTTTGGGGTTTCATTGCCGAAGAGTCGAATTACGACTTGTTATAAGACACATATACTCGATGTCATGGCTATATATAGTAATTAATTATGACACTGAGAGAATGATGTCTGGCAAACCCCAATTCAAAGCAATTGATTGAATTGCTTAAAGAGCACTTTTTGAATTATGCCCTGTTGATTTTGATTCTTTGTATCTGAGAGATAAAATAATAATAAACTGTATTATTTGGCATGTATTGATGCTTGATATGTATTTTTAGTGAGAAATAGACTTAATAAGGATCTTGTAGGATTTGGAATCAGTGGATTTTCTTTTTAAGATAATTGATTATGAATTTTATAAGATGAGTATGGGATGGACTAAAATTTTGTAGTTTATTCTTATTTAGAGATGAAATGAGACTTTATTTGAGGAAGTTGTGGTAGTTGAAAAGTTATAGAAAATATACCAGTGCTTTCTTGATACTTTGAGAGGTTCCCTGTAAATTGTTAGTCCTAATGAGTTTTTGATTTTTTTGATTTTTCTCATCCAACTGTCTTTAATTGGTCTACATTGTTTTCAAGCTAATGTATGGTTCTTAAGTGTAGCTTTTGGTTTTAGAAAATTTTATACTTCGTTCCTTCAATACTTCCTATCTACATCATCTATATCTAAATTTATATGAACTTATAATCATATTACTTAGTATAATTTAAATCCAAAATCGTTTACTATAAAAATTCATATTTGATTATTTAACTAGTCCTAAACACTTCTTCTTTTGAAGGCTTATGATTTTGCTTTATGGGTGAGATAAAGTCTTGCCAAATGAAAATGGAAAGATTTACAAATGAGGGGCAAGTTTTTTCTTGGAAAATTTATTCCATCTATCTCATCTCTAATGCGAAGAGAAAGAAATTGAAATGAACCATGCATCACGGCATCCTAGGACTTAGTGTCCACCGCCAGGCTTAGTGTCACTCCAGACTTGGTGATATCCTAAGCTTAATGCTACTTCAAGTTTCTTGGTTATTCCATGGCTTAGTGTCAAGGGTGCCATATAAATACTATTTTGGTACCCCATGTATGACACTATAAATAGAAGAGTAGTAATGACTAACATAGGAACATGCATCACACTCATATATATAGGATGGCTAACTTTGATGATTCACTACTAGAAAAATCGCTTTTAACATCGGTTCTTTTGGACATTCAACATCGGTTTTTAACCGATGTTGAAACAGGCGATGTTGAAAGTATCAATGTTAACATCGGTTTTCGAAAACCGATGTTAACATAATTACACAACATCGGTTTTCTTAAATAACCGATGTCAAATAATAAGAAATAAAAAAAAAAATTAAAATATGCATATTCAACATCGGTTTTCTTTGAAAAAACCGATGTTAAATTTATATATCGACATCGGTTTTCCTAAAACCGATGTAGAAAAGGATATTTCTACATCGGTTGTATCAAAAACCGATGTGGAAAATACACACTCTACATCGGTTTTGACTCAGAAACCGATGTTGTATATTCCATTTCTGCATCGTTTGTCCCATAACCGATTTAGAATATCATTTTATAAAAAAAAAATATGACCCTATTCTCTTTATTTCTATTCTTGTAATTTTAAAAGATACATTAAAAGCTTAAACAAATGGAGTTCAAAGGAGAGGTACATCACCTAAACACTAACAATGTCTAACAAATTCAAGAGTAAACAAAGCAACCAAAACACATTCCCAAATATATTATATATATACTCCAACCAAAAAACTGCAG
>PYAF01005585.1:144992-168364 GCA_007407185.1 Glycine tomentella
CTTAAAAGCCCAATCCCCTTGGCCAATCTTCCAGAGAAATCCTCTGTCATCATCGCCCCCAATAGCCACCAAAGCTGCATTTGTTGGGCTGCAGGCAACTGATTACAACTCCCCTAAAAAAGAATTCAAAAAATCACCGCAAATATTTCTCAGATATTCATTTGCAAACAAAATTACTCACAGAAATTCAGAAACAATGCATAGGAAAGAAAATTCAAGCCATGAAAACTACATTTGTTACTACTGTGCCCACAAAGAAAAGAATAATTAATTAATAATGAAGAGGCAGCAAATGGGTTTGAAGTTCAAAGCAAGATGATTGAGAAATAAAATGTGATTTAGTTACCTAAGTGAGACTGATTTGGAGACAAATATCAGTGCTTCATTATCATCGCAAACCCAACTGAGCGTACCCAAAGGCACGAAGCAATTCGTGTTCGCGTTGCGTGATCCCCAAACCCAATCCCTAATTTACATTCTCTCCACCCTTACCTTATCTAGCCTCCGACGCCACGTGTCTCATCACAGAGATGAAACCCAAAGCCATTTTGGTGCAAGCCGCCGCCGTCGCCGCCGTTTCCCCCTTCTCTCAGCTTTAGTCTGAAGAAGAAGAAGACTCTGTAAAAGAAAAGCGTTGAGAGCAAAAGAAAAATGCAGAACAAAGAGAGAGAGAGTGTGAAGCAGCAGCTGCACAAGTGAGAGTAAGAGTGAAATGTGAGGATCACATCGTGCCACGAAATCAAAAAATGTGGGGTTTTAAGCCTCTTTTGTCTAACCTTCGAAGTCACGAGTGAGAGTGAAATGAGGGGTTTTAAGCCTCTTACCTCTAACCTTCAGAGTCACATTGCGTTGCACCGCCACGAGATCGGAAATGTCGTGATGACGGCGACGAAGATGAGGGTCACGAATGGTTCATGTGAGGGAGCTGTGAGAGGAGAAAGGCTTCGAGTGAGAATGAGAAAGGTTAAGAAATTAGGGAGCTGAGGGTTTAGCGTCAACTAATGTATTTTTAAAGATCCAACTTAACATCGGTTTTAAAAAAAAAAAACCGATGTTATTGGCACAAACTTAACATCGGTTTTTAAGGAACCGATGTTACGAGATAAAACTTAACATCGGTTTTCTGGAAAACCGATGTTAAGTTTGTGTCAGTAACATCGGTTTTTTGAAAAACCGATGTTAAGTTGCTCCAATAACATCGGTTTTGTTAAAAACCGATGTTAACAATATTCTTTTATTTACGAAAATGCCACCGCGCTTAATTTAACATCGATTTTACTTGTAACCGATGTTACATTGCCGATGTTGAATGTATATTTTGTAGTAGTGATTGTTTGATATATAGGGATTGCAATGATTTCAAATTATGTGATGACTAGTGTAAGTACAAATACTTTGATTGAGATATGTGTTTCTGTATGATATTGAGTGTTGACATACTTGTTTGTTATATATAAAATGTATTTTTTTAGTCATATAGTATGATGTGCAACTCAATATGTGTGTATATGTGTTAAAGAACTTAGGTGTTATTTGTATGTTTACTCTCCCGTCTTTATCATATTTTACTACAAAGCCTCACTCCTCCTTGTTTGTGTTTTTTGATTTTGCTTGGTTTAAAGCATTGAACAGGCCAGAAGGATCACAGGAAGGCAATGGGGGTAGGGTAGATGGTTGTTAAACACAACAACTCAGGGTTGTGTGCTATTATATGTTTTGCTTGTGTTATGTTTTATTTTGTATAGTGTATTTGTGGGAGCTAATGTTCTAGACTTATTTCATATTCCCTTTCTTGTTGTAAATATTTGAGACTTGTTATAGCAGGTATTCCCATCCTTTTTTTTTTTTTGAAAAACTTATAGCTCCCAAATTTGTATAGTTGATGTTCTTAGTACCCGCCAATAGTGAAATGTATGTACTTGGACTTTCTCCTACCATATTCTCTCTTATAATGGATATATCCTACTCTATATGATCTTCAATCAGGTATCCAAGATTTTGAGTGATCTAATGGCTTTGGCCTTTTGTTAGCCTTATTACATTCTGCTTGAATAGTATAAATTGTTACCAATAACTAGATATACTTGAACCATTATTCATATTATGTTGTTCAAATTACTCAAATTCTTATGTGTCCAAAATTAATTAACCAGATATTCTTTTAAAATAAGAAGTTACTAGTTCACAAATTTAATTAATGTCACGTCCAAATCGCAATAAATTGTACCATGTTTTAGAACCTTGAGGGCTCCCGAACAAGGCACTTTGACTATCACAATACACAGTAGTCTTCTGCTGCTTGTGCCCAAGTTCCTCCAATAGCCTTTGAATCCAAATAGCTTCCTTGCATGCCTAGGTAGTTGCCATATACTCAGCTTCTATAGTAAACAAAGACACAACAAGCTATAATTTGGATAACCTGCTCACTGACCCTTCTACAAGTGTAAACACATAGTCAATAGTATATTTTCTCTTATCAAGATCACCTGTAAAAAGAATTAACATAGCTCATGACAATATATATTGATCTTTCAAAACATAATGCAACACCTGAGGTTCCTTTGATGTATCTAAGGATCCTCTTAACAACATTACAGTGCTCTCTACCAAGATCTTCCATGAACCTACTAATTGCTCTCACTGCTTGTGCAATGTCTAGTCTAGTACAAATCATGGCATACATAAGGCTTCCTACCGCTTATGCATACAGTACTTAAGACATTTTCATCTTCTATGTCTCATTGCTAGGACATAACACATAAGTGTTCAATACCATTTTGTCTGAGTAGTAGAAGCATGAAGTGTAGATATGCAAAAGATTCACACCAAAGATAACCTAGTAGATGTTATGGCAAGCCCATCAATGCAAACAAGTTTGCATGGAGTCAATCCTCATTTAGCCTATCAAAAACGTAAGCAGCAAGGAAATGACAAGGTAGAGAGGAATTTGAAAGCTCTCAAAAGTAGCTTTAAGTGGGAGATTGTGAAGTCGTGGACAATAAAGAAACTTTAAGTAAAAAAAGGAATGGTTGAATATCTTACCTCTACATAGCTAGGACTGTGATAGTTGGAATGGTAGAAATTGTGCAATGGCATTTAATGCATATGTTGCCATCTTTTCCTATAAATAGCAAGTAATTTTTCTTTAAATTACGATATCCATTCTTAGAGAAAGTTCTTTGAGTGAGAGTTGTATTTTCCTATTACAAGAGAGAGTGTGTAATTGTTCTCTCCTTATATTTAGAGAAAGGTTGCAATTTTCTTCTATTTAGTGAAAATATTTCTCTAGTCATGCATGTGATTTTTTCTTTATCAGTTGAGGGTTTTCCATATTAAAATGTTTTAGATCCATTCTTATTATTCTCTTATCTTTAATTTCCACAGAGAGTATTTACTCCCATTAAACTTCTATATGTTGTACTTTGTTTCCATGATTTCACACAACTTCCACCGTTTATAGTACCACCTACTGGTATATTGACCATAGACCATGAACTAGTACACCAAGTAAGTTCCCAGGAAAGAGAGGTGGGTCACCAATAGTTACACTTAAATAATAAGTTTTTCCTTAGCCAAAACATTCCTAGACATGCACTTTCATACCAAGCTATATATCCAGTAACAAGAATAATTCTTTTTGATGTGAAAGATCAGACAAACTGCGACCACAGAGCATATTAAGAATTTTCTTCGTCACTATATTAGTGTGCCAATGTTTATTGCACCAGAACAATATCAAAACCTATTGGCTCTGATACTACTCTTGGGTACCAAAGTAACAAAATAATGTCTCGTAGCTAAAATAAGAGATAAGAAAAATAGGAATGTACACACAATATTTTAACATGGAAAACCCTCAACGAATAAGGGAAAATGCACGAAAAAGACTAGAGAAATATTTTCACTTAGTGGAAGACAATTACAATATCTCTGAATATAAAGAGAGAACAATTACACACTTTTTTTTTATAATAGGAGAATATAACTCTACTCAAAGAACTCTCTCATGGAATGGATTCTACTTGTAATGGGATAATCTAATAAGCAAATTGGCTTGTTATTTATAGGCAAAAATTGCAACGTGTGCATTAAATGAAAATATAATGAACACTTATGCAAATAACCAAGAGGCGGTGAATTGGTTTTACCTCAGAGTTTTAAAATTTCCTTTCAAAATTTATAACAGCAGAAGACTTCAAAATGATCATATCAATTTAAAACCAATTAGAAATCACTTTACTTCATCAATCAAATCACTCTTGTGCAATAACCAAGTTTATATGATGAACAAATTCTATACTTCAAGAATTAAATGAAATATAAACTGAAATCTAATGCACACAAGATTTATACTGGTTCACCTCTCAACCCTGGAGGCTACATCCAGTTTTCTTCCAGCCAAATCTTGGTTAGAGTTCCACTATAACAAATATCTATTTTTTACAAGCTTACAGAATGATCTCTTTTACCCTTCCTAGGTAAAATTTAAAATCTACTTCCTATAGACTTTTCGAAAGACAAAGAACCAGAGATCCCCTCTTTGCTCTTCCCTCTAGAAACCTTTTCTAGAACAAGCTTTAAAGAATACAAATGTTATATGGAAATACTACTCAATTACACAACAAATATTAACAAAACAAAAAGCTTTAGGTACAAGAAAGATATCACCTTATATTCCTCAGCAATTACAATGATATGAATGATTCAATCAACCTGAGATTATATGCATAAGATGACTACCAATCTTTCTTGAAAACTTTCTTTAAGCTCTAGCTTGAATAAATCTTCAATCCATGAGTATGAAGACTCAAAACTCTAGTAAATCATAATGACACTCATCATATTTGATTATCTCACTAATTATAGCCTTGGGTACACTTGAGAACTTTAGCATATGTATATCACAAAGTATGCACGGATATCTCTTTCTTCCTTTTTTTTTCAGACTCAACTTCTCTATTTATAAAAAAACTATTTTAACTAACTGTAATCGATTAATTCGTCAATGTAATCGATTGTTTTATCAATGGTAATTGATTATTTTATCTATATAATCGATTAAATTGTTCATCAGAAATCTAAAAATCTGTTACGAACAGAATAATCGATTAAATAACCTTGTAATCGATTAAGCCAGACAAACTAAGTTTTACAATGCACACATGTAATCGATTAAGTATCTATTTAATCGATTAACACAGACTATGTCTAAACCTTAACAATGCATATTTAATCGATTACTAAAATCTGGTAACCGATTAAACCATATGAACATGTTGTGTAAAATTATGTAGAAGCTTATGTAATCGATTATATCTCAAGATAATCAATTAACACAGGAAGTTCTCAATTTTGTGTACAGTTAATTTAATCGATTACGAGCCAGTGGTAATTGATTAAAATGTTCATAAGGCATTTTCCAGAAAATATTCACACGCCTGTAATCGATTATATTACAAGATAATTGATTATCACAGCGAAAAAATGTTTTATACAATTCCTAATAGCCTTTATGAATTTCTATAGGTTTGCTAATTACTATATGATTAATTCCTATCAAATGAATGTATGAATGCATGAATTATCAATTGCCAAAGAGGATTATAAAGCTTTTGTTGGATATAGGGGGAGCAACATAAAGATTTGATTCAAGACTTATTTTGAGCTTTCAACATGCTGGGAGTGCCTTGAAGTTAATGATATGATTCTAGTGTAAGAGAAAGGCAATCTGATTGATCCATACATGTATAGCAATCATTCATTCATTCATTCATTTAGAAGGTTTTTCATAAAAGATAACAAAGATTTTCTAAGTTGGTTAAGGTTTTAATCTGATTGAAAGGTTTTTGGAAAAATGTCATTTTCACTGGTTTAATCGATTACCTTACAGGTATAATCAATTATTTTGTTCTTCATGAAATCTGGAAAATCTTTATAAACACTTTAATCGATTACCTATCGGTTTAATCGATTATTTGGCCTTTGATTGAAACAGGAACTGCTATGTTAAAAATTTTAATCGATTACCAACATTCGTAATCGATTACATAGTTGAAATCATTTTTTAAGGCTTCCTGGTTTAATCGATTACCATCATTCGTAATCGATTATATTATTGAACAAAGCTTTTGAGGTTTGCTGCCTTGATCGATTACCAAACCTTGTAATCGATTACACAGTTCATTTTGTGAAAAATGTACTTCCTGGTATAATCGATTACAGCTCGGGATAATCGATTATTTTGCTCATTGCTTAAACCTAGAAAACTTCATGAACAGGTTAATCGATTACAGAAGTATTTTAATCTATTACATATGCGTATTAATCGATTATTTGGCGTGTGTAATCGATTACAGTTAGTTACAACTTTCTGTTATAAATAGAATGAAAGCTTAGCTCGAAAATAACTTTGTTCATTTGTAATTCTGAGTATACACAAGCTTTCTATTCTCTCTCAAAGTGATTTTCTGAGTTCTATTACTTTTTGCCACTTTCAAATCATTCATGGGTTATTGAGTGAATCTTGAGCAAGAAACTTTTTCAAAGATAAGGAAAATATGTGCTGATTCATTTTTGCTATTCAACCTGGATTTGGTAATACATGTGCATTACATTCTCTGGATCATCAGGTTGTATTTCTCCTTAATCTTTGTGTGTAAATTCGTATTCTGAAATTCTGTTGAAATTACTATTGTAAGTGGGTTCTTCTAGCTTGGTTCTAGAGAAGGGTTCTCTAGATTAAAGAACAGAGTAGTGTTCTTTGATTCTTGCTCCTTAGAATTCTAATAGGGTTTTAGTTTTCTATTCTTTATCTAGGGTTGATAAGGGGGAGATCTTGTAATAAGCTTGTAAGAACAAGATTTATAATGGTGGAACTCTAATCTAGTGTTGATTAGAAGAAACTGGATGTAGCTTCAGTTGTGAAGTGAACTAGTATAATTGCTTGTGTAATTGTTTCTCTATCTCTTATACTCTGATTGATCATTGATTCTTTGTTTCATATTCATTGTTCAACAAGTACTGTTTTGAGTTGATTGATTCCAAGAGGCTGAGCAATTTGATTGAGTAAAAAAGATTTCTTGGTTTTGAAAGTGATAAAGATCCTTAAAACTCTTATTTGAATAATTTTTAAAATACCAAGGTTAAACCAATTCACCCCCCTCTTGGTTATTGTGAGTATTCCCTTTATTTTTAATTGGCATCAAGAGCTGGTTCTTGAGAGTTATTCAAGATTGAAAATGATAGGAATACTTCAATACAACCAAGAGGGGGGGTGAATTGGTTGAATCTTGATATTTAAAAATTTTATAATCAGAGTTTCCACAGGATCTTTATCACTTTAAAAATTGTTTTGAAACCAAGAATCTTATATTCAATCAAATTCCTCTGTCATGAAAATCAATAGACAACTAAAATCTTTCTGTGCAAATAATTTGATTCACAAACCAAAGCAATAAAGAGATGAAGAGAATAGAATAAAGATCAGCCACAATTTTTATACTGGTTCACTTCAAACACTATGAAGCTACATCTAGTTCTTCCACTCAACACTAGAATTGAGTTCCACTATTGCAAATTAATGTTCTTACAAGATATTACAAGCCTCTCTTTATCAACCCTAGATAAAGTTCAGAGATCTAAAGCACTATTAGATTCTTAGAGACCAACCCCACTGAGAACACTACTCAGTAACCCCTAGAGAAACAATATCTCTAGTTATCATGCAAGAAACCCATTTATAATAAGCCAATCTTTACAGAAATCAAATAACAGATTTACAACCACAAAGAATAAGGAACGAATTCACATGATAATCCAATGAACAAAATGCATATGTATGATTCACCAGGTTGAAAGAAAGAATAACAGATTCAATGCATCCCTTTTCCTTACTCCTTGAGACTCAATGATGCTTCACTAATCAAATCAAAAAACCCATATGAATTTTGGTGAAGCTAAGACGTTTTTAAACTCAGAAAACTCACTAATGAAAGCTCATGAATGTTTGTGATTTCCCAGAATTCGAATTGTTCAACTCTTTAAATCACAGAGCAATGGGTTCAATTTATAATATCTTTCTAACTGAAAATAATCGATTAAACACGCTCCTGTAATCGATTATTTAGCATATGTAATCGATTAATTCAAGAATGTAATCAATTAAAGTGTTTCTGATACGTTCTGGGTTTGAGCTATGAACATTATAATCGATTATCCCGTCACGTAATCGATTAAGATAGGAACTCATGATTTTCCAAATACACTGAGTAATCGATTACTGTTTTTGGTAATCGATTAAGACAGGAAGACTAATATTTTCAAATGCACTATGTAATCGATTAAACCGATATGTAATCGATTAAATTAGCAAAACATGTTAGCCATAGGCATGATATGTAATCGATTACGAGCTTCTGTAATTGATTAAGACAGGAAGTTTGTTATTTCAATTTTAGCCTAGGTAATCGATTAATTCGATATGTAATCGATTACAATGTTCTTAATTTGTTTTCCAGAAGGCACGAAGAAAAAAATAATCGATGCCAACATATCTGTAATCGATTAAAACTGGAAAACTCCATTTTTCCAAAAACTTTATTTTAATCTGCCTTATTTATTAAATACTTTTGCATTAGCCTTCAATCTAACAATCCTAAATGAATGATATGCATGATATGCACACTAGATTATCAGATACCACTTCTTTCCTTTTACAAGAATCAAATTGATCTTCAAGCTTCCATGGCACTTTTGAAATGAGGCATGTTGAAAGCACACAACTCCAAAGCTTGATTCCTTGTCCAACTTCTCATGACTCCTCTTGAATCAAACAAAGATCACTATCTTTTCTTCAAAAAGAAAAATGAATACCTCACAAATAACCTTCAAAGAAGGTGCTTCTTTAAACAGACCTCCTATGTTTAAAGGGGAGCACTTCAGTTTTTGGAAAAATAGAGTGAAAATCTTTATTCAATCAAATGACCCAAGAGCTTGGAATGTTATAGAAATGGTCCTTTGATACCCATTAAAATTGTTGGCAATGAGATGATTCCCAAAGAATGGGATGAGATGACAGATGCTGAAAAGAGAGTTGTCCAATATGATTTCAAAATAAAAAATATGATAACCTCTGCACTTTCTTCTGATGAGTTTTTCAGAACAGTAAGATGCACAAGTGCCAAAGAGATGTGGGAGATGCTGAAGATTACTCATGAAGGCACTGAAGAAGTTAGAAGATCAAGAAAACATGCTTTAATCCATGAGTATGAAATGTTCAAGATGAACACCAAGGAAAGCATTTCTCAGTTACAAACAAGATTCACTCACATAGTGAATCATCTTTTGGGTCTTGGGAAGATCTTTGATACTGAAAAATTAAACATCAAAATCTTGAAGTGTCTCACAAGACCTTGGCAACCAAAGGTGACAGCAATCAAGGAATCAAAGGATTTGTCAAAAATGTCCATGGCTGCACTATTTGGTAAGTTACTTGAATATGAGCTTGAAATGTCTCAACTGACTTGTGTTGAAGATGCAGAAAAGAAAAGTAAAGGCATTGCATTAAAAGCTGCATCATTAAAGTCTGAAGAAGTGGAAGAATCAAGTGAAGAAGAGGAAGAGGATAACATGAACTTGATTGTTAAAAATTTCAGCAAGTTCTTGAGGAAGAACAAGAACAAAAAGTTCAACAATAGCAATAAGAACAAGAACAACAACAACAACAACAAAAGGATTGACAATACTTTCACTTGTTTTGAATGTGGAAAACCTGGCCACATCAAATCAGAATGCTCAAGGGGACAACAAAATGAGGAAGGAAGGAAAACTAAAAGAGCCTACATAGCTTAGGAAGATAATGAGTCAACTACATCAGAATCTTCAAGTGAAAATGAAGAAGCTAACATGTGTCTCACCTCTACTATCAATGAAGAAGATGATGATCTATTAAGTGATGGAGATGACGTAAATTCTGAACTTGAACAAGCTATTAATGTTTTCCAAGAAATGCATGAAGAAACTCAAAATCTTGCAAAATCCAATAATAAGCTTAAAGGAAATCTTAGATAGCATGTTGCAAAAATTACTGAAATACAAACTGAAATTTGCAACTTGAAAGAAGAAAATGAAAAACTTGTTTCAAGTTACAAAATGAATGGATGTGTATGTGCTTCTTCTTCTACAAATGTTGACAAAATAACTTGCTGCAAAAAGATTTTGATGATTACAAAAAGAGTCAAGGAGAAAAATATATGTCAAGTTTATCCGAAATCAGCTATTTGGTTGATCTTTTAAGAAAATTATACAAAGGAAAATGCAACTTGGCTGAAATGTTAAGTGTGCAAAGGTATGCTGGAGATACTTTTGGATTAGGGTACAAAAGAGGGTCAAAGTATTCTGGAAAAACTATATTTGTGCCTCCAAAACAGAAGAATTAAAAGTTGGTCATAAACTCAAAGATCAATCAAAATGCTTTCTTGAGAAAATCATCAAAATCTGTAAGTTGCAACTATTGTATGGAAAAAAGACATACATCTTACAAATGCTATGCTAGGAGATTCTATGTGCCTAATGGAGATTACATTTGGGTTCAGAAGAAAAAGAAGGCAACTAATCCCTACGGACCCAATCTCAATTGGGTACCTTCCTTTATAAATTGATTTGATTTTTGCAGATATGTCTAAGAGTTAGATCTTTATTATGGTACCTTGATAGTGGATGCTCTAGACATATGATGGGTGACATGTCCATGCTTACAAATTTAACTCTTAAGGATGGAGGATTTGTCACTTATGGAGATAACAACAAAGGAAAGATCATTGGAGAAGGCAACATAGGAGATAGCTTCAAAACCAAAATCATAAATGTTCTTTATGTTGAAGGTTTGAAGCATAATCTCTTAAGCATTAGCCAACTCTATGATAAAGGATTCAAAGTCTCATTCAATGAAAATTGCTGCATGATTTGTGATGGGAAAAGTGGTGAAGTGATTCACATAGGTAAAAGAAAAGGTAACATTTACTTACTTTCATTTGATCATGCATTCTTTCACAACTCTTCTTGTCTAATAAGCAAGATTGATGAATCTTGGCTATGGCATAGAAGGGCAAGACAAAAAATGCATCATATGAACAAGCTAATTAAAAAAGATTTACTAATTGGTTTACCCAAACTCAAGTTTGAAAAGGACAAACTATGTGATGCTTGTCAAAAGGGGAAACAAATCAAAAATTCTTTTCAAATTAAAAACATTGTTTCTACCTCTAGACCACTTGAATTACTTCACATTGATTTGTTTGGTCCTTCTAGAACTATGAGTTTAGGAGGCAATTATTATGGGCTTGTCATAGTAGATGATTACTATAGATATACTTGGACTTTGTTTTTGAAATTCAAAATTGATGCTTTTCATTCATTTAGAAAATTAGCCAAGCTTACTCAAAATTAGAAAGGCAGCAAAATTATCTCAATAAGAAGTGATCATGGTTGAGAATTCCAAAATGAACATTTTGAAAAATTCTATGAAGAGAACGAATTAACCACAATTTTTCAACTCCAAGAACACCTCTACAAAATGGTGTTGTGGAAAGGAAAAATAGATCTCTTGAAGAATGAACTATAACTCTTCTTAATGAGACAAATTTACCAAAATATTTTTGGGTTGATGCTGTAAGTACAGTTTGCTACTTTGAATATATTACTTATAAGGCCTATTTTAAAGAAAATCCCTTATGAGCTATACAAAGGTAGAAAACCAAACATTTCTCACTTGAGAGCTTTTGGCTGTAAGTGTTTTGTTTTAAACAGTGGCAAATAATCACTTGGAAATTTTGATGCTAAAGCTAATGAAGCAATTTTCCTTGGATATTCATTACATAGTAAAGCATATAGAGTTTTCAATAAAAGAACAATGTGCATGGAAGAATCTGTACATGTGATTTGTGATGAGTCTAATCCCTTAAAAGAGGAAAAGAAGTGTGAATTAGATGCAGATTCTATAGAAGATTTTATTCAGCTTAATGATTCCACACAAAAAGAGAAAGATGAACCAAGTGCTGAAATGAAACCATCAACACCTAATCAAGAGCCAAAAGATTGGAGAACAACTAGAGATCTCTCACTTGACAACATCATAGGTGAAGTTTCAAAGGGAGTATCCATTAGACCTTTTTTAAGAAATCTATGTTGTAATATGGCTTTTGTTTCTCAAATTGAACCCAAGAATATTGATCAAGCTTTGAATGATGAACACTGGATGTATGCCATGCATGATGAGTTAAATCAGTTCAAGAGAAATGGAGTTTGGGAACTTGTTCCAAGACCATCCTCTCTCAAACCTATTGGGACAAATTGGGTTTTTAGAAATAAACTTGATGAGAGTGGAATCATAGTCAGAAATAAAGCTAGATTGGTAGCAAAAGGTTACAACCAAGAGGAAGGTATTGACTATGAGGAAACCTATGCTCCAGTTGTAAGATTAGAAGTCATTAGATTATTACTTGCATATGCATGTCTAATGGATTTTAAATTCTTTCAAATGGATGTTAAAAGTGCCTTTTTAAATGGATACATTGAGGAGGAGATATATGTTGAACAACCTCCTGGTTTTACTGATTTTAAACATCCAAACTATGTCTTTAAACTTAAAAAAGCACTTTATGGTTTAAGACAAGCCTCTAGATCTTGGTATGAGAGACTAAGTAAATTTCTGCTTGAACAATCTTTCACTAGAGGTCATGTTGACAAAACCTTGTTCATCAAAAGACATAAGCATGATATATTATTGGTTCAAGTATATGTTGATGACATTATTTTTGGTTCAACTAACCATTTGCTATGCAAGGAATTTTCCACAACTATGCAGAAAGAAATTGAAATGTCAATGATGGGAGAATTAACATTCTTTCTTGGACTTCAAGTGAAGCAAATGAAGAATGAGACATTTCTCAATCAATCCAAGTATTGTCTTGAAGTAATTAAAAAGTTTGAAATGGAGAAAAGTAAAGATGCTGCAACACCAATGACAACATCAACCTACCTTGATTCAGATGAAAATGGAAAGAGGGTTAATGAGTCAAAATTCAGAGGAATGATTGAATCATTATTGTATTTGACTGCTAGTAGACCAGACATAATGCTAAGTGTAACACCCCGTAGGCCTCCGATGCGTTATCATTAATAATAGCAGTTTAGCGCTTAAATCACAATTAACAGCTCAGCGGAAACACAGAATCGCTTTTCTTGATTTAGTATGTATGGAATTAAACAGATTAAAGCAAACATTCATACAAGGAATAAATCACGTCTTCACTGATCCAGTTCTCATACATAACCATAGACAGATAAGAACATCCACAATATACTCAGGAGGAAAATATATCATATCATTATCAGTTCTGTACATACATATACATCAGTGTCTTCACCACACTGTGGTGATACAAAAGTATAACTGTCCTCACCGAGGGTATACAGAACTATACAGCCCTTATCAAGGGTACAAAACATAAATAAAACAAAACTGAGCTTTCAAGCTCCATCTGCTGCTCTTAGCTAGGCAGAGACGTCTCTATTCGGGCCTCCTGCCCTAAGACTGCTCTCTTCTGCCTGAAGAGTCACCTGAAATCATAAATCCCCACACGAGGTGAGATACACATCTCAGTAAGTCCAGGGTCCAAGGAGGGATCTCCTCCACCCTGGCCCACTTTCCACAATACATTCATTAGGCAATCACAAACAAATGGCTACTGGCCCTCATAACAATATATTAAACATCCAATCTTGGCGGAGCTACCTCAACGCCCAAATCAACACACATGGCAGAGCTACCTCAACGCCTATCTCGGTAACACGGCGGAGCTACCTCAACGCCTCATTCAGTAACATGGCGGAGCTACCTCAATGCCTCATCTAATGGCCAATAGATCTATCACAAGCATATCATATAATAATCACAGATGCACACATATATCAATATGAGGATGCAACAACCAATGCATGCATCATGGAATGACGAACACTCCCCCGGAGTGTGGTGTGGCACACAAGATGGGAAATTCTTCCCAGGGACACTGAACTTACCTGGCAAGATATCACTCTGCAATCCAGTCCCTGCTCTGTGGTTCCCGCCATTGACACCCTCAGTGTCAAGCCCTATTCAAGGCATATATTCATATCAAAACCGATTCAACAGGCATTCAATCACAGAACATATCGTATCAGAAATCCCCTATCCTAGGGTTTTATTCAATCTCAGCCCACATTAGGCTTCTCACAGACCACACAAGGTCTTCCAAGGCTAAATACAAGGCATCAGAGTCGTCCCTGACTCAATGTACGGCCTATACACAGGCTCACATCAGCCTCATCATCTAAAAATCACTGGAACGGTCTGAGTTTCACTCAAAGCACCGTTCAAATAGCCTCTTGGGCACAACACAGTTATTATCTAGGCTCTAGCATGTCAATTAACCATCACAAGTGACTATCACACAGCCACACATGCATTCATAGAGCCAATATCCAACATTCACCAATTCAAAAACTGAAAGCTAATCCTTCGTCACTAGACAATTCTAAACAAGATTCCCTACAAAATCCTGGGCTAATTCTAGCCCCAGATCAACATAGATCACAAAATTTAGAAAATTCCCAAACTCAAAATCAACCGAAGGAACTTAAGTTTCTTACCTCAGTGGCGACCCAAAAGGCTATAGAACAGCTTTCCTTAGCTCTGTATTCCGTTCTGCGCCTTGGGTTCTTGCCAACACTCAAGTCTCAGAGGTTTCTCTGAGGGAATGGATTTTGCTCAATCCAAAGGAAAGGATGAAGGATTTTAGCTTTCTAATCGGTTATAACAGGTTTCTAGGTCACAGGAAGGTGTTTAGGCTAGCATATGAGGTCCTAGGAAGCTTGGAACAGCTTTAATGGAGGTCCAGGGCTTTGGGAGGAAGAAGAAGAAGTTTTTTTTTCCTCCAAAACGCGATCTGCCCTTTATACTCTGCCTGCCCGAGCTCCGGCGCTACCCGCCCCAACATGGCGGTTTATGTGGCGCCACCAGCGCCAACCTCACGCCTCCAGCGTCAGCTTCCAGAACCTGTGGCGCCACCCGCGCCACACTGGCGCCATCCGCGCCATACCTCCCCTGACCTATGGCGCCATTCGCGCCACACTTGGCACTGTCCGCATGGAATTCCAGTGAAACTTGGTTTTCCAGGCCACTTCCCGCGCCATCCGCGCCACCTATGGCGCTAATCGCGCGGGATGGAAAACCACTGCGCCCCTCGCGTGACTCTGGCGCCCTGGGCGTCAAGTTCCAGAGAACCTGGCGCTCCCAGCGCCAACCTGGCGCCCTTGGCGTGGACTTCCAGTGAATCTGGCTCCATCAGCGCCAGCCCTGGCGCCACACCCTTAACAGGGTTTTGTTCTAAAGGATCCCTGGCGCTACCAGCGCGGGATCTGGCGCCAATAGCGCCATGCTGAGGGTCCTTACACTAAGTGGGTGCTTGTGTGCAAGATATCAAGCAAATCCCAAGGAGTCACACCTTACAGCAGTCAAAAGGATCCTCAAATATCTCAAGGGAACACCAAAAGTTGGTCTTTGGTATCGTAAAGGTGCATCAATAAATGTTATTGGATATTCTGATTCTGACTTTGCAGGTTGTAAGTTAGATAGAAAAAGCACTAGTGGAACTTGTCATTTACTTGGAAGTTCACTAATCTCATGGCATTGCAAGAAACAATCTTGTGTGACTTTGTCAACTGCTGAGCTGAATATATCTCAACTGGGAGTTGTTGTGCACAGAGTCTATAGTTGAAGCAACAATTATAAGATTTTGGAGTTGAACTGAAAGAAATCGCTTTGCTGTGTGACAACACTAGTGCTATCAACATTTCAAAGAATCCAATAATGCATTCAAAGACCAAACATATTGAGATAAGGCATCATTTTCTCAGAGATCATGTTCAGAAAGGTAATATCAAAATTGATTTCATTGACACTCATAACCAATTAGCTGATATATTTACCAAACCATTGGCTAGAGATAGATTTTATGCTCTTAGGAACATGTTAGGAATCTTGGATGAATCTAATCTCTGATAGTTTGAATGTTGTGTGCCTTTTCATATGAAATATGTCAACTATTGAATCCATCATCACAAAGCATGTATTTTTAAAAGTTTTGCTGCATAATTCTGCAGATTCTTTGTTTTCGTCTGGAATAATCCATTAAGTATCGTATTAATCGATTAAAATCACTTAAATCATGATTAAGACTGAAAACAGATTACGTAATCGATTACATCACTAAAGTAATCGATTATTCTTACCAGAAAACCTTTTGAATCCTTCTGGAGTAATCGATTACACTGATCAAAAATCCTTTTTCAAAGCAAAAGTTCACTGGAGTAATCGATTACAGTGAATGGTAATCGATTAAAATACTGGGGATCTATTTTTCATTTCAAAACTCACTGGAGTAATTGATTACGATTAGTGGTAATCGATTAAATCCCCTTACATTCAGTTTTTCACATTTTAAAAATTTACTGGAGTAATCGATTACATGTCGGATTAATCGATTACACATTGTCTTCTACATATGGATTTTACAGAAATAATCGATTACACTAAGGATTAATCGATTACTGGTTCTGCACAATGTGATTTTGACTACAAAACAATCGATTACACAACGAAATAATCGATTATTCGAGGTGTTACTGCAAAATCTGATAGATTTTTTGAAAATTGTAACTGTCCAACTCCCACCTAATTCGAATTTAAACTCCCTGCAGTGGTTTAATTTGTACTAATTGTTCTTTAATTCAAAATTCAAATTTTGGAGCCCAAATTTCTCTATATATATATAGCTTTTGTTGTAAAGAGAAATCACACCTTCTCATTCTTATCTCTCAAACACTTGTGTGTTTTCTCTTTTGTATTAGTAAAGTAACACTGTCCCAAGTATGTCTGCCTCTAAAAGAGTCAAAACATCTAAGAGAAAGGCTTGTGAGAGTTCCAACCCCCCTCCTACCAATAGGTTAGACCTTTGGTTCACCACTGAAAAAGACAGATTAACCTACCTTCAATTTGATGCCACTAAACCAGTGTGTTCCCCTAAGTATTTAGAACTTGACTGGTTTATTAGGGAAGGCTTTCAGTTTCCTGCCTTCATAGAAACCTAGAGCTTAAGAAAGTTTGTAGAGTTAAAGGGTACCTTCTACCCTGAATTGGTCAAAGTGTTTTACACCTGTGCCAAGGGATCCATGGATGGGATATTGAGGTCCCAAATAAATGGAGTGCCCATGGAAATCACCCATGAGGTGTGGGATGCAGTAGCTGGTATCTGCTTTGATAGAGAAAGAAAATTTGATGAAAATCCTGAGGGCTATAATAGAATAGATACATACAGGGAGATGCTTAATGATCCCCATATGACACTGAAAAATAGGCTAGGTACTGGACCTATGACCCATGAAGATAGGCTTTTGCACTACATAATAACATATATCCTCACACCTAGAGCAACAAACCATGCCTAGGCAACTGATGAAGACCTACAACTGGTGTATGGTCTCAAGAATTCAATCCAAATGAATTGGATTCTTATTTTTGAAGAAATTATGTTGTGCTTGTGTCTAGATTCATAGACTACTTCCAAATAGATGTCTCAAATGAAGTAGTTGATCACACTAACTCAAGCAACAGCCTCATCAAAGACAAGCATCTCAACAAGCTAGGAATGGTGAAAACACCACGAGGATGGCAGATGGCTGGCCAACAAGCTGTGCCTGAACCTCCTGCTGCTGTTGAAGAAGATGCTGCAGATGTTGAGGATGCTGAGGAAAGGGACCCTGCTCATCCCCTCTACACCCAACTCGAGTCACTCATGCTTCAAAAAATGGATGGCCTTATCACTATGCATCATGATTTTAGGGCTGGAACAAGTTCATCCTTAGAAGATATTAAGGCTAGGCTAGATAACATTGACGCTACTGTTATGTTTGAAGGGTCTGAGACTTTTTAAAATTTGTAGTTTTCTTTTTTTATTTATGCTTTCTTGTGTTTTATTTTAATTTCAGCAATGTAATACTTCCCTATCAATGAATGACATTTCCTGTGCTTATATCCACTGTGCTAGTTTAATTTTTGCCTTTAAAAAGCCAAATAGGGGGAGAAAAATGATGATTGATTCATGCTCTGCATCATACTCTATTATACCCTATTTTTCTACTCACTTTTTGTAACATCCTTCCCATTACTATATTATGCCTAGGTCATAATAAGCAACTAGAAAATGTTAACTTTTCTAATGTAAAATTTTTAGTAAAGACTCTTTAGTAAATTAAGCTTATATAGAGCCTGTAGAGACTTTTTGGTCTCTTTAGTAAATTACAACTTAGTAATAACTTGTAAATAATATTCCCTACAATAATAGTAATGTCCATATATTACAAAGCATGTAACAAAATACTACAAGTCCACAACATTAAAAGAAATCTTCTAACTTGTCCTCACTTTGTAGCTCCTCCTTTCGATTTACCGTCTGGAATGACACGGGAACATACTAAAACAGTGAGAATTCCAAAGAATTCCCACTGGGTGAAAATTTACTTATCATACAGTGTCATCGTCATCATTCCAACTACTTCAGTTTATTAAGAAAACATGTGGACAATTTTAGTTGATTTTTAATTTCAAAAACTTATAACACAAAGTAGATTCATTTTATTCACAAACACTTAAAAATAATCTCATACTTCATAATTAATGCAAGCATCATTTTCAATCATGTCAATGCATATCTTACCCTTGTTATTTTCCTCTTTAATACCCTAAACTAGACAATGAGCTCAATACTAGACTTAGGTTGCTCCCGCAGGGTCGTGCTCAGCTCAACTGTATCACCCTTTGGGGTCCCATAGGATCGTGCTCAGCTTAACTGTATCACCCTTGGGTCAATATGTCTTTCCCGCAGGGTCATGCTCGGCTTAACCGTATCATTCATTGGGTACCATCAAGGTCGTGCTCATCTTAACTGTATCACCTTTTAGGTATTATCTTTCTTTAGTCTTTTCCTCAGGGTCATGCTTGGCTTAACCGTATCACCCTTTGGGCACCATCAGGGTCGTGCTCGGCTTAACCGTATCACCCTTCAGGTCTTATCTTTTTATCTTTCTTAATGCACATGACATGATCAATGACACGTAAAGCTACATAACTCATGTCATACAATTATGTAACAAAACATCAAGATTTCATTATCACAAAAGAAAATCATAACAAAAAACATCATAATAACAAGATTTCTTACTACATATGATTCGGTTCTTCCTATAATCTATACTCATATAACAATCATTAAATTCTCATCTTTTAGTATGTTAAACTAGACTTCCTAAGCTTTCTAAAAAGGTATCACATGCCTCAATTGGAGTTATAAAACTCTAGATACAATATTTTAAAAATAGAACTTCAAATTTGCCAGCAGTCTCAAAATTCCACACTAACATCTCCTAGTGCTTTTACGATTTCAAGCAGTTAAAATTCTAGTTTTAGCTGAAATTTATATATGTTATAGTTGACATTTAGACCTTTAAATCCATACATCATACACCTTATTTGAGTAAGAAATGAGAGAGAAATAAATTTTGTAAAACGGGTGGTAGAAGCTGTTTGGGTGTGGACAGTTTCGGACAGCTTGAGCTAAAATAATTTCTGAGAATGATTCACAAATTAGTTTGGTCCCATATTTTAGGGCAACATAGAGAACATCCTAAAATTTAAAATGAGTTGTCAAACATCTCGTTTGGTTAAGTATAAAGGGAGATATGGAAATTTCAAAACAGTCTAAAATTCAGCTTACAACAATACGAATAATCTCAAGAATCAATGATAAATAAACCTAACTTTCACCTACCTCAAACAAGTTTTCTTCCAATTCCTCCAAGTATTTGGCTGCACCTCAAGGCATTGAAAGAATGAAAGGCTTGTCTAGTATTTGATGTTTTGGAAAGGTGTAGAAGGCAATAGAAGTGAGAGGTTTCATGTGGAATAGGTGGAAGAATGGAGTCTTGAATGTGACTTTCACTTAAGGCCTTCCTCCCCTTATATAGAGTTTGGAAAATAATAAAATATTCAAGGACATTTCTACCCTTTCTAGCTAGTTACTCCCATTTGGTTTGATTAGAACTTAGTTTCATCTCATTCCATTTCATTTTAACTATGCTCATAATGGTTTTCCTAAATATCTTATATCCTTTATAAAAATCTTCTAAGCCATAATGACTTTCTTCCAAGTGTCCCTCCACTTGGCAAGTTCATGAATCTTCTTCATTATTCTACCTATTTCACATGGCCAACAAGGAGAAATAAGAAAATATTTTTCTTCTCTTCATGCCATACTTGTACACATGTATTTCAAGGTTATGATGGCTTTTTATTCCTTCATCAATGGTGGCTTACAAGTGGCTAGGTATTTCTTAAGCCTTCATGATTGTATCTTATCATTTTAATTTATGAATCTTAAGATATTTTTCAAGGTTATTCCGTCATGTTTTCATTTCCTTAAAGAGAAGAAAATTGTGTGGTTCTCGTTGTGTCCATATGTCACTTTTGATGAAGAAGAAGAATTTAATTTCAACATGACTTCACACATGGCATTCCCTAAGAGGAAGTAAAGTTCAATTTGAACTCTTCTACCTAAAGGATAATATTAAATAATAGAACTCTAGAGTTTTCCAGAAACTGACTTCAATTACAGTATAAATTGCTCACAAGTAGTCTATACAGAGTGCTACACAGACCTTACATACAAGACTGCTCTTATCTTAATTCTGATTTGTCCGTTCTGCTTCTAACCATCAAAATTACTAAACCATCTTATTGAATATGTCTATTCATCCTACAATTAAGAGAAAATTCTACAGATTCTATTTATCATTTTTCCATATGTTTCTGATGCTTGGATTCTCCTAAATAAAATTTCAAACTTATTACCGTATGAAATTCATAGAAATCCTATTCCGAGGCTTCTTGTCACAAAGTATTTTGGTAATTTGCCATCCAAGGGCACTCTGTAATTTCATCAAGCTTTCACAAAATATCAAAGGGTGTTTTGGTAATTTTTGCCTCAAGGGTATTATGGTAATTTGTCATTCACCCTTGGGGTATGATTGTAATTTTCAAAATATCCAAGGGTATTTGTGTAATTCTAGCTCAAGTGTATTTTCGTAATTTCTGCTTCAAAGGAAGGGTAATATGGTCATTCTCCTTTAAGCATTTTTTTTGTAATTTCTCTTTTTATCTCTAACTAACATATTTAAATTTTTGGGATGTTACATTTTTTGCACAAATCTTATTTTGAATGGATTGTCATATTAAGAGGGATCTAAGTGTTGAAAATTAACCTATTAAGTAAGATATAAATGTAGATGATTGCTGGATTAATCAACAGATGCTTTAACACTTGTTCTTGGCAAAGAGATTGAATTATTTTCAGGTTTGCAAAGCTCAAGTCTTCCTAACTATGGTTCCCTCAATGAAACTTCAAGTCCAACATAAAATCAATCAAGAATTTGGCATGTTCAAAGTCAAAAAGGGGGAGATTGTTTGATATAGGGGGAGCCACATGAAGATTTGATTCAAGACTTATTTTGACCTTTCAACATACTTGGAGTGCCTTGAAGTTAATGATATGATTCTAGTGTAAGAGAAAGACAATCTGATTAATCCATACATGTATAGCAATCATTCATTCATTTAAAAGGTTTTTCATAAAAGATAACAAAGCTTTTCTAAGTTGGTTAAGGTTTTAATCTGATTGAAAGGTTTTTGGAAAAATGCCATTTTCACTGGTTTAATCGATTACCTTACAAGCATAATCGATTATTTTGTTCTTCATGAATCTGGAAAATCTTTATAAATAGTTTAATCGATTACCTATCGGTTTAATCGATTAGTTGGCCTTTGATTGAAACAGGAAATGCTATATTAAAATTTTTAATCGATTACCAACATTCGTAATCGATTACATAGTTGAAATCATTTTTTAAGGCTTCCTGGTTTAATCGATTACCATCATTCGTAATCGATTATATTATTGAACAAAGCTTTTGAGGTTTGTTGCCTTAATCGATTACCAAACCTTGTAATCGATTACACAGTTCATTTTGTGAAAAATGTACTTCCTGGTTTAATCGATTACAGCTCGGGATAATCGATTATTTTGCTCATTGCTTAAACCTAGAAAACTTCATGAATAGATTAATCGATTACAGAAGTATTTTAATCGATTACATATGCGTATTAATCGATTATTTGGCGCATGTAATCAATTACAGTTAGTTACATCTTTTTGTTATAAATAGAATGAAAGCTTAGCTCGAAAATAACTTTGTTCATTTGTAATTCTGAACACAAGCTTTCTATTCTCTCTCAAAGTGATTTTCTGAGTTCTATTACTTACGTCTTGCCACTTTCAAGTCATTCATGGGTTATTGAGTGAATCTTGAGCAATAAACTTTTTCAAAGATAAGGAAAATATGTGCTGATTCATTTTTGCTATTCAACCTGGATTTGGTAATACATGTGCATTACATTCTTTGGATCATCAGGTTATATTTCTCCTTAATCTTTGTGTGTAAATTCATATTCTGAAGTTCTGTTGAAATTACTATTGTAAGTGGGTTCTTCTAGCTTGGTTCTAGAGAAGGGTTCTCTAGATTAAAGAACAGAGTAGTGTTCTCTGGTTCTTGCTCCTTAGAATTCTAATAGGGTTTTAGTTTTCTATTCTTTATCTAGGATTTATAAAGGGAAGATTTTGTAATAAGCTTGTAAGAACAAGATTTATAATAGTGGAACTCTAATATAGTGTTGATTAGAAGAAACTGGATGTAGCTTCAGTTGTGAAGTGAACCAGTATTGTAAAATATAGGAACACTTCACACTTAACCAAGAGGGAGGTGAATTGGTTAGGCTGGGCAATTTAAAAATTTATCAAACAAAATCAGAATTTTTCCCTTAATGGATCTTTATCACTTCAGTAACCAAGAACCTTTATCCAAAGATCAACCCAAGAGATGTAATGCTTCAAGAACTAAGAGTAAACAAGAATTCACAAAGGAGACAATTAAATCTGCAAAAGTAAATGAACACACAAGAATTATACTAGTTCACTTCAAACACTATGAAGCTACATCCAGTTTTCTTCTACTCAACACTAGAGTAGAGTTCCACTATTGCAAATAATATTCTTACAAGAAAATACAAGCTTCTCTTTATCAACCCTAGATAAAGTTCAGAAGTCTAAAACACTATTAGACCCTTAGAAGCCAAACCCAAACTGAGAACACTACTCAGCAACCCCTAG